>CM046035.1:25709629-26093832 GCA_025215565.1 Flaveria ramosissima
TGCTGTTTGGCTGACTTAATCTTCTTCTTAAGTTCTTTTAGCTCATTCTTCATCTCCTCTCTCTTCTCTTTCTTAATCAGTTCATGATCAATAAAAAGTTTAGGTATCACCTTCTTCCTTGAAGACTTCATCTGTTGATTTTCCTCACTCTTTTTCATCTTTCCACACATATTCTTGTTGGGCTTGTAATCAATGTGTGTGGTAAGATCAATTTTCTTCCGTGGGAACTGCTTGTGCGGCTCTTCACAGCTTCAATTTAGACCTTTAAACATATGGTTGTGGCCTTTCTTCTGAATTATTTGAGGTTCCCTCATATCCGTTTTTATTGTGCTTCTTCTTGGTGCAGCAGTTGATTTTAGCAGATGAGTTTTCTTTAACAAACTTCACCTCCTAAATCATTTTCTTCTTTGTCCTTCTCTGAAATTTCTTAAAGTAGGGGAGATTGTGACATCTCCCCATTTTGTAAATATGGACCTGAACCGTTTGTCAATTATATAAAGCAAGCACATCATTCAAACTACTTCTTTCATTTGATGGGTTTAAAACAATAATGTGTTATTTAACTAACTTTGTGAAATTGGTGATTTAAATTTACATTTAATCTTCCATTTAATAAGTTTATAAACTTATGAGATTTTATATATATCATTTATGAAGTTATAATTATTATAAAAAAAATATTAGACTTTAAAATTTCTATGGGATTTATGAAGATAAGTAAATATATAAAGTTTATTTTTTAACCACCTTAATAATTTAATAATTAATATTTAACAAGATTTATAATATTTTATAAATGGATAAATGGAATAATCATATAAAATTTAGATTTTATAAAGATTATAGGGTTATTCTAAATTATGAGTTTCAATTACACAATTGAAATTAAATTGTAAAATTCCTTATAAAATTTAATAGGCTATAAAGATATTATAAAATAAAATAAGCAATTTATTTAAACTATTAAATTGGGGTGATATTAAGTTTGGGGTCAAAGTTGCAATTTATAAAACTTTGTTTTAAAGTTTTGACATGAAATAATAACTAATGAAAAACGAGGGACCAAAAGTCTAATTTGAGTGAAATAACCCAAACCACCCTCCCTCACCCTTGTTTTTCCGGTGGCCGACTCCGGCGGCCCTCCGGCTGCTACACCACCTCTCGATTAACCATTATTAACCCAATTAATTCCATTAAATCGCTACATGAACCGTTTTCGAACGCATGACCACGTTTTCATTCGAATTAAAGGAGTGTTATGAACATTTAAGCAAGAAACCGAAATATGCATTCAAGATTAAACCGTTCAAATAGAAACTAGTCAAATAAAGTTGTTGTAATTGAGGGCAAATCATCTAATCGATACTCTAAAGCTAATTGAACACTCAATTTCGTCTGAAACTCACACAAACAACCCATTCGATCATCATCTCCGTCCCGAACCTGCAACTTAGCCGTTGTCCATCTTCTGGGTTTCATTACTCAAAATTGACAGAGGGTAATCGATCATCATCATTATAAGAAGCTTTCCAAACGTTTAATTGAATCACAACACCAAGAATCATCCAAATTTGAATCTACCACAGTCGCGACCTTGTTCCATTGTATTCATCGATTTTCGATTCAATAAAGGTAATTGAACACATCTTCATACTCGTTTTCACTTAGGGAACAAAAGCCCTAAGTTTGATTCCATAAATATTCACGATTTGGAGTTCAATTGGATTCAATTTGATTCTAGGGTTCATCTTCATTTGGGGGATTTGAGCAATTAATGGTTAAAATGTTTTGGAACATCTTCTAAACAAATTCAGGCTTTAATCCAACTAGTTCCCACTCTAACACCATAAACCGGAGGTCTTGGGTTCGAACCCAGCCTCCGACATTTATTTTTAAGCCATTTTGATATATTTTTAAACTCCATAAATTATACTAATATGTTACTAAATCAAATTAAAAATTAATTTGTTAACTAAAACATTTCAAAAATTATTAAATTTAAAGGTTTTAAAAATTTATGATTTTAAATTTAATTACTTATTTAAGGATAACAAGGATTATAGAAACATTATTAATTATTTAATGTAATTTAAATATTATAAACCTATTATGGTTCAAATGTAGATTATTTTAAAACATTATAAATCTACATGTTAAATAAATAATTATTCAAATAGTTATTTTAATAGTTATTTAAATAATTAATTATTCATTTATACATTTAAACATGTTATATATAATTAGTCAATAATGTTATTCCTTAAAATTTTATTTAAGTTTTTGAAACTAATAAAATAATATAATTTACTATTATATTTTATTCTTATTTTTAAGATTTTGTATTATAATACCTTTATAATAAATCATATAAAAGCTCAAAACTTTATAAAATGATTTTAGATAATTTTAAGGTCATTTAAAATAAATATTCAATTAATTACCTTTATCAAATTTTAAATAACTAATTATTAAATTAATTATTTTTTTCACACATCATATTTAATCTTTATCAATTCAATAAGTTAAGTTATTGAATTCTTATTTTTAATTGATTTACATCAACTTTATTGAACCAAAACATAATCGATTGTTTTATGTTATTAAAAACCCCCAAATTCCAATTGAAACCCTAGTTCACGTTTAATTGTTAATCTTATTATTGAACTTAATCTTGGAATCAATACGTTTAGGTAACTTGTAAAAGAAATCGTTGGAGCCTCGTTTAAATTCTTATCATCACCTTATATATATCGTGTGAGTTCTCCATGCCCCATTTTTACTTTATTTCACACCTTTTGGGGTGAAACATGTTAACCTTATAAACTTACACTTGTAAACATCTTGATACTTGTAAATGCATATGCAATTCATCTTTACCTTTTTGTCATGGTTATTTGTGTTATTGTAAGTCTTATATAAGATACATATTTTGTTTACAATCATTAACTATTGCTAGCCTGACGACCTTTTAGATCTTTGGGCCTGATAAGCCTATTGGGTGCTAAAGCCAATGTATTGCCGGCTCCTGATGACCTATGACTTGATCATCATGGGAACCAAGTACACTTAGCCAATCTTATAAACTTGTAATCAAGTCGAGGTTTGATTGTAGCTATATGTGTTCTATAAACTTGCTAACTCATAACCATTGACATAAATTGCTACTTATAAATCATTTTATATATGTACGTTTAACCCATGGGAACTTACCAACTTTCAAAGTTGACCCTTTATTTTTAACATGTTTCAGGTTTGATACTTGAAGATCTCTTCGTGCTCATACAGGACTTGGACTTAGTTAATTGTAAATCTTATGTTGTTGTTTAGATCTTGTTTGTATTGTAATTATTTAATTGTCTTGTAATGTTCAATAAAAATGATATTTAATATTATTACAACTTATTTAGTTCCATGTGCTATGAACAATCGTTTCACATTCGTCCGCCTAGATGATTCCGCCATCGGTCGGGGTGTGACAGATTGGTATCAGAGCCATGGTTATATGGAATTAGGTTATTAGAAATGGAATGACCTAGACTATAACTAAGTACCCTTACACATGAGTCCTCTCTGTATCTTATATGCTTAGATAGGATTTTATGTGCCTTATATGTTTATACTTGATTATGTGATTATATGCCTTATGTGATTCTTCTTATACTTTAAATCTTATCAATGCACACACGAATCTTAAATTATATTCTAAGGCATTATGTGCCTAAATCAAATGGTTTTCAAAATGAGCTTTGAATCGTTATTCGTGGCTTTCAAGTCTCGTCGAAGTTTGTGTCCTACAATTTGAAACATGTAATGCTGGAAGAGTGTGATGCATTTATCTCGAGGTGTTCTGTCTAGGCAATGTATTCATATAAATTCAAATCAACCGATGGATCCGTTTACCTTACCTGGGAACCCTTGGGGTGAGTGTCCGCTTATAGGTACGCATGTCTTCATTAAGGTTGTAGTTGACCTAATACTTTGATAAGTCAACGTAATGTTTTGGTTTGTAAACCGAACGTTACACTCAAAACATCTTGTTATTTTGAATCGTATTATCATTGATCTTCTCTTCTTGGAACTTAAAACTCATTAACCAATTCTCATAGAGTGTCTGCTTATAGGTACGCATGTCTTCATTAAGGTTGTAGTTGACCTAATACTTTGATAAGTCAACTTAATGTTTTGGTTTGTAAACCGAACGTTACACTCAAAACATCTTGTTATTTTGAATCGTATTATCATTGATCTTGTCTTCTTGGAACTTAAAACTCATTAACCAATTCTCATAACGACCCTTAATAATCTTTTTGAATGTCTACCCCTCAAAACCACACTTAACCTGAAAACCCATTACAATGATACTCTCATTCTAAATTGAATCTTTAATATTAACAAATACGAGTCTCGTATCAACGTTACACTAATGCAACTTTGAAACCTCAATGACATAAGTAAACAAGAATCGATCATCTAAGAACCCTGTTAAAGTTACTTGCTTGAGAAGCTTCTATGAAATTCATATCCCATCCAAAAAGTGTTTTGAACATATTACTCATGTTCGTTAAGCTGAGTCTTGTGTTGATCTAAAAACATGGTGATGTGTCAAAACCTTCCTAATCGTCTTGAACCGTCTGAAATGTAAAAGCCTATCAATTGAAATTCGAAATTATAAATCTTGTACTCTTTGTCAAGAAACACATAAAATCATGAATTATGAAATTTAACAAACCTAAGCATAGTAAAACATCATAACTAAACTCATTGAATTTAAACGTCCCAAGTGTCACTTGCGAATGTGACATGAAATCCAAGTCTCCTCATATCTTTGAAATTAGTCCCTCTCGTGATTAAATTTCAGGACGAAATTTCTTAAAGTAGGAAAGACTGTGACATCTGCCCATTTTGTAAATATGGACCCAAACCGTTTGTCAATTATATAAAGCAAGCACATCATTCAAACTACTTCTTTCATTTTGGTGGTTTTAAAACAATAATGTGTTATTTAACAAACTTTGTGAAATTGGTGATTTAAATATACATTTAATCTTCCATTTAATAAGTTTATAAACTTATGAGATTTTATATATATCATTTATGAAGTTATAATTATTAAAAAAATATTAGACTTTAAAATTTCTATGGGATTTATGAAGATAAGTAAATATATAAAGTTTATTTTTTTAACCACCTTAATAATTTAATAATTAATATTTAACAAGATTTATAATATTTTATAAATGGATAAATGGAATAATCATATAAAATTTGGATTTTATAAAGATTATAGGGTTATTCTAAATTATGAGTTTCAATTTCACAATTGGAATTAAATTGTAAAATTCCTTATAAAATTTAATAGGCTATAAAGATATTATAAAATAAAATAACCAATTTATTTAAATTATTAAATTGGGGTGATATTAAGTTTGGGGTCAAAGTTGCAATTTATAAAACTTTGTTTTAAAGTTTTGACATGAAATAATAACTAATGAAAAACGAGGGACCAAAAGTGTAATTTGAGTGAAATAACCCAAACCGCCCTCCCTCACCCTCGTTTTTCCGGTGGCCGACTCCGGCAGCCCTCCGGCGGCTACACCACCTCTCGATTAACCATTATTAACCCAATTAATTCCATTAAATCGCTACATGAACCGTTTTTGAACGCATGACCATGTTTTGATTCGAATTTAAGGAGTGTTATGAACATTTAAGCAAGAAATTGAAATACGCATTCAAGATTAAACCGTTCGAATAGAAACTGGTCAAATTAAGTTGTTGTAATTAAGGGCAAATCATCTAATCGATACTCTAAAGCTAATTAAACACTCAATTTCGTCTGAAACTCACACAAACAACCCATTTGATCATCATCTCCGTCCCGAACCTGCAACTTAGCCATTGTCCATCTTTTGGGTTTCATTACTCAAAATTGACAGAGGGCAATCAATCATCATTAACACCCTGTTATTTATTTATTTTGAAGCCTACGAGTGAATAAAAAGAAATAAAGTCCGAAGTCGAGGGACCAAACTCGCCACCGAAAGAAAGTCGAGTGTGTGGTGGTATTTAAAGGGAAAGGGCAGCCCTAACCCTCTCCCCACACTCACTTTTCAGCCAAACAAAAGAGGAGAAGAGAGAAAGGGAGAAAAGAGGAAGAAAAGTTGGTTCGGGTTGGTTCGAGTGAGCAAAATCGTTGAGGAGCGAGTCAAATCGAAGCTCTTCTCGTTGTGATCATTTGTGTGAGTTCTAGGACCCCACTTTTACTTGTTTTCAAACGATTTTGGGGCTGGAAAGCATAGGAAACCCGTTTTGTATGTGTGCGTGTTTGACCCATTTGGGTGTGGTTGTATGCGATGCGTTTGGTGTTTGTTTCCGGGCTTGTGTGTGCTTGTATGGTGTTGTGGTATGCATTCCTAAGGTTTAGGATGGTTGATTTAGGCTTAGAATGGGTTTGGATGAGCTTGGAGGCCAAAAATGACAGATTTGGTTCGGGATGAACTCCTTTCTGCATCAGCTAGGGCTAGGCGACCGACCGAAGGCCATACGACCGACTGAGGGGCGATTGAGGTTCATTCGCACGATTGGGGTTCATTTGCACGATTGAGGGTTCATTCGCACGACTAAAGTTTCATTCATACGATTGGGGGTCCAGTCGCATGGGGAGTCATACGACTGAGGGTCCAGTCGCATAGGTGCTTAGTCGCATTAGTTCCAACCGCATGGTACTCATTCGCATTGAGTCCATTCGCATGAGGACAGTCGCATAGGTGCTCATTCGCATTAGTTCCATCCGCATGAGGTCCATACGCACGAGTGGATGTCCATTCGCATAGATGTTCATCCGCATGAGTCCAATCGCATGATGTTCAGTCGCCTGGAGGCCATGCGACTGAAGGATGTCCATACGCCCAAACAGGGTTGTTGTACCCAGGGAAACGTGTAGTTTAATTACTGACTTTCGGGGGAAAGTGCAAACGTAAGTTTTGACATGGAAATTCCCGTAAGTTCATGTAAGATGACTGTTGTGGCCTTTGAGAGTAGGTTGGGCATGATGATGATGATGACGTTGCATATTTAGGTATGATGTATGTTACGTATGCATGATGTTTCTGATTATGATGAATGTTTATCTTTCTTGTGGCTTTACGTGTTATGTTAATGAATGAATTGAAAGTATTATGTAACGTAAATGAAAGATGACAAAAATGGGAACATAAATTGAATGCATTCATAAATGAACGAAAGTAATGAAAGTCTTGCAAGCATTTGATAACAGGACATGCCAATTATAAGGTGTTAGCCCAACGGTGTGCGGGTTCGCTACCCCGAGAGGATGCACATTGGGGTCCGTCTTTGTGACCGACCATTTGTATAGAACCTCTACCGCTTACCCCGGTACTGCGGCATATGCTCAGCTGTCCATTTATAGACTTCGGCCCAGTAGCCATATTGTTTGGGGTGTAGCACATGGTATTGGTACGGAAGATATCAAATGCGCAAGTAAAGATGTAGTAATGAATGAACGAATGAATAAGATAATAATGATATTATCTATGTGTACGTATGATGTGTGATCATAAAAAAGTAACGAACGGTTTTAATGAAAGTAAAGTATATTTTACTATGAAACTAGAACTCACTCAGCAACGCTGACTTTTTATGTGTTTCCAGTTGGCAGGTAATGTTGCTGAGGGTGGCGCTGCGAGGCTACTCAGCTCTTTTTGATGGCATCCATTTATATAGGGCTTTTGGGATGTAATGCAACAATATATTTTGTAACTGATTAACGATGTATTATTTGGCAAAAGCTTTTATAATGTAATGAGATGTCTATTTTGAAAATTCCACTGTAATATTTTATGAAAGTTAAATGTAATTATTTGTTTAATGTGTGATGAATGACCAACTGTAGGCGTCCCTGGAACGGGGCCTTACAAGTTGGTATCAGAGCCAACGTTTAAGTAAAACGGGTAAAATTTTAAAATAAACCTTAACTTAAACTGAAAATGGGACGAAATGAGAATGGGATGCCAATCTGAGTAGCTGCGTGCCATCATGTATTTTTTTAATGATAACCAGTATTATGTGCGCATGTTATGTGGTTTATGTGTTGTATGTAGATTTAGATACTGATGTAGTCAGGATAGGTAATGCTCGGGCTATGAAGAGTAAAGTAAGTGGCTAATCACAACTGGCCACTATAATTAGGGACTTACTATACTTGACATAAACTGAGCTGTTCCCTTGAATGACCGTGTTGGTGTTTGAATCTTTCAGTGTGATAGAGAATGGCCAGTGGTAGATCTAAAGCTTCTAGGGGTGGAGACCGTGGTGGGCCTGATGCTGAGCCGCGACCCAAAAGAGGAAGGCCTAGAGTTGAAAAGGCGGTTCCTGAAGAACCTAAGACCCCTCATCCGGAGGCTGGGGATGAGAATGCCAACCTGAGGGCCTCGGTAAAGGAGGCTGTTGTTGAAGAAGTACACCGGGTCATGCAGACAATCTTACCGTCTGTGGTGGCCGAAGTCATCAAGGCTGTGAAAAAAGGAGAAAGAAAGGAGAGAAATAGGTCTTCGGGAGGACGAGAACAACCGGAGCCTGAAACGATTTTCTATGATAATGAGGAGGAGGAGGAGGAGGAAGATGAGCCCGTGCAAGAGGTGGTACGAGGCTGTAACTATGGGGCGTTTCTGAGATGCAAGCCCCCTACTTTCGATTGAAACGACACTGCTGCTGCTGCTCACCCGTGGGTGAGGGAAGTGGAGGCTGTTCTCGACATCAGCGAGTGCCGGGAAGATCAGAAGGTGAAGTTTGCCACTCATTCATTTGTGGACTCGGCTCTGTGCTGGTGGGACAACATTGCCCAAGTCGAGGGTAACTGGGCGATGAATAAGATCGAGAGAGAGTTCCTACAACTGGAGGCGGGGACCATGACACACCAGCAGTACAGCACCAGATTCAACGAAATGGCACGGCTGGTGCCGGATCTGGTGACGCCTCTGTCTTGAAAGATCAAGAGGTACGTTCAGGGTTTGCCGGTGGATGTTCGCAGGCATATGATCGCCGCTCGGCCAGGCACGTTTAGGTCGGCGGTTGATTTGGCAGGGAGACTTTATGATGAGCGAGAGGTGGTGGTGATTGAAGCGAAAAAGAAGGCTGGTGGTGAGCGGAACGAGAACGGAAAAAGGTTTGGTCGGGGTGATGCCTTGACGGGTAACAAAAAGGCACGAGTGGATGACCGCCGTGTGGCCACATTGGGAGCGGGATCGAAGAGGTGTGGCAAGAGTGGAAAGGACGATGCGAGGGAATGTAGGTTGGGTTTGAACGTGTGCTTCAAGTGTGGAAATGTAAGGCATATGGCAAGGGATTGCCTTGCAGGCAGATGTTTCAACTGTGGGGAAAACGGACATCTGAGTAAAGACTGTAAAAAGCCGAGGGCTGAGGGTTCGGGGGTGAAGAATACCGGGGGTGAAGGAACGAGGGCGAGCGCCAGGGCATTCACCATGACACAGGAGGAGGCTAGGACGGACCCTGACATTGTGTCCGATACGTTTCTAGTGAACCAAACTTTAGCTTCTGTGTTATTCGATTCTGGTGCTAGTAAAAGTTTTATTTCTGCTGCTTTCTGTGCTAAGCTCCCTGTTAGTAGTAGACGTGTCGATGCGCCCTTTGATGTAGAAACTGCCATAGGTAAGTCTACCTGGATTTCTGAGATGATAAAGAACTGTGATGTGGAGCTAGAGGGTCATAAGTTTCCCGTTAGACCGTTCGTGATGACCTTAGGTGGGTTCGATTTGGTTCTTGGGATGGATTGGCTAGCGGACTACGAGGCGAACATTGTGTGTCGCAAGAAGATGATTCAGTTGACAGCGCTGCCTGATGGGAGTTGGTGACGGTTTATGGTGATCGGATCATGACAATTCCTAAAGTAATTTCGATCTGGCGGTGGCGAGAAAGTGTATGAGGCGTGGATGTAGTGCCTACTTGGCCTATGTAAAGGATGTGGATACGCCAACACCACAATAGACGAGAGATGTACCGGTTGTGTGTGACTTTCCAGACGTGTTCCCAGAAGACTTATCAGGAGTGCCACCTGACCGAGAGATCGAGTTTCAGATTGATCTGATACCGGGTGCCTAACCTGTTGCCAAGGCACCGTACCGTCGGCTGGCTCCGACAGAGATGAAAGAGTTGATGGAGCAGTTGCAAGAGCTACTTGATAAAGGGTTCATTATACCGAGCATCTCTCCTTGGGGTGCTCTGATCCTGTTTGTGAAGAAGAAAAAAGACGGTAGTATGAGGATGTGTATTGACTACTGTGAGCTGAATAAGTTAACAATAAAGAACCGATACCCCTTACCGAGAATCGATGATTTGTTTGATCAACTTCAAGGTGCCAGATGGTTTTCAAGGATAGATCTTCGATCCGGCTACCATCAGTTGAAGGTGAAGGAGCAAGATATCCCAAAAACAGCTTTCCACACGCGATATGGTCACTATGAGTTCCTTGTCATGTCTTTTGGTTTGACCAATGCGCCAGCTGCTTTTATGGATCTAATGAATCGAGTGTGTCGTCCGATGTTGGATAAATCAGTGATCATGTTTATTGATGATATCCTGATTTACTCGAGGAGCAAGATAGAGCATGCCGGTCACATTCAGGAAGTTCTAGAGACGTTGAGAAGGGAGAAGTTGTACGCCAAGTTCTCCAAGTGCGCGTTCTGGTTGCGTGAGGTTCAGTTCTTGGGTCATGTGGTGAATCCTGAAGGGATTATGGTGGACCCGGCAAAGGTGGAGGCGGTTATGCAATGGAAGTCACCAAAGACGCCATCCGAGATTCGTAGCTTCTTGGGTTTGGCGGGTTATTACCGGAGATTCATTAAAGACTTCTCTAAGATTGCTTCCCCACTAACTAAGTTGACCCGAAAGAATGTAAAGTTCGTATGGGGTCAAGCTCAAGAGAAGGCGTTCGAGGAACCGAAGGCAAGGTTGGTTCAAGCTCCTGTTCCGTCATTACCCGATGGAAGTGAAGATCTGGTTGTCTATTCTGATGCTTCCTACTCGGGGTTGGGATGTGTGTTAATGCAGAGTGGAAAGGTTATATCATATGCATCCCGACAGTTGAAGGTTCATGAGGTCAATTACCCCACTCATGACTTGGAGCTAGCAGCCGTGGTCTTTGCGTTAAAGATTTGGAGGCACTATCTTTACGGGACGAAGTGCACCATATTCACTGACCACAAAAGCTTGAAGTACTTCTTTGAGCAGAAGGACCTGAACATGAGACAGAGAAGATGGTTGGAGCTCATAAAAGACTATGATTGCGAGATCCATTACCATCCGGGCAAGGCCAACGTGGTGGCGGATGCCCTTAGTCGAAAGGAGAGACCCGAGCCGATTCGAGTGAAAGCTTATCAACTGATCATGACCTCCGATGTAATGAAGCAAGTCAAGGAGTTTCAAGATGAAGCATTGAAAGAAGATCATCTTAACTCTGAAAGAATAAGAGGTCTGGTCGCAGAGTTGGGTGAAAACACACTCGGTGTTAGAACCCGATTCGGACGTGTGTGGATTCCTCGTTTTGGGGATCTACGCGTGAAGATCATGGATGAAGCTCACAAGACTCGATACTCTATTCATCCCGATGCTACAAAGATGTATCAAGACATGAAGAAAGATTATTGGTGGTCGGGTATGAAGCGTGACGTAGTGGAGTATGTGAGTAAGTGCCTTACTTGCTTGCAAGTGAAAGCTGAGCATCAGAAGCCGTATGGAAAGATCCAACCTTTGGATATACCGGAATGGAAGTGGGAGCACATCACCATGGATTTCATTACAAAGCTGCCGCGTACTCCGAAAGGGTATGATGCCATATGGGTGATAGTTGACCGTTTGACGAAGAGTGCTCACTTTCTACCGATCCGCGAGACATATTTGTCTGAGAGGTTGGCTGATCTATTCATCAAGGAAATTGTAACTCGTCATGGTGTGGTGGTGTCAATTGTGTTTGATCGTGACACCCGGTTTACATCCAAATTCTGGAAGAAGTTCCACGACGCCATGGGGACGAGGTTACATATTAGCACCTCTTATCATCCCCAGACTGATGGTAACTCAGAAAGGACCATTAGACATTAGAGGACATGCTTCGGGCATGTGTTATCGATTTTAGAGGAAGTTGAGATGACCACTTACCGTTAGCCGAATTCTCGTACAACAACAGTTATCATGCCAGCATTGGTATGCCCCCATACCAGATGCTATATGGTAGGAGATGCAGAACACCCGTTTATTGGGGTGATATTGGTCAGAAGGAATTGGGGAGCGTCGAGGTGATCGAGGCTACAACCGAGAAGCTTGAGAAGATCAAAGCCTTCATGAAGGCAGCCAAAGATAGTCAGAAGTCGTATGCTGATTAACGACGCCGACCGATTGAATTCCAGGTTGGTGACCGGGTTATGTTGAAGGTCTCACCTTGGAAAGGTATCATTTGTTTTCGAAAGCGGGGCAAGTTAAGCCCGAGGTACATAGGCCCTTTCCGAATCGTTGCTCGAGTAGGAAAGGTGGCCTATAGACTGGAGTTACCGGATGAGTTCAGTGGAATTCACCCGACATTCCATGTATCTCATCTAAAGAAGTGCTTGGCGGATGAAGATATGATTGTTCCACTGGAAGATATCGAAGTAGACGAGCGGCTCAATTATGTGGAGCAACCAGTGGCAATCATCGATCGAAAGGAGAAGAGGCTTAGGAATAAAACGGTTCCTCTTGTGCGTGTACAGTGGAAGCACAGGAAAGGATCTGAGTCGACGTGGGAGACCGAAGGAGAGATGAGGCAACATTACCCACGTTTGTTCGAGGAATAACAGGTTTCGGGGACGAAACCTATTTAAGGGGGTGGACTTGTAACACCCGGTTATTTTTTTATTTTGAAACCGACGAGTGAAGAAAAAGAAATGAAGTCCGAAGTCGAGGGACCAAACTCGCCACCGAGAGAAAGTCGAGTGTGTGGTGGTATTAAAGGGAGAGGGCAGCCCTAACCCTCTCCCCACACTCATTATTCAGCCAACAAAAGAGAGAGAGAGAAGAGAGAAAAGGAGAAAAGAGGAAGAAAAGTTGGTTCGGGTTGGTTCGAGTGAGCAAAATCGTTGAGGAACGAGTCAAATCGAAGCTCTTCTCGTTGTGATCGTTTGTGTGAGTTCTAGGACCCCACTTTTACTTGTTTTTAAACGATTTTGGGGCTGAAAAGCATAGGAAACCCGTTTTGTATATGTGTGTGTTTGACCCATTTGGGTGTGGTTGTGTGTGATGCGTTTGGTGTTTGTTTCCGAGCTTGTGTGTGCTTGTATGGTGTTGTGGTACGCATTCCTAAGGTTTAGGATGGTTGATTTAGGATTAGAATGGGTTTGGATGAGCTTGGAGGCCGAAAATGGCAGATTGGGTTCGGGATGAACTCCTTTCTGCATCAGCTAGGGCTAGGCAACCGACTGAAGGCCATACGGCTGACTGAGGGGCGATTAAGGTTCATTCGACGATTGGCATTCATTCGCACGATTGAGGGTTCACTCGCACGACTAAGGTTTCATTCGTACGATTGGGGGTCCAGTCGCATGGGGAGTCATACGACTGAGGGTCCAGTCGCATAGGTGCTTAGTCGCATTAGTTCCAACCGCATGGTACTCATTCGCATTGAGTCCATTCGCATGAGGACAATTGCATAGCTGCTTATTCACATTAGTTCCATCCGCATGAGGTCCATACGCACGACTGGATGTCCATTCGCATAGATGTTCATCCGCATGAGTCCAATCACATGATGTTCAGTCGCCTGGAGGCTATGCGACTGAAGGATGTCCATACGCCAAACAGAGCTGTCAAAACAGAGCGTTGTACCCGGGAAACGTGTAGTTTATTACTGACTTTCGGGGGAAAGTGCAGACGTAAGTGTTGACATGGAAATTCCCGTAAGTTCATGTAAGATGACTGTTGAGGCGTTAGAGAGTAGTTTGGGCATGATGATGATGATGATGACATTGCATATTTAGGTATGATGTATGTTATGTACGCATGATGTTCCTAATTATGATGAATGTTTATCTTTCTTGTGGCTTTACGTGTTATGTTAATGAATGAATTGAAAGTATTATGCAACGTAAAGTGAAAGATGATAAAAAGGGAAACATGAATTGAATGCATTCATAAATGAACGAAAGTAATGAAAGTCTTGCAAGCATTTGATAACGGGACACGCCAATTATAAGATGTTAGCCCAACGGTGTGCGGGTTCGCTACCCCGGGAGGATGCACATTGGGGTCCGTCTTTGTGACCGACCATTTGTATAGAACCTCTACCGCTTACCCCAGGACTGCGACATATGCTCAACTGTCCATTTATAGACTCCGGCCCAGTAGCCATATAGTTTGGGGTGTAGGACATGGTATTGGTACGGAAGATATCAAATGCGCAAGTAAAGATGTAATAATAAATGAACGAATGAAGAAGATAATAATGATATTATCTATGTGTACGTATGATGTGTGATCATACAAAAGTAACGAACGGTTTTAATGAAAGTAAAGTATATTTTACTATAAAACTAGAACTCACTCAGCAACACTGACTTTTTATGTGTTTCCAGTTGACATGTAATGTTGCTGAGGGTGGCGCTACTCAGCTACTCAGCTCTTTTTGATGGCATCCATTTATATAGGGCTTTTGGGATGTAATGCAACAATATATTTTGTAACTGATTAACGATGTGTTATTTGGCAAAAGCTTCTATAATGTAATGAGATGTCTAATTTGATAGTTCTGCTGCAATATCTTATGAAAGTTAAATGTAATTATTTGTTTTATGTGCGATGAATGACCAACTGTAGGTGTCCCGGGAACGGGGCCTTACACATCATCATCATAAGAAGCGTTCCAAACGTTTAATTGAATCACAACACCAAGAATTATCCAAATTTGAATCTACCACAGTCGCGACCTTGTTTCATTGTATTCATCGATTTTCGATTCAATAAAGGTAATTGAACACATATTCATACTCGCTTTAACTTAGGGAACAAAAGCCCTAAGTTTGATTCCATCAATATTCACGATTTGGAGTTCAATTGGATTCAATTCGATTCTAGGGTTCATGTTCATTTGGGGGATTTGAGCAATTAATGGTTAAAATGTTTTGGAACAATTTCTAAACAAATTCGGGCTTTAGCCCAACTGGTTCCAACTCTAACACCCTAAATCGGAGGTCTTGGGTTCGAACCCAGCCTCTGGCATTTATTTTTTTAAGCCATTTTATATATTTTTAAACTCCATAATTATACTAATATGTTACTAAATCAAATTAATTAATTTGTTAACTAAAACATTTCAGAAATTATTAAATTTAAAGGTTTTAAAAATTTATGATTTTAAATTTAATTACTTATTTAAGGATAACAAGGATTATAAAAACATTATTAATTATTTAATATAATTTAAATGTTATAAACCTATTATGATTCAAATGTAGATTATTTTAAAATATTATAAATCTACATGTTAAATAAATAATTATTCAAATAGTTATTTAATAGTTATTTAAATAATTAATTATTCATTTATACATTTAAATATGTTATATATAATTAGTCAATAATGTTATTCCTTAAAATTTTATTTAAGTTTTTGAAACTAATAAAACAATATAATTTACTATTATATTCTATTCTTATTTTTAACATTTTGTATTATAAGACCTTTATAATATAAAAGGTCAAAACTTTATAAAATGATTTTAGATAATTTTAAGGTCATTTAAAATAAATATTCAATTAATTACCTTTATCAAATTTTAAATAATTAATTATTAAATTAACTATTTCTTTTCACACATCATATTTAATCTTTATCAATTCAATAAATTAAATTATTGAATTCTTATTTTTAATTGATTTATATAAACTTTATTGAACCAAAACATAATCGATTGTAAAAGAAATCGATGGAGCTTAATCTTCTTATTGTTAATCTTATTATTGAACTTAATCTTGGAATCAATACGTTTAGGTAACTTGTAAAAGAAATCGTTGGAGCTTCGTTTAAATTCTTATCATCACCTTATATATATCATATGAGTTCTCCATGCCTCATTTTTACTTTATTTCACACCTTTTAGGGTGAAACATGTTAACCTTATAAGCTTACACTTGTAAACATCTTGATACTTGTAAATACACATACAATTCATCTTTACCTTTTTGTCATGGTTATTTGTGTTATTGTAAGTCTTATATGAGATACATATTTTGTTTACAATCATTAGCTATTGCTAGCCTGACGACGTTTTAGATCTTTTGGCCTGACAAGCCTATTTGGTGCTAAAGCCGATGTATTGCCAGCTCCTGATGACGTATGACTTGATCATCATGGGAACCAAGTACACTTAGCCAATCTTATAAACTTGTAATCAAGTCGAGGTTTGGTTGTAGCTATATGTGTTCTATAAACTTGCTAACTCATAACCATTGACATGAATTGCTACTTATAAATCTTTTATATATGTACGTTTAACCCATGGGAACTCACCAACTTTCAAAGTTGACCCTTTATTTTTAACATGTTTCAGGTTTGATACTTGAAGATCTCTTCGTGCTCATATAAGACTTGGACTTAGTTAACTATAAATCATATGTTGTTGTTTAGATCTTGCTTGTATTGTAATTATTTAATTGTTGTGTAATGTTCAATAAAAATGATATTTAATATTATTACAACTTATTTAGTTTCATGTGTTATGAACAATCGTTTCACCTTCGCCCGCCTCGATGATTCCGCCGTCGGTCGGGGTGTGACAAATCTGTCCTTTTCTTTTCCTCCTCTTTAACCTCCTTTTCTTTCATTTCTCCTTCTTCTTCGTTCACTTTAACTTCTCTCTCATTTTCCTCCTTCTTTACTACTTCAGCTTTTTCAGCAGTTCGCTTGCAGATTAGATCAGCAAATACTTGCTCCTTTACCTCCAGGTTACACTTACGAGTATATGCTGGAGTGCAGACAATTAGTGGTTCTATAGTATTGTATTCTAATCCTGACTTGGTTTGATACAGCTTTTGGGAGTTTATAGTAAAGGCAAGCAAATTTTCAAACTTTTGGTTTGAACATTTTACTTATCAAAATATGTTTTAGGTACTGCTAAATCACATTGTGCTGATACAGCTTTTGTTTGTTTAATTACGAAACAATTTTCTAGCTCTTTTATCTTTTCTTTTTGAGCTTGATTAGTTTTCTTAAAATTAGTTTTAAGAATGTTGATTGATTCCATATCATTCATGAGATCTAGATTGTGACTTTTGTACATGTTTACTTAGCAATGCACTCAGGTGGACAACATGATTCAAAGGTTACTTGAGATAAAGAAGTTGAGCTGCCGGCCATCAATGCATTGTTGATGGGAGTGATATCTTCTACTTGAAAGCTCTAGTCTCATACCTCTACTCATGAAGCTATAGTTGTCGTGTGTCTTTGATTGACAGAACTCGAAGGGCTTTGGTAGGTTGTAGATGGTTTGAAGTTTGGTGAGCTTGAAGGAGAAGGATTTGATTTGGGTGCTTTGCATTCCTTAGAAAAGTGTCCTAGCTGATTGCAATTGAAACACTTTACCTTGCTCTTATCAAATCCAAATCCTGATAATCTTTGCCTTTGAATCTTTCTTCTGGTTCTCTGCTGGAACTGTTTAGCCCTAAAAGAGATCATGGCTATTTGATAGTTGATGTCCAGCTATTCATGATCATTGGATGAATGCATTCAAGATCTTCTTTCGAGAGTTGGAAGAAGTTAGCCTGCTCACTAACAAAGGTTGAGTTGGAAGAGTAGTTTGGTGAAAAGGATGATGAGGGCTGCTTATTCCATTTGCTAAAGGGACGGTGAAGATTGTGATTCAGGAGATAGAGATTCTAGATATGTGATCACATGTACTAGATGAGTCACCATCAGAACTTGGTAGGCTGAGAGTCAAAGGGTCTTGAATGGGTGCCATGAGTGCTAGTGTTTTTGAGGAGTTTAAATATATACTGAGTGATTCTTCATCTACATCCATCTCCATTTGGTAGGCACTTAGAATGCCATACAACTCCTCAAGAGTCATTGTCTTTAGATTTTCAGTTCTTCTTATGGACACACTGTACATTGTCCATGTATTCGGTAGTGACCTTAATAAATTTTTGAGAATATCATTATTCTCCATTTTGACCCTAGGCTCATTGAAAGAGTCTAGCAGTTCAACATATCTAAGAGATGTAGCAGTCATGCTTTCTTCCCTTGTGAAACCAAAGTTTTCACACTTTTTCTTTAAGACATCTCTTTTGTTTTTCTTTGTCTTTAGTCCCTTTAAATTTGGCTTTTAGTGCTTCCCATAACTTTTGAGCTGTTGTGAACTTCTTAATTTCAAGAATGATGCTATTGGGTATGCTCATCCTTATCAGCCATAAAGTTTTTGAATTTACATTCATCTTCTTTAGATCTTCATCTGAGTACTTCGTGGGTCTTTGGGAATCATAGTGTAAGGATTCCTTTAAGTCTGATGCAGCCAAAACATCCAAAGTCTCTCTGCAAGCATGCACTAAAGAACTGAAGTAGAAATGCTTCAGAAGTTTTACATCATGCACTAGAAATATTCTAAGTGTAAAATCTTCCGAAGCCAAGACCAATATCTTCCGAAGCCAAAAGTGAAGTCTTCCGAAGCTTCAAAGATAAAGTCTTTCGAAGCCAATTAGTGAAGATAGATTTCTTCCAAAGACTTTTAGAGATATGCCTTTATCTGATATACTTTACCATAAAGCTGGACCACCTTTCCGCTGCATGAGTTGGTGAAATGTCCATGCTTTTGGTAACTGTACATTGAGGTGTTGAGTCCATGCTTTCTACTTTATGTACTTTTATTCTTTTTGTAATATATTAGGATGTGAGCTATGGCATGTCATAATCACAAGTCAAAAGGCAGATATGCCTTTTGATTCTACAATTGATTTTGTTTGTGTCTAGTCAATTGTATCCAGCTGGCTTTCAAAGTATAGCCGGCTGTAGGTTGTAGTATAAGTATTCCATGTTTTAGTATCTTTCTTTATGCTTTTGTAACACTTGTAATAGAACTTGAGAAAGCAATATACTGCATCCTTGAAACCCAATCTCTTGTATTCTGTTGTTCTGTCTCTTACTCATTATTTGTGTTCTTAGTATCATACTTGTGGTTAATCCAGTTTACTGTTTGATTAAAGTTTGGTTAATCTCCTCTTTGTGTTGTTGTGTTGTAAGTGACCACCCTTCACCGGTCCTGCAATTGGTATCAGAGCATTTCAGGCTCTTGATATAAGATCTCACCATCTTAAGATCCCTCTCACACACAAATACTAAACTTTTTAAATGGCAGCCATTTCCAAGACTGATATGGAAACTGGAACCATAAAAAGTCCCCACTGATCACTCTTGATGACTTTGATACCTGGTGTATGAGAATGGTAGGTTTCATCAGGTGTCTAGACTCAAGAATGTGGGAGTCTGTTGAAAATGGACCTTTCATACCCAGCACTCCTTCTGCTACTGGTGCTGGTACGATCCCTAACGATGTGGCTAACTACTCTGATGAAGATAGGAAGAGAGTAGAGATTGACAGAAAAGCCATAACAGCCCTTCAAACTGCCCTTCCAAACTCTGTGTACAGAGGTTTCAAGAAGTGCAAAACAGCTAAATAGCTGTGGGATGCACTAAAACTGATGTATGAAGGCTCCTCTGAAGCCAAGGAGAACAAGAAGGATCTCCTGAAGCAGCAGTTTGAAAACTTCACCTTCAAAACAGGTGAAACCATGACTCAGCAATACTTCAGGTATGTTGAGATAGTGGATACCCTTGTGGATGGAGGAGTTCCTCTTGAGAATAGAGACATTGTAAGGAAGTTCATGTCCTCACTTCCTAGGCAATGGACACACTATTGTGTGGTGATCAAGAGGACTAAAAATCTCAAAATTCTTACTCTGACAGAGTTATATGGGATTCTCAGTGGTTACCAGATGGAGATGAACATGCAAGGTTCATCTGGCAACTCCAACAATCAATTGGGTTCAGCCCTGCATGTGGTTAAAAAGGATAGCATATAACCCCAACATCATCTCATATGCTACCCTGACAATTCACCAAAGGGTCCTTTCATCACCTTCCCAGAGACACCCAGGGAGAACTACACTCAAGGAAGCCCATTCCAAGAGACAAGCTCTTCTCAAGCTTTTGTGTCTACTGATGAAAGTTGTGGCAACTCTCTTTTCACTCTTGAAGACCTTGATTGTATCCATCCAGATGATCTGGAATACATGGAAATAGTCCAGCAGATGGCTCTTCTCACTCATAAAGCCAAGAAGTTCTACAAGAGAACTGGAAGGAGGTTTCCAAGCAATGCAACCAGTGGAAAGTTTGGCTTGGACAAAAGCAAAGTCAAGTGTTACAACAGTAACCTGATGGGCCACTTTGCTAGAGAGTGTAAGGCACCTAAAACAAATGGTGGCCAAGCACAAACCAGACCAAACTACACTGAGAAAGCCCCTTAGAATGAGAAGCCAAAGCAACAAGCTGCTGTTGCTGTTGAAGAAGGAGGCTTTGACTGGAGCTTTCAGGTGGAAGATGCTTCTCCAAACCAAGCACTAATGGCAGATCATGATGAAGCCAAGGTATTGGAACATCTCTGTTCTCCTGAATGCATTGCTAAAGTTAATAGATACATGTCCTATAACTTGGAGATGAGATCTGATCTTGAGTCCTTAAATATTTTAAAATCTGATTTTCGAAAGTCTGAAAATAATTATAAACTAAAAATAGAGGATTTAGAGAAAACTATTTCAGTTCTAAAAAATGAGCACAGAGATTTTAGGACTCAAATCAAAGATCTCATAACCAAGCTGACTAAGTGCCAGGATGAGCTTGTGATCAGCAAAGCCAGGGCAGAAAAGAGTGTTCTTGAAGAAGAGACCTTCAAGAACATGATATCCTCATCCTTGCACAACAAGGTGTGTTATCAAAATAGACAGGGACTGGGATCCAATGAGATAGCTCCTCCACACACAATCTTGTCTGTAAGATCTCCTAGGTGTGGAACTTGTGAAGATGAGCTTCCTCTCATAGATCCTATGAGTGAAGAGGATGAAGAAGAGATAGTGAATAATTCCTTTGAGAAGAGTGAAGAGGAGAATTCTAAGAAGGGCCACTATCCTTCTGAGGAGAAGAAGATTACTGTGATGACCAAGTCAATGAGAAAGAACTTGATCAGGAAGAGCAAAAGAAAAGCAAGGAAGGCTCAAAAGATCAAGGCTACTTTTGACTCTAAGCAGAAACAAGTTTTTATCTCTGCAGGGTTTGAAGTAGTAAAGACTGAAGACATCAACCAAAACTCTTCAGCTCAGAGTTCTGGTTCTTGTTCAAATCATCTAAGTACCAAGAAGAAGACTAATCTGTTGTGTACTACTGCTGCACAGCCTAGACCATCAAACTCCAAGAACAGTTCTCAGCCCATAAGAACTGTCTCAGCATCTGCAAAGATGAAGGTGGAGAAGGGATGTGACCAAAGACAGTCATGTTCTCATAAGTAGACTCTTGTGAAGAAGAAGATGATGTGTGTCATGTGTGAAAGTACCTCTCACATTGCTAAGGATTGTCCATACAATCCTAAAAGTACTGTCCATATGACCAAAACAAAGACTTCAAAGAGTTCCAAGAAGATTCAAGCTTCGGAAGGAAAATCTGTTTCCTTTGGAAGCTCCAAATCTAAGAAGAAGGCAAATGGAAAATTACCTTCGAAAGAGAAGTTGGTCTCGGAAGAAAGTGTAAGGCCCCGTTCCCGGGACGCTTACAGTTGGTCATTCATCGCACATAAAACATATAATTACATTACATTAAGAAATCATTGCAGCGGAAACATTCAAAACTGACATCACGTTTCATTATAATTACTTTTGCCAAATAATACATCATTATCCGGTTACAAAATTCATGTTTGCATTACATCACAAAAGCTATATAATTGGATGCCATCCCAAAAGAGCCGAGTAGCCTTGCCGTGCCATCCTCAGCAATCATTTACCTGCCAACTGGAAGATGTAATAAAAGTCAGCGTTGCTGAGTGAGTTCTAGTTTTAATAATAAAACGTACTTTACTTTCATTAAAACTATTCCTTTTATCATGCGATCATTCAAAATACGTATACATAGATAATTTCATTATTATCTTTCATCTCATTCATTATCTTCCAGTCTTTTCGTTCATTCTGTCTTCCGAGTCTTTTGCGACAACATGGTCGCTCACCTCAATGGCAATCTCAATGATTGAACGCTATCCAAGTCTTTTGCACCCCTAAGGTTGCTCACCCCAATTGCCCATCACGATAGCAAGCTATCCGAGTCTTTTGCAACAACAAGGTTGCTCACCCCAAGGCAACATCACGATAGCACTTACTCGAGTCTTTTGCAACGACAAGGTTGCTCACCTCATAGGCAATCTAAATGATTGCACTTCATCCGAGTCTTTTGCAACACAAAGTCGCTCACCCCAATATTTATGCTTGCAAGCCTTTCTTTCGTTCATTCATCATTCACTAATGCATGCATTCTTACTTCATGTTCCTCTTTTATTATCTTTCGCTTTACATTACATAATACTTCATTCATTCATTCATTCATTCATTAGCATGACATGTAAAGCCACAAGAAAGATAAGCATACATCATATTAAGGAACATTCATACACATTCATCATCATCATACAGGGCAACATCATACATTCATAAAATGCATAAACATGCAACATCATCATCATCATGCCCTATATGCTCTCTAAGGCCATAACCATCCTCTTACATGCTTTTACGGGTTACTTTACGTCAAGACCTACATCTGCACCTTTCCCCGAAGGCCAGAAGTCAAACTACACCTTCCTTCGAGTGCAACAGCCCTATTCGGGTGTATGGACACCCTTCAGTCACATGGCCTCCATGCGACTGAACATCATGCGACTGGACTCATGCGGATGAACACCTATGCGAATGAACATCCAATCGTGCGTATGGACCTTGTGCGAATGGGATTACTGCGAATGGGCACCTATGCGACTAACCTCAGGCGAATGGACTCACGCGACTAAGCATCTATGCGACTGAACCCTTA
The DNA here is from genome assembly GCA_025215565.1 of Flaveria ramosissima. NCBI lineage: Eukaryota > Viridiplantae > Streptophyta > Magnoliopsida > Asterales > Asteraceae > Flaveria > Flaveria ramosissima. Next base: position 25,732,809 of record CM046035.1, read on the forward strand.
GTCGTGCAATCCTCATGCGACTGGACTCCCAGTCGTGCGACTGAAACCTTAGTCGTGCGATTGAACCCTCAATCATGCGAATGAATCCCAATCGTGCGAATGACCCTCAATCGCCCTCATTCGGCCGTATGGCCTTCATTTGGTCGCCTAGCCCTAGCTGATGCAGAATGGAGTTCATCCCGAACACAATCTGCCATTTTCGACCTCCAAGCTCATCCAAACCCATTCTAAGCCTAAATTAACCCTCCTGGACCTTAGAAATGCATACCATAACACCATACAAGCACACACAAGCCCGAAATTATACTCTAAACACATCATACACATCACACCCAAATGGGTCAAACACATACACACACAAAAACGGGTTTTGAACATTTTCCAGCCCCAAAATCAGTTGAAAACGAGTAAAAGTGGGGTCCTAGAACTCACACAAAAGCGCACAAAGACAAGAGCTTCGATTCGGCTTGTCACTCGACGGATTTGGACACTCGAATCACCCGAAACACCACTTTTTCTTCTTTTTCTCTTCTTTTCTCTCTTCCCCCTCTTGAACTCAAAAATATGTTAAGTGTGGTTAGAGTGGGCTTCCCTCTCCCTACACATAACACCACATTCCCCAACTTTTCTTCGTTGGCGAGTTTGGTCCCTCGACTTTAGACTTTATTTCTTTTCTTTCTTCGCCGGCTTCAAAATAATAAATTTTCGGGTGTTACAAGTCCACCCCCCTTAAATAGGCTTCGTCCCCGAAACCTGTCATTCCTCGAACAAACGTGGATAATGCTGTCTCATTTCTTCCTCAGTCTCCCACGTTGACTCGGATCCCTTCCTGTGCTTCCACTGTACACGCACAAGAGGAACCACTTTATTCCCTAGCCTCTTCTCCTTTCGGTCGATGATTGCCACTGGTTGCTCCACATAATTGAGTCGTTCATCTACTTCGATGTCTTCCAATGGGACAATCATATCTTCATCTGCTAAGCACTTCCTTAGATGAGATACATGAAATGTCGGGTGAATTCCACTTAACTCATCTGGCAACTCCAGTCTATAGGCCACCTCTCCTACTCGAGCAATGATTCGGAAAGGGCCTATATACCTTGGGCTCAACTTGCCCCGCTTTCGGAAGCGAATGATACCCTTCCAAGGTGAGACCTTCAACATAACCCGATCACCCACCTGGAACTCAATCGGCCTGCGTTGTTTGTCAGCATACGACTTCTGTCTGTCTTTGGCTGCCTTCATGAAGGCTTTGATCTTCTCAAGCTTCTCGGTCGTAGCCTCGATTACCTCGACGCTCCCCAATTCCTTCTGACCAATATCACCCCAACAAACGGGTGTTCTGCATCTCCTACCGTATAGCATCTCATATGGAGGCATACCAATGCGGGCATGATAACTGTTGTTGTATGAGAATTCGGCTAACGGTAGGTGGTCATCCCAACTTCCACCAAAATCAATCACACATGCCCGAAGCATGTCTTCCAGCGTCTGAATGGTCCTTTCTGACTGACCATCAGTCTGGGGATGATAAGCCGTGCTAATATGTAACCTCGTCCCCATAGCATCGTGGAACTTCTTCCAGAATTTAGATGTAAACCGAGTGTCGCGATCCGACACAATAGACACCGGCACACCATGACGAGTCACAATCTCTTTGATGAACAGGTCAGCCAACCTCTCAGATGAATATGTCTCGCGGATCGGTAGGAAGTGAGCACTCTTCGTCAAACGGTCAACTATCACCCATATGGCATCATTCCCTTTCGGGGTACGCGGCAGCTTTGTAATGAAATCCATGGTGACGTGCTCCCACTTCCATTCCGGTATATCCAAAGGTTGTATCTTCCCATACGGCTTTTGATGCTCGGCCTTCACCTGTAAGCAAGTAAGGCACTTACTCACATACTCCACCACGTCGCGCTTCATACCCGGCCACCAATAATCTTTCTTCATATCATGGTACATCTTCGTGGCACCAGGATGAATGGAGTACCGAGTCTTGTGAGCTTCATCCATTATCTTCCCCCGTAGATCCCCAAAATGAGGAATCCACACACGATCGAATCGGGTTCTGACACCGAACGTGTTTTCACCCAATTCTCCAACCAGACCTCTCATTCTTTCAGAGTTAAGATGGTCTTCTTTCAGTGCCTCATCTTGAAACTCTTTAACCTGCTTCATTACATCAGAGGTCATGATCAACTGGTAGGCTTTCACCCGAATCGGCTCGGGCCTCTCTTTCCGGCTAAGGGCATCAGCCACCACATTGGCCTTGCCCAGATGGTAGTGGATCTCACAATCAAAATCTTTTATAAGTTCCAACCACCGCCTCTGCCTCATGTTCAAATCCTTCTGCTCGAAGAAGTACTTCAGACTCTTGTGGTCAGTGAATATGGTGCACTTAGTCCCGTACAGATAGTGCCTCCAAATCTTCAATGCAAAGACCACAGCTGCTAGCTCCAAGTCATGAGTAGGATAATTGACCTCATGAACCTTCAACTGTCGGGATGCATAGGCTATAACCTTTCCTCTCTGCATTAACACACACCCCAATCCCGAGTAAGAAGCATCGGAATAAACCACCAGATCTTCACTTCCCTCGGGTAACGACAGAACAGGAGCTTGAGTCAATCTCGCCTTCAGTTCTTCAAACGCCTTTTCTTGAGCTTGACCCCATACGAACTTCACATCTTTTCGGGTCAACTTAGTCAGTGGAGAAGCAATCTTAGAGAAGTCCTGGATAAATCTTCTGTAGTAGCCCGCCAAACCCAAGAAACTACGAATCTCGGATGGCGTCTTTGGTGACTTCCATTGCATAACCTCCTCCACTTTCACGGGGTCCACCATAATCCCGTCAGGATTCACCACGTGACCCAAGAACTGAACTTCGTGCAACCAGAACGCGCACTTGGAGAATTTTGCATACAACTTCTCCCTTCTCAACGTCTCTAGAACCTCCCGAATGTGTCCGGCATGCTCTGCTTCGCTCCTCGAGTAAATTAGAATATCATCAATAAACACAATCACTGATTTATCCAACATAGGCCGACACACACGGTTCATCAAATCCATAAAAGCAGCTGGCGCGTTGGTCAAGCCAAAAGACATGACAAGAAACTCGTAGTGACCGTAGCGCGTACGGAAAGCTGTTTTAGGAATATCTTGCTCCTTCACCTTCAACTGATGGTAACCAGATCGAAGATCTATCCTTGAAAACCAACTGGCACCCTGAAGCTGCTCGAACAAATCATCAATCCTCGGCAATGGGTATCGGTTCTTCACTGTCAACTTATTCAGCTCGCGGTAGTCGATGCACATCCTCATACTACCGTCCTTCTTCTTTACAAACAGGACCGGAGCACCCCAAGGAGAGATACTCGGTCGAATGAACCCCTTATCAAGCAACTCTTGCAACTGCTCCATCAACTCTTTCATCTCGGTCGGAGCCAACCGATACGGTGCCTTGGCGACAGGTTGGGCACCCGGTATCAGATCAATCTGAAACTTGATCTCTCTGTCAGGTGGCACTCCTGATAAGTCTTCCGGGAACACGTCTGGAAAGTCACACACAACTGGTACATCAGCTAGTTGTGGTGTTGGCGTATCCACATCCTTTACATAGGCCAAGTAGGCACTACATCCACGCCTCATACACTTTCCCGCCACCGCCATCGAGATCACCTTCGGAATCGTAGTAACCCGATCACCATACACCGTCACTGAACTGCAGTCGGGCGCCGACAACCGAATCATCTTCTTGCGACACACAATGTTCGCCTCGAAGTCCGCTAACCAATCCATCCCGAGAACCATATCAAAACCACCTAAGGTCATCACAAACGGTCTAACGGAAACTTATGACCCTCGAGCTCCACATCACAATTCTCTATCATCTCAGAAATCCTGGTAGACTCACCTATGGCAGTTTCTACATCGAAGGGCGCATCAACACATCTACTAATAACAGGCAGCTTAGCACAGAAAGCAGCAGAAATAAAACTCCTACTAGCACCAGAATCAAATAACACAGAAGCTAAAGTTTGGTTCACCAGAAACGTACCGGACACAACGTCAGGGTCCGTCCTAGCCTCCTCCTGTGTCATGGTGAATGCCCTGGCGCTCGCCCTCGGTCCATCACCTCCCGTCCTCTTTGCCCCTGAACTCTCAGCCCTCGGCTTCTTACAATCTTTGAGCACGTGACCCTCTTCACCACAGTTAAAGCATCGGACCGCACGACAGTCCTTTGCCATGTGCCCCGCCTTTCCACACCTGAAGCACAAGTTCGACCCAAACCTGCACTCCCCGCTATGCTCCCGTCCACATTTACCACACCTTCTCGATCCCGCACCTGACATAACCACACGACGATCATCCACCCGTGCCTTCTTATTACCCATCGAGGCATTGCCCCGACCAAATCTCTTCCCCTGCCAGCCTCGTTCACCACCGCTCTTTCTGCCACCATCAGTCACCACCACCGTCCTCTCATCGTACAATCTTCCCGCTAAATCCACCGCCGACCTAAACGTGCTCGGCCGGGCGGCGATCATGTGCCTGCGAATATCCGCCGGCAAACCCTGTATATACCTCTTGATCTTTCGCGACAGAGGCGTCACTTGATCCGGCACCAGACGTGCCATCTCGTTGAACTTCGTGGTGTACTGTTGGTGTGTCATGGTTCCCGCCTCCAGTTGCAGAAACTCCCTTTCAACCTTATCCATTTCCCGATGAGGACAAAACTCCTCAATCACCATCTTCTTCAATTCGGGCCACCTCATTCTCCCGATCGCCCGATTACCCTCTGCTTGGACAATGTTGTCCCACCAGCAAAGTGCCGAGTCCACGAAGTAGTGGGTGGCAAACTTTACTTTTTGATCTTCCCGGCACTCGCTGATGTTGAGAACAGCCTCCATTTCTCTCACCCATCGGTGAGCAGCGGCAGCATTGCCATTACCGTCAAAAGTAGGGGGCTTGCATCTCATAAACACCCCGTAAAGTTACAGCCTCGTGCCACCTCTCGCACAGGCTCCTCTTCCTCTTCCTCCTCATTATCAGAGAAAATCGTTTCAGGCTCCGGTTGCTCCCTCGAGGCCCGGTTTCTCTCCTTCCTTTCTCCCTCCTTCACAGCTTTGATGACTTCGGTCACCACAGACGGTAAGATCGTCTGCATGACCTGATGTACTTCCTCAACAACAGCCTCCTTTACCGAGGCCCTCAAGTTCGCACTCTCATCCCCAGCTTCTGGATGAGGAGTCTCAGGTTCTGCAGGAACCTCTTTCTCAGCTCTAGGCCTTCCTCTCTTAGGGCGTGGTTCAGCAACAGGGTCGTCACGGCCTCCACCCCTAGAAGCTCTAGAAGATCTACCACCAGCCATACTCTACCACACTGAAAGATTCAAACACTAACACGGTCATTCAAGGAAACAACTCAGTTTATGTCAAGTATAGTAAGTCCCTAATTATAGTGGCCAGTTGTGATTAGCCACTTACTTTACTCTTCATACCCCAAGCATTACCTGTCCTGACTACATCAGTATTCAAATCTACATACAACACATAACATATACCATGCGCACATAAACCGGTTAACTTTAAGAAAATACCTAATGGCACGCAGCTACTCAGTTTGGCATCCCATTCCCCATTCGTCCCATTTTCAGTTTAAGTTAAGGTTTATTTTGAAAATTTACCCATTTCACTTAAACTTTGGCTCTGATACCAACTTGTAAGGCCCCGTTCCCGGGACGCTTACAGTTGGTCATTCATCGCACATAAAACATATAATTACATTACATTAAGAAATCATTGCAGCGGAAACATTCAAAAATGACATCACGTTTCATTATAATTACTTTTGCCAAATAATACATCATTATCCGGTTACAAAATTCATGTTTGCATTACATCACAAAAGCTATATAATTGGATGCCATCCCAAAAGAGCCGAGTAGCCTTGCCGTGCCATCCTCAGCAATCATTTACCTGCCAACTGGAAGATGTAATAAAAGTCAGCGTTGCTGAGTGAGTTCTAGTTTTAATAATAAAACGTACTTTACTTTCATTAAAACTATTCCTTTTATCATGCGATCATTCAAAATACGTATACATAGATAATGTCATCATTATCTTTCATCTCATTCATTATCTTCCAGTCTTTTCGCTCATTCTGTCTTCCGAGTCTTTTGCGACAACATGGTCGCTCACCTCAATGGCAATCTCAATGATTGCACGCTATCCGAGTCTTTTGCACCCCTAAGGTTGCTCACCCCAATTGCCCATCACGATAGCAAGCTATCCGAGTCTTTTGCAACAACAAGGTTGCTCACCCCAAGGCAACATCACGATAGCACTTACTCGAGTCTTTTGCAACGACAAGGTTGCTCACCTCATAGGCAATCTAAATGATTGCACTTCATCCGAGTCTTTTGCAATACAAAGTCGCTCACCCCAATATTTATGCTTGCAAGCCTTTCTTTCGTTCATTCATCATTCATTAATGCATGCATTCTTACTTCATGTTCCTCTTTCATTATCTTTTGCTTTACATTACATAATACTTCATTCATTCATTCATTCATTCATTAGCATGACATGTAAAGCCACAAGAAAGATAAGCATACATCATATTAAGGAACATTCATACACATTCATCATCATCATACAGGGCAACATCATACATTCATAAAATGCATAAACATGCAACATCATCATCATCATGCCCTATATGCTCTCTAAGGCCATAACCATCCTCTTACATGCTCTTACGGGTTACTTTACGTCAAAACTTACATCTGCACCTTTCCCCGAAGGCCAGAAGTCAAACTACACCTTCCTTCGAGTGCAACAGCCCTATTCGGGCGTATGGACACCCTTCAGTCGCATGGCCTCCATGCGACTGAACATCATGCGACTGGACTCATGCGGATGAACACCTATGAGAATGAACATCTAATCGTGCGTATGGACCTTGTGCGAATGGGATTACTGCGAATGGGCACCTATGCGACTAACCTCAGGCGAATGGACTCACGCGACTAAGCATCTATGCGACTGAACCCTCAGTCGTGCAATCCTCATGCGACTGGACTCCCAGTCGTGCGACTGAAACCTTAGTCGTGCGATTGAACCCTCAATCATGCGAATGAATCCCAATCGTGCGAATGACCCTCAATCGCCCTCATTCGGCCGTATGGCCTTCATTCGGTCGCCTAGCCCTAGCTGATGCAGAATGGAGTTCATCCCGAACCCAATCTGCCATTTTCGGCCTCCAAGCTCATCCAAACCCATTCTAAGCCTAAATTAACCCTCCTGGACCTTAGAAATGAATACCATAACACCATACAAGCACACACAAGCCCGAAATTATACTCTAAACACATCATACACATCACACCCAAATGGGTCAAACACATACACACACAAAAACAGGTTTTGAACATTTTCCAGCCCCAAAATCAGTTGAAAACGTGTAAAAGTGGGGTCCTAGAACTCACACAAAAGAGCACAAAGACAAGAGCTTCGATTCGGCTTGTCACTCGACGGATTTGGACACTCGAATCACCCGAAACACCGCTTTTTCTTCTTTTTCTCTTCTTTTCTCTCTTCCCCCTCTTGAACTCAAAAATATGTTAAGTGTGGGGAGAGTGGGCTGCCCTCTCCCTACACATAACACCACATTCCCCAACTTTTCTTCGTTGGCGAGTTTGGTCCCTCGACTTTGGACTTTTATTCTTTTCTTTCTTCGCCGGCTTCAAAATAATACATTTTCGGGTGTTACAGAAAGGAATTCTTCCGAACCACTGAAGTCTGCTGCAGTGACTGCAGAATCTTCCGAAGGTTCAGTCATCAAAACTTCCGAAGTCTTAAAAGCTTCCAAAGTTTTGAAGGTCAAGTCCAAGACTCCAAACGTGGTGTGGAAGTCTAAGAAAGACCAAGTGACTGAAAAATCTCTATCAACAACAGCTCAAGATCCTCCTAGTACAACCATAGGATCTATTACTGTTGCATTACCTTCTATTATACTTAGTGAGCCCAAGACAAATAAGGCTTGGGTTTCCAAATGTAACTAATCATTTTCTTTGTGCCGGAACAGCTCAAGACAAACAAGAATGTCTAGATCATTGATAGTGGCTGTTCCAGGCACATGATAGGCAATAGGTCACTACTCCATAACTTTGAAAGAATTGATGGAGGACCAGTTGCTTTTGGAGGAGATGAAAGTGGTTACATTTCTGGAATGCCAAAGAAAGAGTTTACAAGTGATGATCATTGTGTTGCATGCCTGAAAGGGAATCAACATAAGGTATCTCACAAGCCTAAGGAAAGGAACCCCATCACTACTCCCCTACACTAATTACATATGGATCTCTTTGGCCCCACCAGTGTAATGAGTCTAGGAAGGACCTCTTATAGTTTGATGATCACAGATGATTTTAAAAGATTCATTTGGGTTTTCTTTCTTAGAACTAAGGATGAGACACCTGAGATTCTGAAAAATTTCATCTTAAAAAATGAGAATCAAAGTGATCACAAGGTCAAAACCATAAGATGTGATCAAGGGACTGAATTTAAGAATCAAACCCTTGATTCATTTTGTGATGAAAAAGGTATTACAAGACAATTTAGTGCTCCCAGGACTACTCAGCAAAATGGTGTTGCTGAGAGGAGAAACAGGATACTAATTGAAGCTGCAAGAACTATGTTGTCTGACTCTAAACTGCCCATCACCTTCTGGGCAGAGGCAGTAAACACTGCTTGCTATGTGCAAAATAGAGTTTTAGTAGTTAAGACACATGGTAAGACTCCTTATGAACTTTGGCACAAGAGAAAACCTTTCATTGGCTTTCTCAGGTCATTTGGATGTCCTTGCACCATCTTGAATACCAAAGATCAAATCACCAAATTTGTTGAGAAATCAGATGATGGACACTTCATTGGATACTCTTCTCAGGCTAAGGCTTATAGAGTATACAATCTCAGAACTAGAATTGTTGAGGAGTTAGCCAATGTGACTTTTAATGAACACACACCCTGTGTGGCTGGTTCTAGTCCTGATTGGCTGTTTGATCTTGATTTAGTTACCAACTGTTTTAACAAATCTTATGAGAATGTTTCAGGATCTGCAGAAAATTTAAATACAGGTGATCCTGATCCAAGATTTGAGCTAAGAAGACCTTCAACTCATACATCTTCAGCTCCAGTTGGATCTACTTCAGCAAATGAGATTTCTATCAGCACTACAATGACAAACTCAGCGGATACATCTGGGATGCCTTCAAATTCCAGCTTAGAGGCTCCACAACCAGATAAGGATACCTCAATTGTGGAAGACAACAATGGTGATGGTGAAAGTGATCAAAAATACCTTGATGCTAATAACCACACCATAGATGTCAACATCAATGATGTCACACACTCATTGGATCAGTCAATCTTGATAAGTGTGGTGATGTGGAGGGTGAATCATCTATGCCAGATTTAAATTTCAGAAATTTAGATCTCTCTCAGCAACTTGCTGTGATCCCTCAGCTTAGGATCCACAAGTCTCACCCCACCACAAACATCATTAGAGATGTTGTCACAGGGGTAAGAACAAGAGGACAAACCCATGAAGCAAACGTTTGTCTTCACTCTTGTTTCTTATCCCAGATAGAGCCAAAGAAAGTTGATAAGGCTCTAAAGGATGAAAGTTGGGTTGAAGCTATGCAACAAGAGTTGCTTCAATTCAAAAGGAAAAAAGTTTGGAACCTTTGTCCTCTTCCTCATGGGAAGACTACCATTGGAACCAAATGGGTGTTTAGGAATAAGAAGGATGATAAAGGCATTATCATCAAGAACAAGGCTAGACTAGTTGTTCAAGGATACACACAAGAAGAAGAGATTGACTACACTGATGTTTTTGCTCCTGTAGCAAGACTAGAAGCTGTTAGGATATTCCTGGCATTTGCTGCATCCAAGAACTTCAAGGTCTTTCAACTTGATGTGAAGTGTGCTTTTCTGTATGGAGTGATTGATGAAGAGGTGTATGTCAAATAGCCACCTGGTTTTGTAGACCCTGATCATCCTGATTATTGTCTGCAAGCTTGACAAGGCTCTTTATGGGCTGCATCAGGCACCCAGGAAGTGGTATGAGACATTGTCTGAGTATCTTTGCAAACATGGATACAAGAGAGGTACTATAGATGGAACTCTCTTCATCAAAGGACAGGGAAATGACATATTGCTAGTTCAAGTGTATGTAGATGACATCATCTTTGGTTCAACTAATCCAAAGCTCTACAAAGACTTTGAGAAGCTGATGAAAGACAGATTTGAAATGAGTGCAATGGGATAACTCAATTTCTTTCTAGGAATTCAAGTGAAGCAAGTTGAAGATGGTATCTTTATGAGTCAGTCAAAGTATGTTCTGGACATACTCAAGAGGTTCAACATCACTGATTGTAAAATTGCTAAGACACCCATAGTCAGAAACCACTCCCTTGGACCTGATCTTGAGGGAGAGTGTGTAGATGAACACTTATACAGGGCTATGATTGGGTCTCTTATGTATCTTACTGCTAGCAGGCCTGATATCATGTTTGCTACATGCATTTGTGGAAGATATCAAGCCAACCCTAAGATGTCTCACCTCATCACTGTCAAGAGGATTCTAAGATACCTCAAAGGTGCTTCAACACTTGGTTTATGGTATCCAAAGAATCCTGACTTCAATCTGTATGCTTATACAGATAGTGATTATGGTGGTTGCAATATGACTGCAAAGTCTACATCTGAGGGATGTCAATTTCTTGGTGGAAGGGTTGTCTCATGGCAATGCAAGAAATAATCATGTGTGTCTGCATCAACAGCTGAGGCTGAATACATTGCTACAAGTTGCGGTGCTCAAGTGCTTTGGATTCAAAATCAGATGCTGGACTATGGATTTAACATCAAGGAGACTCCTGTTCACATAGACAACAATAGTGCTATCTCTATCACTGAGAACCCTGTGCAGCACTCAAGGACCAAACACATCAATATCAGGTATCATTTAATAAGAGATAACTATGAAAAGGGATTAATTAAACTAGTCAAAGTTCATACAAATGAACAATTTGTTGATCTGTTTACAAAAGCTTTTGATGAACAGAGATTTAAATATCTAATATCAGCTATTGGGATGATTAAGTTTGAGTAGATTTTTCTTAAAAAACTAATTCTACTTATTTCTTAAAATATGTGTGTCCTAAGTTATCTAGTTTATCACTTTCATAAGCTCATGTTTTCTTTAGATAAAAAATCCTTTTTGAAGAGTTTCCTTAGATTCTTGAAAATTTTCTGATCCTTCGGAAGATATATTTTTACCTTCGGAAGCAAATCATGTCTTCAAAATAAATAACTGTCTAAGAAATTTTACCTTCGGAAGAGGTTTCAATCTATCTTTCGAAGCTTAAATACTTGTCTCAGACACTTATTTGTTTTCAAGGACTTTTTTCTTCCGAAGCAAAATTAACTCTCGGAAGCTTTGTTGTTTTACATACAAAGCATTCAAGCTTTTATTTCTCTTCCGAAGCAAAATTTTCAAGATTCTCAGGAAATTCTTCCGAAGTCATTTTAGCTTCGGAAGCGTTTTCATTAAAACTTTTGAAGACAATTTACCTTCGGAAGCTTTTCGAATTCCAAGAAAACTACTTTTTGAGCAAAAGTAAACTACTTTTTTAGAGGTGGGACCGACATTCGGATTTCAAAGTTTATCCTCTTTCATTAACTTTGGTTCAAATCCTTTTCACATAAATACCCAACGGTTCTCCCTCTCCCTCACTATCTTCTTCAATTCTACTATTCCTCAAACCTAATTCCCAAACCGCCTTTGCTTTTCATCTTTCTTCATCCTTAAGTTTCTCAAATGGCCAACCTTAACCGCAGAAACAAACCAGATTTCTCCATGCAACTTCACAGGCAACACAACCAGGTTGCTCTGTTAAGCTCTGAGAAAGATGATAGTTTCTCAGAGATTTGTCGTTTCTTAGCTTTATCAAATTACTTCACCTCCCTAACCATTGATCCTACTCTCTATGAGGATCATCTGCTTGAATTTTGGAAGACCTGGCAAGAGGTCATCATGGATGGGAAGAAGGCACTGTCTGCCACAGTGCAAGGGAGGACAATCTTCATCACTCCGGCCAACATCAACATTCACTTGCAGCTGGATGATGAAGAAGGTGAGTTGTCCTTCCCAAAGGAAGCTGTCAATCATTCCTTTGAGCAGATGGGCTATGAGGGAGATTTCTCTGTAAAGACCTTCAGGAAAGGGAAGGTCTCATCCCAGTGGAAATACCTACTCCATGTGGTTATCCACAACTTGTCAAACAAGCATGGAGGGTGGGACCAGATTCCTGAGGATCTCTCCTTCATAGTGCATAGAATGATTCAAGGGGTCAAGTTTAGGTACTCTCAATTTGTCTATACAAATTTGCTTGCTAACTTGGACTCCTTAGAGTATTATATGTTTCCTAGATATGTTCAACATATTCTCAACTGTGAACTGGGCTCAGAGTTGAGGGAAACAGATAATATTCTTAAATTGGGACAGATGAAGCAAGGCATCTTTCAAATAATGAAGAAGCCAACTGTAGGCTTCTCAGGGGTAGAAACAGCCGTTGTCCCCAAAATGTTAGAGCTCATTGCTCAAGGTGACAACCTAGCAACACAAGCTAGTGTTGAACCTACACCTTCTATCTCTTTACCACCAAAAACACCACAAGTAATCCTCACCTACCAAAGAAAATCCAAACGAACCCCTGCTCAAGCTATTAAGTATGTGCAGGTCCCCATATACTCACCAATACATGAGGAAGTGGACACTAGAGCTCCCACTTCCCCTGAGGAGCAAACCACTCCCATCTCTTCAACAATCAAGGCTGAGGTTCCTCATGCTCACCCTAATGAGCTCACAAGCCCAACTGCCTTAAGCCCTCAGTCTGAGTCTCAACACTCAAGTGAACAACCTTCAGGGAACAGTTATCATCCCAAGCCTTTAGATCTAAATCAACCCATTCCCAACCTTTCATTTTTTACTGATGAAGACTTAGGTTTCAGTGAGTACCATGAGTCTCTCTTCTCTTCCCCTACTCAAAGAGAGATGAGTACTTCTGAGTCTCCTCAGTCTAGCCCACATCAGTCACCTATAACTGAGGTGGATACTTCTGAACCTGTTCAGGATATCCATATGGAAGAGGCTCTCACTTTTGCAAGTGATTATATTATTAAGACCTCAACCATGGCAACTCAGCCCATTGACATCTCAACTGAGAATGTCAATGAGCAGAGGAAATCCAGCAGCCAAGAACCTGAAGCTGGTGGTGAGAGAGAGGACTTTGGTCCAATCATCTCATCGCCCAATGATTCTTCTGATGAAGATGAAGGGAATCTGAGAATAAAGGTACAAAAACTGTCAAAAACATGCTCCTATTTAGTCTGTAAGGTTAGTCACCTTGAATTCAGGTGACTACCCTGCATAATAGGTTCAATGATCAGCAACTTGAGATATCTTATCTCAGGGAAAAACTAGCTGGGAGACCTTTAAGAAGAGTTCAACCAGGAAAACAAGAACCTGTGAATGTGGTTGACCTAACCTCTAGCTCACCTATGCAAGAGGGTGATGCTACCAAAAAGGGGGAGAAAGTCATTACAGACACAAAACCTGGGAGTTCTTCAGAGAGTATGGACATTGAGGACTCACCATCCTCACTTGCAATTGTGCATACTCAGCAACTTCCTCAAGTTCACATTAATGTGGACTCTATAGACTCTATCATCAGGAGTCTCTTTGAGGAAGGTATACCAAGGGCTATGTCATCCCCACCTCAAGGAACTTCAAACTACATCATTGGGTAGAGGTATGATGCTGATAGAAGAGCCCTTATTCTTCACAGAGTTCAAGGGCAACAAGGAATTCTTCCGAACCACTGAAGTCTGCTGCAGTGACTGCAGAATCTTCCGAAGGTTCAGTCATCAAAACTTCCGAAGTCTTAAAAGCTTCCAAAGTTTTTAAGGTCAAGTCCAAGACTCCAAAGGTGGTGTGGAAGTCTAAGAAAGACCAAGTGACTGAAAAATCTCTATCAACAACAGCTCAAGATCCTCCTAGTACAACCATAGGATCTATTACTGTTGCATTACCTTCTATTATACTTAGTGAGCCCAAGACAAATAAGGCTTGGGTTTCCAAATGTAACTTATAATTTTCTTTGTGCAGGAACAGCTCAAGACAAACAAGAATGTCTAGATCATTGATAGTGGCTGTTCCAGGCACATGATAGGGAATAGGTCACTACTCCATAACTTTGAAAGAATTGATGGAGGACCAGTTGCTTTTGGAGGAGATGAAGGTGGTTACATTTCTGGAATGCCAAAGAAAGAGTTTACAAGTGATGATCATTGTGTTGCATGCCTGAAAGGGAATCAACATAAGGTATCTCACAAGCCTAAGGAAAGGAACCCCATCACTACTCCCCTACACTGATTACATATGGATCTCTTTGGCCCCACCAGTGTAATGAGTCTAGGAAGGACCTCTTATAGTTTGATGATCACAGATGATTTTAAAAGATTCATTTGGGTTTTCTTTCTAAGAACTAAGGATGAGACCCCTGAGATTCTGAAAAATTTCATCTTAAAAAATGAGAATCAAAGTGATCACAAGGTCAAAACCATAAGATGTGATCAAGGGACTGAATTTAAGAATCAAACCCTTGATTCATTTTGTGATGAAAAAGGTATTACAAGACAATTTAGTGCTCCCAGGACTACTCAGCAAAATGGTGTTGCTGAGAGGAGAAACAGGACACTAATTGAAGCTGCAAGAACTAGGTTGTCTGACTCTAAACTGCCCATCACCTTCTGGGCAGAGGCAGTAAACACTGCTTGCTATGTGCAAAATAGAGTTTTAGTAGTTAAGACACATGGTAAGACTCCTTATGAACTTTGGCACAAGAGAAAACCTTTCATTGGCTTTCTCAGGTCATTTGGATGTCCTTGCACCATCTTGAATACCAAAGATCAAATCACCAAATTTGCTGAGAAATCAGATGATGGACACTTCATTGGATACTCTTCTCAGGCTAAGGCTTATAGAGTATACAATCTCAGAACTAGAATTGTTGAGGAGTTAGCCAATGTGACTTTCAATGAACACACACCCTGTGTGGCTGGTTCTAGTCCTGATTGGCTGTTTGATCTTGATTTAGTTACCAACTGTTTTAACAAATCTTATGAGAATGTTTCAGGATCTGCAGAAAATTTAAATACAGGTGATACTGATCCAAGATTTGAGCTAAGAAGACCTTCAACTCATACATCTTCAGCTCCAGTTGGATCTACTTCAGCAAATGAGATTTCTATCAGCACTACAATGACAAACTCAGCGGATACATCTGGGATGCCTTCAAATTCCAGCTTAGAGGCTCCACAACCAGATAAGGATACCTCAATTGTGGAAGACAACAATGGTGATGGTGAAAGTGATCAAAAATACCTTGATGCTAATAACCACACCATAGATGTCAACATCAATGATGTCACACACTCATTGGATCAGTCAATCTTGATAAGTGTGGTGATGTGGAGGGTGAATCATCTATGCCAGATTTAAATTTCAGAAATTTAGATCTCTCTCAGCAACTTGCTGTGATCCCTCAGCTTAGGATCCACAAGTCTCACCCCACCACAAACATCATTAGAGATGTTGTCACAGGGGTAAGAACAAGAGGACAAACCCATGAAGCAAACGTTTGTCTTCACTCTTGTTTCTTATCCCAGATAGAGCCAAAGAAAGTTGATAAGGCTCTAAAGGATGAAAGTTGGGTTGAAGCTATGCAACAAGAGTTGCTTCAATTCAAAAGGAAAAAAGTTTGGAACCTTTGTCCTCTTCCTCATGGGAAGACTACCATTGGAACCAAATGGGTGTTTAGGAATAAGAAGGATGATAAAGGCATTATCATCAAGAACAAGGCTAGACTAGTTGTTCAAGGATACACACAAGAAGAAGAGATTGACTACACTGATGTTTTTGCTCCTGTAGCAAGACTAGAAGCTGTTAGGATATTCCTGGCATTTGCTGCATCCAAGAACTTCAAGGTCTTTCAACTTGATGTGAAGTGTGCTTTTCTGTATGGAGTGATTGATGAAGAGGTGTATGTCAAATAGCCACCTGGTTTTGTAGACCCTGATCATCCGGATTATTGTCTGCAAGCTTGACAAGGCTCTTTATGGGCTGCATCAGGCACCCAGGAAGTGGTATGAGACATTGTCTGAGTATCTTTGCAAACATGGATACAAGAGAGGTACTATAGATGGAACTCTCTTCATCAAAGGACAGGGAAATGACATATTGCTAGTTCAAGTGTATGTAGATGACATCATCTTTGGTTCAACTAATCCAAAGCTCTACAAAGACTTTGAGAAGCTGATGAAAGACAGATTTGAAATGAGTGCAATGGGAGAACTCAATTTCTTTCTAGGAATTCAAGTGAAGCAAGTTGAAGATGGTATCTTTATGAGTCAGTCAAAGTATGTTCTGGACATACTCAAGAGGTTCAACATCACTGATTGTAAATTGCTAAGACACCCATAGTCAGAAACCACTCCCTTGGACCTGATCTTGAGGGAGAGTGTGTAGATGAACACTTATACAGGGCTATGATTGGGTCTCTTATGTATCTTACTGCTAGCAGGCCTGATATCATGTTTGCTACATGCATTTGTGGAAGATATCAAGCCAACCCTAAGATGTCTCACCTCATCACTGTCAAGAGGATTCTAAGATACCTCAAAGGTGCTTCAACACTTGGTTTATGGTATCCAAAGAATCCTGACTTCAATCTGTATGCTTATACAGATAGTGATTATGGTGGTTGCAATATGACTGCAAAGTCTACATCTGAGGGATGTCAATTTCTTGGTGGAAGGGTTGTCTCATGGCAATGCAAGAAATAATCATGTGTGTCTGCATCAACAGCTGAGGCTGAATACATTGCTACAAGTTGCGGTGCTCAAGTGCTTTGGATTCAAAATCAGATGCTGGACTATGGATTTAACATCAAGGAGACTCCTGTTCACATAGACAACAATAGTGCTATCTCTATCACTGAGAACCCTGTGCAGCACTCAAGGACCAAACACATCAATATCAGGTATCATTTAATAAGAGATAACTATGAAAAGGGATTAATTAAACTAGTCAAAGTTCATACAAATGAACAATTTGTTGATCTGTTTACAAAAGCTTTTGATGAACAGAGATTTAAATATCTAATATCAGCTATTGGGATGATTAAGTTTGAGTAGATTTTTCTTAAAAAACTAATTCTACTTATTTCTTAAAATATGTGTGTCCTAAGTTATCTAGTTTATCACTTTCATAAGCTCATGTTTTCTTTAGATAAAAAATCCTTTTTGAAGAGTTTCCTTAGATTCTTGAAAATTTTCTGATCCTTCGGAAGATATATTTTTACCTTCGGAAGCAAATCATGTCTTCAAAATAAATAACTGTCTAAGAAATTTTACCTTCGGAAGAGGTTTCAATCTATCTTTCGAAGCTTAAATACTTGTCTCAGACACTTATTTGTTTTCAAGGACTTTTTTCTTCCGAAGCAAAATTAACTCTCGGAAGCTTTGTTGTTTTACATACAAAGCATTCAAGCTTTTATTTCTCTTCCGAAGCAAAATTTTCAAGATTCTCAGGAAATTCTTCCGAAGTCATTTTAGCTTCGGAAGCGTTTTCATTAAAACTTTTGAAGACAATTTACCTTCGGAAGCTTTTCGAATTCCAAGAAAACTACTTTTTGAGCAAAAGTAAACTACTTTTTTAGAGGTGGGACCGACATTCGGATTTCAAAGTTTATCCTCTTTCATTAACTTTGGTTCAAATCCTTTTCACATAAATACCCAACGGTTCTCCCTCTCCCTCACTATCTTCTTCAATTCTACTATTCCTCAAACCTAATTCCCAAACCGCCTTTTCTTTTCATCTTTCTTCATCCTTAAGTTTCTCAAATGGCCAACCTTAACCGCAGAAACAACCCAGATTTCTCCATGCAACTTCACAGGCAACACAACCAGGTTGCTCTGTTAAGCTCTGAGAAAGATGATAGTTTCTCAGAGATTTGTCGTTTCTTAGCTTTATCAAATTACTTCACCTCCCTAACCATTGATCCTACTCTCTATGAGGATCATCTGCTTGAATTTTGGAAGACCTGGCAAGAGGTCATCATGGATGGGAAGAAGGCACTGTCTGCCACAGTGCAAGGGAGGACAATCTTCATCACTCCGGCCAACATCAACATTCACTTGCAGCTGGATGATGAAGAAGGTGAGTTGTCCTTCCCAAAGGAAGCTGTCAATCATTCCTTTGAGCAGATGGGCTATGAGGGAGATTTCTCTGTAAAGACCTTCAGGAAAGGGAAGGTCTCATCCCAGTGGAAATACCTACTCCATGTGGTTATCCACAACTTGTCAAACAAGCATGGAGGGTGGGACCAGATTCCTGAGGATCTCTCCTTCATAGTGCATAGAATGATTCAAGGGGTCAAGTTTAGGTACTCTCAATTTGTCTATACAAATTTGCTTGCTAACTTGGACTCCTTAGAGTATTATATGTTTCCTAGATATGTTCAACATATTCTCAACTGTGAACTGGGCTCAGAGTTGAGGGAAACAGATAATATTCTTAAATTGGGACAGATGAAGCAAGGCATCTTTCAAATAATGAAGAAGCCAACTGTAGGCTTCTCAGGGGTAGAAACAGCCGTTGTCCCCAAAATGTTAGAGCTCATTGCTCAAGGTGACAACCTAGCAACACAAGCTAGTGTTGAACCTACACCTTCTATCTCTTTACCACCAAAAACACCACAAGTAATCCTCACCTACCAAAGAAAATCCAAACGAACCCCTGCTCAAGCTATTAAGTATGTGCAGGTCCCCATATACTCACCAATACATGAGGAAGTGGACACTAGAGCTCCCACTTCCCCTGAGGAGCAAACCACTCCCATCTCTTCAACAATCAAGGCTGAGGTTCCTCATGCTCACCCTAATGAGCTCACAAGCCCAACTGCCTTAAGCCCTCAGTCTGAGTCTCAACACTCAAGTGAACAACCTTCAGGGAACAGTTATCATCCCAAGCCTTTAGATCTAAATCAACCCATTCCCAACCTTTCATTTTATACTGATGAAGACTTAGGTTTCAGTGAGTACCATGAGTCTCTCTTCTCTTCCCCTACTCAAAGAGAGATGAGTACTTCTGAGTCTCCTCAGTCTAGCCCACATCAGTCACCTATAACTGAGGTGGATACTTCTGAACCTGTTCAGGATATCCATATGGAAGAGGCTCTCACTTTTGCAAGTGATTATATTATTAAGACCTCAACCATGGCAACTCAGCCCATTGACATCTCAACTGAGAATGTCAATGAGCAGAGGAAATCCAGCAGCCAAGAACCTGAAGCTGGTGGTGAGAGAGAGGACTTTGGTCCAATCATCTCATCGCCCAATGATTCTTCTGATGAAGATGAAGGGAATCTGAGAATAAAGGTACAAAAACTGTCAAAAACATGCTCCTATTTAGTCTGTAAGGTTAGTCACCTTGAATTCAGGTGACTACCCTGCATAATAAGTTCAATGATCAGCAACTTGAGATATCTTATCTCAGGGAAAAACTAGCTGGGAGACCTTTAAGAAGAGTTCAACCAGGAAAACAAGAACCTGTGAATGTGGTTGACCTAACCTCTAGCTCACCTATGCAAGAGGGTGATGCTACCAAAAAGGGGGAGAAAGTCATTACAGACACAAAACCAGGGAGTTCTTCAGAGAGTATGGACATTGAGGACTCACCATCCTCACTTGCAATTGTGCATACTCAGCAACTTCCTCAAGTTCACATTAATGTGGACTCTATAGACTCTATCATCAGGAGTCTCTTTGAGGAAGGTATACCAAGGGCTATGTCATCCCCACCTCAAGGAACTTCAAACTACATCATTGGGTAGAGGTATGATGCTGATAGAAGAGCCCTTATTCTTCACAGAGTTCAAGGGCAACAAGAAGTATTTGATTTTCAAACCTTGAACTACTATAAAGGTCTTGATCTGGTCAACATACCACTTGTCAATCCAAGCAAATCAAGACAAGCTGACAGGTTAACACTCAGAATTCAAGACAGAATTAACTGAAGAGTTCAGCCTAAGAAGGAGACAAAGGCAATCAGGTAATGTCATTGGTCAACTGGATGCTGAGGCAGACCCTGAGATTAGCTTCAAAGGGAAAACCTTGGCTGAAGGCCCAGTGATAGAGCCTGAGAGCCCTGTCACACCAACAACTGCTTTAGTAATTCATTCCCTTGGTGAAACACCTGCTGGTGAAGGTGTCTCACAACCTCTCTCTGGCAAGAGCATGGATGCTACACCAAGCAATGAAGGCCAAACCTCTATCCATCCTGAGTCACAAAGGTCTGTGGGTGACAAAGGGAAAAGGATTTTGACTCCTGAGGAAATTGAGGAGGAGGAGAGAGAGAGAGGAAGAGGAAGCTAAGGGGAGAAAGTTCCTCTGGGTCTTCAGGTTTTATGCAAGCTGCAATAAGGACTGCATCCAGACCAAACACTCAGGATGATGAGTTGAGGGCAGTCAGGATTACTTACCTGCAGACCAGGAACTATGACATAGATGAGATTATATCTCTCCCATTAGAGCAACTAAATGAACTGGCTTACATGGAAGTATCAAGAGAGATGAAAGAAAAAGAGGATGCAAGGTTACTTCTCCAATTCAAAGAGGAGACGAGACAGAAAAGACTATACAAGCATGCTCCTACTCTCTCCCCAATTCAAGAAAGCCCTGTGCAAGAGACTATGGCATCTACACAAGAACCTCAGGTAGACAAAGTAACAGACAGACAAAACATGATCAACTACCTGAGTGCCACAGGTCTCTACCAGGCATCTGCACTTCTTCCCTTGTCCTTTGAGTATATTGAGTTTCAGTATCTCAAACAGCTTGAACTTCAAGTGCTCAAAGAACAAAAAGCTACAAATAGAAAGATGAGGGAAGATGCTGCAAAGTCAAGAGCCATCATCTAAAAGAGTATAAAGAAGTCTGCTAACAGACAAAGGATAATGAGCTTCTTGAAGCTGTATGGATTCTCCGGAAGGAGACTTGGCCCTATGTCTCTATCCACAATGGATGAGCATATCAGGGTAATCAAGCAGAAGATCAAGAGTGGAGAGCTGATTGACTTATACTCTCCTCCAAGTCAAATCCCACCTGAAGTGGAGGTTAAGGTTGAACAACCTGAGACAACACAACCCGAACCTCCTGCTGAGCCTCAACAAGCTTCATCTTCTGATCCACAGCAGGGTCAAACTCCCTCTCCTTCTAAACCTGTGAGGGAGGAACACCCAACTGAGAAAGACAAGGATGATCAACAAGGTGCTGGAGACCAGTCTTCTCAGTTAAAGTCCTCTAAAAGGAAGAAGATAATGGCTTCTAAACCAAAGTCTAAGAAGAAGAAGCCTGAATCATCTACCTCTACACCTCAGGCAGAGTCAGATCAATCTGAGGAAGTGCATGAAGAGGCAGCCCAATCAACTCCAATTCAAGTGGCTTCTCTTGCAGTTGAGACACCCATCTTATCCTGGACCTTCACTACTAATCTAGAGATATGGCATGTGATCAGAGATCATGGTGTTGAGAATGTCTATACATGGCAAGACATAATCAACTTACCTCTGCATGATCTCTTTGAGATGAGAAGATACTATGAGAGTTTGAATGATCCTCACCATCTAATGAAGAAGGGTATGGTCATCATTGTGCTGAAGACTACAAACATCTGAAGATCTTCTAAATGTTTTGGTAGCATCAGCCTAGGGGGAGTTTGTATGGATTCCTGTAAGTCTACTGCAGCCAAAACATCCAAAGTCTCTCTGCAAGCATGCACTAAAGAACTGAAGTAGAAATTCTTCGAAAGTTTTACATCATGCACTAGAAATATTCTAAGTGTAAAATCTTCCGAAGCCAAGACCAATATCTTCCGAAGCCAAAAGTGAAGTCTTCCGAAGCTTCAAAGACAAAGTCTTCCGAAGCCAATTAGTGAAGACAGATTTCTTCCGAAGACTTTTAGAGATATGCCTTTATCTGATGTACTTTACCATAAAGCTGGACCACCTTTCCGCTGCAACTCTGTAAAGTCACCAACTTACATGAGTTGGTGAAAGGTCCATGCTTTTGGTAACTGTACATTGAGGTGTTGAGTCCATGCTTTCTACTTTACGTACTTTTATCCTTTTTGTAATATATTAGGATGTGAGCTATGGCATGTCATAGTCACAAGTCAAAAGGCAGATATGCCTTTTGATTCTACAATTGATTTTGTTTGTGTCTAGTCAATTGTATCTAGCTGGCTTTCAAAGTATAGCCGGCTGTAGGTTGTAGTATAAGTATTTCATGTTCTTGTATCTTTCTTTATGCTTTTGTAACACTTGTAATAGAACTTGAGAAAGCAATATACTGCATCCTTGAAACCCAATCTCTTGTGTTCTCTTGTTCTGTCTCTTACTCATTACTTGTGTTCTTAGTATCATACGTGTGGTTAATCCAGTTTACTGTTTGATTAAAGTTTGGTTAATCTCCTTTTTGTGTTTGATGGTGTGCAGATAGTATATATATTTTGATAAAGATTTATTGCACAGATTCAGTTTTAATTGGTTATTACTAATACTAAACCACACACACAAAAGGCAGTGTACCTGTCGTGTGGTAATATAGTGTTGGTAAGAACCGAGTATCAATCCGTGGACACACCTAGCCTACTCAACAAACTTGATGTTTGACTATCAAATTTGGTTTTTGTTAAAGAAAGTGATGACTTGCATTTGGAAAGATTTTTAGGGTTTAAAAATAAACAATAATAGAAAGAAAGTAAACTAAAATTTGAAGCATTTGGATTTAAGACCAGGGGATAAAAGTTATCATCCTAATTAGACTCCACTTATGTAATTATGATGAATTGGTGGTGTGATTTAAAGATATTGATTAATGTAATATGTTAATGTTTATAAAGATGAGCTGGTGTGATTTCTCGTCTATCCTGCTACCATAGTGACTTGATCCTGTCAGGCTGAGTTTACTGCTCAGATCAAAGCCCTAGTAATGTAGGTAAATCTTTTGTGACCTATTTGACATACGATTTCTGAAAACATAACTTAATGTTAAAAAGAGAGTTGATCAGGTTCCTTCCTAACATACGATTAATTTTAGAAAACTGTAACAATTACTGAAGTTTCCGAACTAATAAAAGGGAACCCGCAAATGATCAGAAAGTTAAAGTGATATGATTTCTAATAACCATTTCTAGTTCATTAGCCATGGATTTATTATGAAGACCGGTTTCGCGAATGAAAGTTAATCATATGGTTTTCAACCTTGTATGACAATCACAATCACAAACCATAAATTTATAACTTCCCGTTCAAATGTAGATGCTACCCATCAATAGTTTTCCCAAGACCACCATAACATTAACATAATATTATCACACCATTAGTTCATCACAAATTACATAAGTTTCATCCGATTAGGATGATAAATAGAGTTTAGCTCATAATGAGCTTGAACAAAACAACAGATAACAAAGAAGATAGATAAGTGATCATCGGTGAAATGGAACAATCAAACCGATAATCCACAATGGATGACGTTTAGATGATCCCAAGCTTCTTCCAAGTGTTTTATGCACCTCCCGAGCCTCCGAATGATCTTGAAGTCTTGATTCCCGAGAGAATTCTGCAGAATAACTCTCCCACCAAAGCTTGCCAAAAATGATGAACTTAGGCTTCTATTTATAGGCTTTCTGGAGTGTTTAAGCACGGCCCCGTGCCTAATAGGCACGGCCCCGTGCTAGGACAATGCTTACGAAAGTTGGTCGGCTCGTACATGCAGGTTGTGTCGGGCACGGCCCCGTGCTAAATGGGGCACGGCCCCGTGTTGGAGGTGGGGCATGGCCCCGTGTCTACTTTTAGGGAACAGTAGTTTTTGTCCTGTCAGATGTCCAAGCATAGGGGTGTGTTAATTTAGCACGTGGTGTGTTTCTGGCAAGGCATGGGGGCGTGCTTAATGAGGCACGACCCCATGCTTGGAGTCCAAAGCTCGGATTACTTCAATTTCTTGTTAAATATACTCCTTTTGTCCATCTTGCCCTTTTAAACACCTGAAAACACAATTTAACACTTTTAAGTACATTTTCATCATTTTAAGGAAGACATTAAGGAATAATTGATGTGCTTTTGATAGGATTTTTATGTATAATTTGGAGCACATCAAACGTCCCCACACTTGAACTTTGCTTGTCCTCGAGCAAAAATCACTTAAAATGACAATTCCACCAAAAACCAAATAAATCAAATTATAAACATGTCTTTCGAGAAATACGCAAGTAAATATTATTTTCATCCCAATATAAATATTCTAAGCACATGTAAAATGATATCCTAGCAAGCAATAGGTTGGTTTGTAAAGATTATTATCATGTAAAAATCCACACTTCTCACAAGATGCACTCACACTCGGCTAAATATATGGAGACATAATCAAGATTAAGTATGACTAATACACTCAATTGCCTAGTATGAATACATGTGAAATCATATGCTTGTTAAGGGATCAAATCTCCACCTACTTAGATATTTACTTGCATAAATCATTAGGTCTTTGATGGGTTGTAACTTGGCTCGGGCTCGGGTTCGGGTATGGAATATTTGGAAAAAGAGTGGCTAATTGCTAAAGACGACAGTCTTGGCTTATTTTTTTCTAACATAAACTACAAGGAAAGCAATAAAGGTTCCCTATACAATACTTCAAGCTAGAAGGGATATGCTAGCTTGAGGACTTGTTTAAGGTCAGATTGTCAAGACCGTATTTTGCTTTCAAGAACCGTACTTCATCTATTACCCGAAGATACACAAAACTTTCCTTTCTCAAGGATCGTTCGGCTTGAAGCCTAATAGCACCCAATCGGATTAGTTCTGTGTATTCGTATTGAGATTCAGTTTGATTCTTTTTGCATTTTCCATTATGGGACCAATTTCCACAATTCGGGCATCTTTCATATTTTTTGCACGTCTCTTTATAGCACTTTTTAAAATCCCACAAAATGGCGGAACTTGTTCCTTTTTTCGCCATTTCTTTCTTGCGTCAAACATGAGATTGAAAATTTGTTCGCGGATTTCCGGGGGAAGTCCTGGTTTTGCGTGATGAAGGCAACATAGCAAATTGAAATCAAAAGAATGCATTTCAGTTCTTTAAGGTCTGCCGGTAAAAGACCAATTTTTTTTATAAGCCAAAAAACGTGTCTTTAACGAAAACGGGTTTTGTTGAAGGCTTTTTGGTTAAGTGACTTGGTGACTCGGGTGATTGAAATATAAAAACGCTTAAGCTCAACGGGGCTAACTAGGGTTGACGTTCGGGTAAGTAAAATTAAAGATAATGGTTGGGGCTCGAATGGTTAAAGTTTCCTAGTGCCTAACTCATTTTTATGCAACAAATATTAATTAAGGTCTTGAAATGTATACCCAAAGCAAGTTCAATCACACGTATCATATGGCACCCTCAATTAAATCCAGAATGAAAGTAGAATTGCAATTTGCAAAAGCTTGTTTAAGGCTCAAAAATAAACTCACATACGGATGGAATTGGGTAAAAGTGTTTTATTTTACATGATTAAATATTTTACTAGATTATTGCTTTTAAGGATATCACAAAAAAAAACATTTTCAATTTTTTTTGGACGTCATAGATTTACTTCTTTATTTCCCGAAAACGTATATTTATAATTTGGTTTATCAAAAATTATATTAAATTTTTGGTTTCTTGTCACAAAAATTACTTGGTAAGTGATCTTTTCTTAAAAGTTTTAAATTTGGACCTTTTTAGCAAAGTCAAAAGCATTACTCCCATCCCCACACTTAAAATTCACATTGTCCTCAATGTGATTAACATATTTAAGATCGAGAAAGGGTAATGAAATAACTCCCCTAAAAATGATGAATTTATCACTTGTGTTTGGTTGCCCTCGCGTTGTTAGAATCCTCGGTATCACCTAAAATGTCACCAATTTATTGAAAGCATTAAAATCCTAAACACACAAAATAAAAACAAAATGACATAAACTAAAAGATAGATTGGCACGAAAGAACTGTGCCGGGGCACCGAAAATGATACGGTTTTCAAGGGCTTTATGGTGGGATATCCCCCCACTCGTGGTACATTCGGTTTCTGATGTACGTGACATCATTGCTCAGGTCATCGACTCGGGAGTGCAGATTTTCGACTCGGTTGAAGGCTCGTTGGGCATATTCAAATGATCGCCTTGCATGGTCGCTGGTGGTTTGGATTGACTCATAAAGGTCTAACATGGTTGGGAATTCCCTTGTACGTGAACTTGAAGATCCAGCTCCGGCTCCTTCCGGCTGTATCGGCATGTCGAGGTCCATGATTATTTCTTCGGGATCCGCCGGATCCTAGATTTGTCCCTTCTTATCCATGAATCTCGGCTGCCCGTTTGGAAGGCTTGTCACCATGTACATACTTGTACAAATGCTCAAGTCTAACAGTCCCGGCATCACTCCTACAGTTCCCTCAGTGTTATAACCATAGCTTTCGTATAAGTTCAAAATCCAGCTTCCTCCAAACATGGGTGTTGGAGCACCTGCAATCGTATTCCTGGCAAAAAGATTACAAAACAAATACCCAATATTACATGGCAACTGATTAACCATACAATATAAAATAAACAAGTCCCTCAAATTAACAACTCCGTCGCTTTGACCACGAGCTGTTATGGAATGACTGAGTAACCGATGAATGTATCGCAGCAGCGGGTCTCGTATCTGACTGCTTTTTGTTTTACTCGAGTTGAACCCTCTGGTTCCAATCCGCTCCCAAAATGCTTTCCTCATTGCACCACTTTCCGCGTCTTTACTTTCCTCGTCTGGGAAGGTATGGTACGCCGGCATTCCAGATATTGCCTCCTCCTCCATTTCTTGTTCCGTGTAGATTCCGAGATAGACACCGAACAAGGCAATGGATGTTTTATGCCAATGCCCAGCTAGTCTGAATGAAACTACACTATCATCCCAAGGGTCAGAGTCTTTCATGCTAAATTTAAAAGATGCTAAAAATTCAAGAGTTAGTTCATAAACGGAAGGTCTATTTTGTGAGAATAAACGCTTCCACTGAACACTTAATAAATTATTATATCTTTCTAGCTGTCCGACTGCCGCTAGTGTTTCTTCGTCTGCTTGTAAGTGGGATCTTTCGACCCTTTGTAGCAATCTTTGAAGTCTATCATGACACCATCTCTCGCGGCTCCCTTCAAAATGTAAGTAGGGATGATCCATGATCCTGAAATTTTAAAAATAAGTTAATCTAGACAAGACAAATTTCTTGAGTAGTTTCATGATGTTAGTGAAAACTATGTGTTTTTCAAGACATAACATCATAATGATTCAATTCATGTTCAAAAATAGTTAAAAATTTATCATCCAAGGAAAATTTTTTGAACATGGGGGTGCGCTTTGTAAAACATGGGGGTGCGGTTAACATGTTTAGGCATGAAATCTTGACTCGAGCAATCGTGGTTTTGTTTGTAAATCGTTGATTAAGCATGAGTTTAACATTTTCTTGCTTTAAAAATCAAAGAGTATATGTTTAACATTTTAATCATTTGTTAATAATTCAAGATACTCAAAATATATATATTGTTTTACACCACTTGAGAATTCTTGTAACTTGAACATGATTAACAAAGATTTCACCACGAATTATGAAGATAGTCTTGTTAACAATAAAAGAAAACAACTAATTAACTAACTAAACATACTAATAACTAACTAAACATACTAATAACTAACTAAACATACTAATTAACACTAATCTTCTACAAGAATAAACATGAACAAGTAGTTTCAAAGCATTCATCATTCCATAACACGTTTAAGAACAAGTGTTTACACATAATTGCTAGGATTTCGGTTGTTTAGAGACCTAATCACCTAACTACATGTAAATGACTTTCATATTCATAGGATTTAGCATACTAACCTCTTGATCAATTACTCTTGCAAGAACACTTGAAAAGATGAAAGAAAAATGGAAAACAAGATGAAATTGAAGGTGGATACGACTTTGCAGGCAAATGAGTTCGGTTTATAACATGCAAAATTGATGGGAAACAAGACAAAAGGCTGAAAAATGTCAGGTGGTGTCATGTCTTGTCGAGCACGGGGGCGTGCCTCCTTAGGCACGGGGGCGTGCTCATGAGTTATCGTTCGGTTTCAGACTTTTGTTGTTCCGTTTTTCAGTTTCGCTTGTTATGTAATTTTCCCGGTTAAGTTTTAACACTTCCAAATCATCAGAAAAGATACGAAAATAGTCCTATAGTTAAATAACACAAGCCAAATTGAAAATTACATTTCCTAGGATCATACGGTTACACGATACGTTAAAAGCCGAGAATCTGAAACAGCAAAACCAGAATCTTTAACGCGCAACAGCGCTCTTAACACATCACGAAATGCTTCTAGAAGAAACCTCCACACATTTCGTGTGGAAGGTTCGACATGGGATAGTGAGAAGTGCGGTTGCTCAATTCCGCAAGCTGCCGGTTAATGGAAATGAGTTCCTCGCTCATCTGTTGAACTTTTTGGATAAGTTCAGCTAAGCGTTGGGAAGCAACGAGGTTCATTTCAGTCAGTTGCTTGATTAGTTCATGCATCTTGAAGAAATATTCTTGAGTCGTAGGTTCTCGCGTTTCAGAACGCGGTTTCTTCGCAGGATTCCAGTTTGAGCTCCTGTGACTTGATTCTTTCATTTTTTTCAGACGTTTTTAAGCAGGAATGGGTGTGATGAAAGAATGGAACAAGTGTGGTATTTATACACAGGTCGTGGAAAGTGAACACGGGGGCGTGCTTGGCTAGGCACGGCCCCGTGCTTGTTAGATTTCGTCTTAAATTCGACCTGCAACGTTCCAGAGTCGTCAGCGGAGTCAGAGACACGGGGGCGTGCTTGATGAGGCACGGCCCCGTGCTTGTGCTTGTGAAGTCCTACAAATTGCTAAAAAGTGAGAAAAATGTATGTACAGGTGTCGCGCTTAAGTTTCGGGTCTTCGGCATGACCCTTCCCCACAGTTAGTTTTCATCGGGGCGGAGGTTTAATTCCTCCGAAGGAATCTTGCTTGGTCCATCGTTATACGGTTTCAAATGATGACCATTTACTTTGAAACTTAAACCTGTGTGGTTATAAATTTCAATGGCACCATTCGGAAACACGTTTTTGATCGTATAAGGTCCAGACCAACGTGATTTCAGTTTTCCGGGAAATAAACGTAAACGAGAGTTATACAGTAAGACACGTTCTCCCACATGAAATTGTTTTGTGCTCTTTAATCGAGCGTCATGGAATTTTCTTGTCTTTTCTTTGTAAACCCTAGCGTTTTCATACGCTTGTTCCCTTAATTCCTCCAATTCGTGAATTTGTAGAAATCTATTCTTTCCTGCAAGGTCTTGGTCCAGGTTTGCTGCTTTAAGTGCCCAAAAGGCCTTGTGCTCTAGTTCCACAGGTAGATGACACGACTTCCCATAAACTAGTTTGAACGGTGTTGTGCCGATGGGAGTCTTATAGGCTGTTCGAAAAGCCCATAATGCATCATCTAACTTGGTAGACCAGTCCTTGTGATTTTGACCTACAGTTTTCTCAAGGATTTGTTTGATACCTCGGTTAGTGACTTCGGCTTGCCCATTCGCTTGTGGATGGTAAGCAGTTGTAAAGCGATGGTGAACTCCATAACGTGCCATTGCTCTTTCAAGCTGATTGTTACAGAAATGAGTTCCTCGGTCACTAATCAGAGCTTTGGGGGTACCAAAACGAGAAAATAGTTTTTTAAGGAATTTGACAACGTTCCTGGCATCATTAGTAGGCAGGGCTTGAGCTTCAGCCCATTTTGAAACGTAATCAACTGCTACCAAGATATAACGATTGCCAAATGACACCGGGAATGGCCCCATGAAATCAATACCCCATATATCAAATACCTCGCATACTTGAACTGGTTTCTGAGGCATCTCATCCCGTGTTGAGATATTGGTTGCTCTTTGACATGCATCACAGGTGCGTACCATGTTGTGAGCATCCTTGAAAATCGTGGGCCAGTAAAATCCAGAGTCGAATACTTTCTTGGCTGTCAAGGTTGTTCCATGGTGTCCTCCTGTGGGTCCTTCATGACAGTGCCTTAGAATTTGTTCTGCTTCACTTCCGTATACGCATCTTCGAATGAGTTGGTCTGCACCGATTCTGAACAGATACGGGTCCTCCCAATAGTAATGTTTGATATCAGTAAAGAACTTCTTCTTTTGCTGATAAGGCATTCCTTTGAGAAGGATTCCGCTTGCTAAGTAATTTGCAAAATCGGCGAACCAAGGATGTTCATCGATTGAGGATTGAATGTGTATAAGGAATTCGTGAGGAAAATTGTCGTTTGTTTTGGCTTCCTCAGTTTGTGAAGGACTTGAATCCTCAAGACGCGAGAGATGATCAGCCGCTAGATTTTCCGCTCCTTTCTTATCACGAATTTCGATATCAAATTCTTGAAGCAGAAGAATCCAACGAATCAATCTCAGCTTTGCATTTTGTTTGTTGAACAAATAACGAAGGGCTGCATGATCGGTGTAAACAATTGTCTTTGAAAGGATGAGATATGAGCGGAATTTATTGAATGCGAAAACTACCGCAAGAAGTTCTTTTTCGATGGTAGTGTAGTTTTCTTGTGCGTCGTTTAGGGTTTTGCTCGCATAATGAATTGGGTGAAATTGCTTTTCTTTCCTCTGTCCTAATACAGCTCGTACCGCGAAATCGCTTGCATCGCACATGAGTTCAAATGGCAGCGTCCAATCTGGGGAAACCATGATTGGAGCGGTTATCAGTTTCTCTTTAAGCAATTTGAATGCACTAATGCATTCATCAGAAAATACGAATTGCGCGTCTTTCTCCAGAAGTTGAGTCATAGGTCGAGCGATTTTTGAGAAATCTTTAATAAAACGACGGTAGAATCCTGCATGTCCTAGGAAACTTCTGATGTCTTTCACGGTTGTGGGATGCGGAAGTTTAGAAATAGTGTCGACTTTGCTTGATCGACTTCAAGCCCAGCTCGAGAGATATTGTGTCCTAACACTATTCCTTCCATAACCATGAAATGGCACTTTTCCCAATTTAAAACAAGGTTAGAGTCTTCACATCTAACCAGCATCTTTTCTAGATTTTCAAGACATTGCTCAAATGAGTTTCCAAAGATGGAGAAATCATCCATGAAAACTTCCATTGAGTGTTCAATCATGTCATGAAAAATTGCTACCATGCATCTTTGAAATGTAGCAGGAGCATTACACAATCCAAAGGGCATTCGCCGATAAGCAAATGTGCTATATGGACAAGTGAATGTCGTCTTCTCTTGATCTTCGGGAGCAATAGGAATTTAGAAATAACCTGAGAAACCGTCCAGGAAACAATAGAACATTTTTCCAGACAGTCTCTCAAGCATTTGGTCAATGAAAGGAAGAGGGAAGTGATCTTTCCTTGTGACGTCATTGAGTTTGCGATAGTCTATGCTAACTCTCCATCCTGTAACCGTACGAGTGGGAATAAGCTCATTCTTCTCGTTAGTTACAACAGTTATTCCTCCTTTCTTTGGAACAACTTGGATGGGACTGACCCAAGGCGAATCAGAAATAGGGTAAATCAAACCGGCATCTAGCAGTTTGATTACTTCTTTCTTCACCACCTCTTGCATGCTCGGGTTTAAACGTCTTTGAGGTTGAATGACGGTTTTGAAGTTCTCCTCCATCAATATTTTATGAGTGCAAAAGGATGGATTGATTCCCTTGATGTCCATGATTTTCCATGCAATTTCTCGTTTGTGTGCCTTAAGCACATTGAGCAACTTGTTCTTCTCATCAATTGATAAGGCGGATGAGATTATGACAGGAAGTTGAGATGTGTTTTCAAGAAAAGCGTATTCGAGATGAGATGGAAGTTCTTTGAGCTCTAAGACTGGAGGGTCTTCGATAGAAGGTTTGGCTTTTGGTTCTAAGTCTTGCTCAATGATCTCAAATGCTTATTGATGAAATGATGTTTCATCAACTTCAAGTTCTGGAATGATTTGGTTCTCACAGATGGGTTCGGTGATTAGGATTTCTACTAATTGAGTGTTGCAAGCTTCATTTTGAAGGGTTTCGTTCAAATGATGGCTTATGATCGAATCGCAAGCATCAACGTAATAGAGTGAGTCATCATGATGTTGAGGGTGTTTCATGGATTGGCCTATATCGAAAGTTACTTCCTCCTCGTCTACTCTAAGCGTGAGTTTGCCTATACAAACATCAATGAGGGCTCGAGCAGTTGCTAAGAAAGGTCGACCTAGGATAAGAGGAACATTTTTGTCCTCATCCATGTCAAGGATCACAAAATCAACGGGAAATACGAATTTGTCAATTTTAACTAAGAGATTTTCAACGATGCCCCTCGGATATTTGACAGAACGGTCTGCTAACTGGATGCTCATACGGGTAGGTCTAGGCTCACCTAGGTTTAATTTTTCAAAAACCACATAAGACATAAGGTTAATGCTTGCACCTAAATCAGCTAACGCATTACTGACAGAAAGATTTCCTATTAGGCAAAGTATGGTGAAACTTCCTGGATCAGTCATCTTTTGAGGTAGTTTGTTTTGAAGAACTGCAGAGCATTCCTCATTCAAAACGACGTGTGATAACTCTTCCAGCTTCTTTTTGTTTGACAAGACACCTTTTAGAAACTTAGCGTAGTTTGGCATTTGTGCTAAGGCCTCCACCAAGGGCATATTGATGTGGAGTTGCTTGAACAACCCAAGGAATTTTCCATATTGTGCCTCCATTCTTTGTTGTCTCAAACGACCTGGATTTGGAGGTGGTGGAACATAAGGTGGTAGTGGAACGTATTTCTTTGCTGGTTCTTCAATAACAACAGGTTGCTTTTGCTTATCACTCGCATTACTTGGAGTTTCAGTTCCTACTTCTTCAAGGATGGGTTGTAATGCGGGTGCATCACCTTGAGTGGTTTTGCCACTCCTGGTGGTGATGGCTTTGACTTGAGCATTAGGGTTTGTCACAGTGTTGCTGGGCAAAGCTCCTTGAGGTCTTTCAGATAGTTGTTGTGCTATTTGACCTACTTGGTGCTCTATGGTCTGTAATGATGCTTTGTTGCTTTTGATGTCAGCTTCGTTTCTTTGGAACCTCTCCTAATTTCTTCGATCAGATTTTCGGATGTACTCATCTGTGGCTTGTGTGGTTAACAACAATTGCTGCAATAAGTCTTCCATTGATGATGCTCCACGGTCTTAGTTACTACTGCTTGGACCTTGGTATGGTGGTTTCTGTTGTTGGTAAGGTGGCCTTCGGTTGAATCCAGATGATTGTTGGTTACTGCCAGCATCTCTGTAATTCGAGTTGCTTCTCCATTTCTGTTGTTGGTAAGGTGGCCTTGATGTTTGACTATCAGATTTGGTTTTTGTTAAAGAAAGTGATGACTTGCATTTGAAAAGATTTTTAGGGTTAAAAAATAAACAATAATAGAAAGAAAGTAAACTAAGATTTGAAGCGTTTGGATTTAAAACCAGGGAATAAAAGTTATCATCCTAATTAGACTTCACTTATGTAATTGTGATGAATTGGTGGTGTGATTTAAAGATATTGATTAATGTAATTATGTTAATGTTTATAAAGATGAGCTGGCGTGATTTCTCGTCTATCCTGCTGCCGTAGTGACTTGATCCTGTCAGGCTGAGTTTACTGCTCAGATCAAAGCCCTAGTAATGTAGGTAAATTTTTTGTGACCTATTTGACATAGGATTTCTGAAAACATAACTTAATGTTAAAAAGAGAGTTGATCAGGTTCATTCCTAACATACCATTAATTTTATAAAACCGTAATAATTACTGAAGTTTCCGAACTAATAAAAGGGAACCCGCAAATGATCAGAAAGTTAAAGTGATATGATTTTTAATAACCATTTCTAGTTCATTAGCCATGGATTTATTATGAAGACCGGTTTCGCGAATAAAGTTAATCATACGGTTTTCAACCTTGTATGACAATCACAATCACAAACCATAAATTTATAACTTCCCGTTCAAATGCTACCCATCAATAGTTTTCCCAAGACCACCATAACATTAACATAATATTTATCACACCATTAGTTCATCACAAATTACATAAGTTTCATCCGATTAGGATGATAAATAGAGTTTAGCTCATAATGAGCTTGAACATAACAACAAATAACAAAGAAGATAGATAAGTGATCATCGGTGAAATGGAACAATCAAACTAATAATCCACAATGGATGACGTTTAGATGATTCCAAGCTTCTTCCAAGTGTTGTATGCACCTCCCGAGCCTCCGAATGATCTTGAAGTCTTGATTCCTGAGAGAATTCTGTAGAGTAACTCTCCCACCAAAGCTTGCCAAAAATGGTGAACTTAGGCTTCTATTTATAGGCTTTCCGGAGTGTTTAAGCACGGCCCCGTGCCTAAAAGTCACGGCCCCATGCTAGTACAATGCTTACGAAAGTTGGTCGGCTCGTACATGCAGGTTGTGTCGGGCGCGGCCCCGTGCTAAATGGGGCACGGCCCCGTGTTGGAGGTGGGGCACGGCCCCGTGCCTTATGGGGCACGGCCCCGTTTCTACTTTTAGGGAATAGTACTTTTTGTCCTGTCAGATGTCCAAGCACGGGGGTGTGTTTCTGGCAACGCATGGGGGCGTGCTTAATGAGGCACGACTCATGCTTGGAGTCCAAAGCTCGGATTACTTCAATTTCTTGTTAAATATACTCCTTTTGTCCATCTTGCCCTTTTAAACACTTGAAAACACAATTTAACACTTTTAAGTACATTTTTCATCATTTTAAGGAAGATATTAAGAAATAATTGATGTGCTTTTGATAGGATTTTTATGTATAATTTGGAGCACATCAGTGTTGTTGTGTTGTAAGTGACCACCCTTCACCGGTCCTGCACATAGTTTCTTCTTCACCAGCAGCTTAGACTATAGGGACATATGGGCCATTCAGGATTTGGAGCAACAGTCTCAGATCTTGATTCCTTAGAAAATCTTCCATTATGATTTTTCAAGTATCATAATCATATAGGGTAAACATGGAGGGTTTGGTTTGAGTGACATTTTCCAATTCATGCTTACTTGAAATGGCCACATTAGTCATTTTGAAAGGGTAAAGGGTATGAAGGAATGAGGTGTTTGAAAGTATGATCAAAAGAAACAACTCAACAAGTGATCTGTTAAAAGGTGACTTCAAGCAAATCAAGAGCTTAAAACTCTGATACCACTTGTTGGATCGGGTTAACAATTAACAAGACTTTTCTAGTAATTGACAATAAAAAAACATAATCTAAGTTAACAGTCTACTAACAAACACAAACACTTTGAGTAAAGATAATGATACACAAACGATTCTTTCAAAGTATTCACTTGATAACTTTTCAGATTACAATGAGTAATAACAACAGATAACAAGTGGACAAACAAGCTAACCTCAAAACTATACAAGTGTGTGGTATTTATACTAAGAAAGCTAAAAAATTAGAATAAATCAATTTACACCTATTCTAGGTTTAGGATAACATATGTAAAACATAGATAGACATTTCATAAATCAACAGTTTCAGTACAATGTTGTTCCAAGTGGCAGAACATTATTGTCGCCAGTTGTAGAACATTGTCACCGCTAGTATTCTTTGGTACAGACATTATTGTCTAGTGTACTAGTGAATCAACAACTTATTAGGTTATACAAGTGCCGATTTATGGTAGTTTAGCACTTGGCAGATTTCGGTAGTTGCGAGTGAGTGCCGAACTTGGAGTTTTCGGCAGCTTCATTCTTCTCATGGTTCAACAGGTATATTGGGAATTTCATGTAACTTAACATAAAAATTAGCGCCAATAAATGAAAAGAACTAAAGTATTATCACTTACCAAACAATTAGCATATAAACTGTAATTTCTAAGAGGTTGGGAACAAAACCACAATACGAACATATCATATGGCTATCCATGTAATAATTTTGTGTCATCAGTAAAATACTTTTTGTTAAAGTACTTATAAAATATTCTCCTAGTCCATGATAGACATGCTTGTAATTTTGGTCCAAACCTTGGTAAACTTTTTTTTTTTTGACTAAAAAACATACCGATATTTTAATCTACACCTTTCTACTTCTAAAAACACCACACCTGCAATCTATAGGATTTAAACATATCATCTTTTGATTGGAGCGTACACCACTTTATCATCAGGATGTCCCCTTGAAGATTAAACCTGATAAACTCATATAGAGGATGGATGTTTGTGAAAACAATAAGTGGAAGAAAATTCATGGATGGATAAGGTGGCCCTAAAATAGAGTTTATGTAGTGTGGTGAAACTAGATACTAGAATGCTTCATATTAAATGTGAAAGTGTTTGTTTGGATGTGAATGGTTCACCATATGACACCCGAGTTAAATTAACGCAACCTGTTATGTGACGAATCATACCCTGAACTCGAGTTTGGTATGCACCACAATGCGTGGTGAGCCATTGTTTTGTCACTAGATTAATATATATCAAATTAATAGATGGAACAATATCAGAATAGTACCAAAATACTATCTCTCTGGACATATTCTTGTAGTTAATCTCATGTTAAAACTTTATTACACCAAAAACCATTTGAATTTTATTCATCTTTCTTTTAGTTATTTTAACATATTTTGAACATGATCAACAATATAGGACCAAGTTAAGATGTTTTTCGACTAATTGCCTAAAGTAATTATTGGAAACAAAAAATTCAACCATAATATGGAGTGAGATAATAGCCAAAGTTGATTTTAAGACTTTTAGGTATTGGGGAGGCCTGTGTAGGCCCAAAAAGTTTTCAACTTGACCAAAGAAATAGTTGGGTGCATGGTGTCCTTATATAAAGTATCTAACTTGGTTTAAAATCCTTGATGCTAATTTAAACAAAAAGAAAAAAATAGGATCATAATAAACACGGTTAGCAACTTAGCATGATATATACACATCAAAAAGGGGCCATCTTTTGATACCATAATTAAAAGAGACAACACGCTTGGGCATATAAAGAAGATACAAAGGAAAACACTAATAACATTATTTCAACAAGACATTCATAATACAAACCAATACTACCCTCTTTGTTCACAGATGATTCATAGATTTGTTTTTGATTATTCAAGTGTAGACTTTATAAAAGGTTAGGCATTACGAATAGTTCACACTCAAATACCTTAAGCTAAACTATAAAGTTTTCGTCTTATCAAAGGCCGATAATCAATAACGCATTGGTATATTTGAGCTTGGACATTAACTTGTGACTCGGTGTTTTTCTCATAAAGGAGATGATGTGGATTAATTATGTAGGTGTCACACAGATATTATATTCTACCCCAAACTATTGCTTTCTTGCTAAATGAGTATTAGAACACAAATATCTGTGAGATATGCTTGAATCCAATTTACATGAAAGCTGCTTATGAGCCAAGCTGCATGGCCCCTAATGTATAGTGGATGTCTACAAATCTTGTTTGTAGATTTTGTAGTGCCCAGAAAGAACTATTTGTGCACATGAATGCTGGCACAAAACACATTGATTTTGATTTTGGTATATTTTCTATGGTGTGCAAGAGCCATACCCAATATCTATGTCCATGTGGGTGACTGTTGATGGCCACCTTATTAGCTTTCTCTCATATTTGAGGAATATTGTATAGTATACTAGTCCATTAGAAACCATTTATAACCTGAATATATATATATGAAGCACCTTAAGCCTTTAAAAAGATTTTTTAATGGGACCCATGCATCATATATCATCTATTATATATTCATATTAGTCACAAGGGATATTTAGTGTTCATATGTGCGAAGGTTTAGAATGAACTTTGATACGTGATTAGTGGATTTCTCTTTTAAAGAATTCATGGTGGAGTTAAACATACAACCTATATGATGATTTGACGTAAATGCAAGGCAAATATGCATTGTTACTAACAGCAAGAAGTTAGTGAAGATGCATTCTAACATGAGGAAATCATTATTTGATGTTAAAATGTTTATGGCGGTCAATCTTTGTAGAGGCGTAAACCAAACTTTAAAATTTGATCGAGCATTTTTCAGAATTAACTAGGTTTTTTGGGTAAATACTGAATCATACAGGATTCACGACAAAAATGGTAATGACAAAATGATGCTTAACGAATCATATAAAATAGAAATCAGTACTAAGTAAGAAATTATGTGATTATTTATTGAATCATACAAAATCAGGCATCTAGCAATAGTCAAAACAAAAAAACATCAAACTTCAGAGATAATTTTAAATCCGAAATAAATAAAAATTCAGTTTCTAAACATGTTAATCAAAGTAAAAATAAAAACCACCTCAGGTCTAATTAAAAAACTCACTAATTCACACAATTTGAACTCCGTATTCAATTCAAAACTAGTGCTTTAAATAAAGATTTTTTTTCACGTGTTGGTTAATTGCGATATAACAGACAAAAGTTTGGTTTTTTGTTCGTAGTTGGTGCAAAATCCCCTAGTAACACAACCTTTGTAGAAGAATTATTGCAACTAAATTTCATTTCCGGTGGTCCAAACGGCTATAAAAAGCTCATCTATGCAATATTCTTGATTACAATGTGGCTTAATTTGAAAGCTCGGAATGATAAATGGGCTAAAGCACTTTGGAAAGATCCAATGAAAATTCTTAGTGATATAAATTCGCTCTCCTACCTATGGATGAAATCGAGGGGGAAAATTGAGTCTTTAGAGTGAGATCCTTGGTTATTTTTATTTGAAATTGTAATTGTTTGATATGTATATATCTTTTCTAGCCCCTTGCTAGTCTAATAAAATTGAGTGTTCAATTTTTTTTATTACTCAAGTCTGTATGACCAAAAAGCTAAAAATAGACAATCATTTAATTAACATTATTGGAGAAGTAGACGTCACCAAGGGCTAACTCGGGTCAGATTTTCTTATGTGATAGTGATTACCGGTGATAATCTATACGTTGATGATGCTTCATCGAATTAAAAGTCATGGATAATACGTTTTTCGGCAGAATACCGGCACGCCAAATTCTCAGCATCTACAAGGTCATAGGTTCACACTTTACTAACAAATTAACACAGACTACTTACCGACCAATAGTTCCTTTGACATATTACTCATCGCCTATCCAAAGTAATCCATCAATAATTTAATATTTTTATATTAAAGATGATATGTAAAATATTTTTATTTCATATTTTTAATATAAAAATAAAATCTCTAAATTAAAAATATTATAGAATCTAGATTTTCAAATTAAATATAAAATAAAAGACAAATTAAGAACATCTAATATAATGAAATATACAATATATGTTTATATGTATACACAAGAGAAAACTAGTTCAAGAGGAGGGTATTACGATGAGGAATTTTGGGATGTTGACATGTCTCTGGGTTGTCTAAAGGCCTGGGCTAGTTCGACCACTAATTGAGCTAGTGTTGACTCAAGCGACACAATCCTATCTCAATCTGCGATGTGCTTAATGTAAACTGTCTTCACCAATTTCTAAGTCCAACACTCTACACATTTAAACAAATTAATGGTTATTAGCATATATTTTTTACGTTGAAATACACATTATACAAGAATTATTACACCAGTAGCTCTAAAGCAAGGATGTATGTTCTTGTGGTGCTAGAATTCCCAACCACACCGGCAATGACATAATACCGATTAGTGGTGGTTTCCGCCCCAAAGATACGCCCTTTCTTTCATTCTTACTTTGAGCTTTTGGCGTGTTGTCAAGCACAAGAGACAAGTACTTTTCTTGAAATAGGCTTTTATAGTTTTCTTATACTTTAACAAAACAAAATAAAAATGTAAATCTAAAAAAAAATTAATATCAAAATGCTTTTATTAAGAAACTTAAATATACTTAACGTGTCTTATCATAGGGCCACGCCTGTTCACCCATCAATAGATAACTCTTTGAGTGGATCTTCACATAAACATGCTCCTACTTTGGTTCTAAGGAGAAATAACTTCCTAACACATGCAATCACCATTTTTTTTGGCAATATCAAAGAAAAATAATGATTAGTTTTAACTTTGAGTCCCCTCAAGATATTTTTTAATAACTAAAATTATAACTTAACTAAGGTTTCGTTCTAATCAGTGGAGACTAGAGTAGAATTAATGTGGGTTGACGTTTACGTGATGACCCATTTAAGGGGTAATCCGTTGACGTGTAAACGAACGTGGCCATATGATAATTTGTGTGAAGTATGTAGTTTTTCCTAATTAAAACCAAATTTTATTTGAATTCGTAGTTTTTATAGACTAACACTTATAATATTTTCATCTAAACGTAGAAAAACTATAAAACGCCACGTCAAGAAAAGTATGAGTTTTCGGAGATCGATCGAGGCACAACACATGTTGTCGACATAAACAAACTTAAATTAAAAAGAATCTTTCAGTTTTTATAAAAAGAATTTTATAACAAACTTTCAAAGTTTCAGTTATTATAAAAGAATTTTATTT
Source organism: Flaveria ramosissima (assembly GCA_025215565.1). Lineage (NCBI taxonomy): Eukaryota > Viridiplantae > Streptophyta > Magnoliopsida > Asterales > Asteraceae > Flaveria > Flaveria ramosissima. The sequence goes on from CM046035.1 coordinate 25,773,545, forward strand.
TTAAATTTTAAGCAAGGTAATTACATTAAAATTAATTTAGTCACTTTTCAAACTTAATTTTTATAAGATATTACCCAACCAAAAAGAATCTTTTTATCTCTTTTAAGAATACTTTGTTTACTATTTAAACACAATCACAATAGTGTGCCAAAAGAGTATTTATAGAATTGTAATTATACCCTTATAATTATACGTAGGGCTGCAAACGAACCGAACGAACACGAACAAGACCTTGTTCGTGTTCGTTCGTTAAGAAATAAACTTGTTCATGAACTGTTCACGAACACTTACCGAACGAGATTTCTTGTTCGTGTTCGTTCATTAAGAAAATGAACATGTTCATGAACTGTTCACGAACACTTATCGAACGCAAATGAACACAAACAACAACAAACGAACACAAAAAACTGTTCATGAACATGACGAACACAAAGAAGCTGATAAACACAAATGATTATAGATTTATTTTAGAATAAAATTTACATTTTTATTACAAAAATGACACAAATTTAATCAAAATAAATAAGTAGTTAACATAAATATAAAAAATACTTGATATAATAGTCATAAAAATAACTAACACAAAAAATTTAAGAATATAAACGAACACATTAATGAACATAAACGAACACATTATCGAACGTTCACGAACAAACATTAACGAACATAAACGAATACTTTATCGAACATTCACGAACATAAATGAACGAACGCGACTTGTGTTCATTTTCGTTCGTTTAACTAAACGAACGAAATTTTCTTGTTCGTGTTCGTTCATTTACTAAAAAACGAACATAAACGAACTTCCCGCCAAACGGTTCACGAACTGTTTGCTGAACGTTCAGTTCGTTTGCAGCCCTAATTGTACGAAATAAAAATACTTAAGAGATGTATAAGGTAGGGTATAGTAAGAAAGAGTATTTAATTTAAAAAAAAATTAACAAGTATTGTCTATTTGACACGTGCACTTCTATTGTTTTAAAAATAACAATTTGTTCATTGTGTGAAATTAGGGGTGTAAACAAGACAAGCCGAGCCCAAGCCTTATAGTACTCGAGCTCGACTCGATGGATTTTTCTCAAAGCTCGAGCTCATTCGAGCCTATTATTCGTGGATCGAGCTCAGCTTGAGTGGCAAAACTAAAACTCTAGCTCGGCTCGTATAGGCTCGGTTTTCTTGCATAAAACACAACTAACGAGCCAAAGCTCGGCTCGAGCTCGAGTTTTAGGTCGGTTTGGCTGCAATTTTTCATGTTTTTTCTAGACATAAATATTTAAAATTCTCTTCATTTGCAAACTTAATATAATTTAAAATACCATAGTAAAGAACATAAAAAACACCATCATAACGCAATCACAGACTCACCGTTTACAAACAAGGCAAAACATCCTTAAACCATATGATGTTACGAGACCAAAATAAAGTATTCAAGCAAAAAACACATCATTTGTAGCTAATAAACCAAAAATCATCTTCTCAAGCATATCCTTTAGCCAATACTTCACAAAAAATAACAAGCCTTCATATTGTTACTTGTTAGACCTGAAACATCAAAAGTTATCATTTATCAACACCAAGTAGCATCAAAATTCAAAACTTTGAACATGAATTAATATCAATACTAACATGCACGATAAAACAAGTTTTGTAACAAAAAATACATTACATCACCTATACATATATTCTTGATGAAAGTGTCTTAAACGCTAAGTAAAATCAATACATACCTTCTAATCACAAACATTTTACTTGTTTTTCTCACTAGGTAGTATAACCTCACATGGTGCCTCCTCTTTCTACAAAAGAAATTCAATAGTTTAAATTAATAACATATCAAAATTCAAATAATATATATTTTAAAATGTACCTTGAGTTTCTTTTTTTACTCCATAAAGTTATCTAATCCAATCGTCTTCACAAATCAACATTTCTACCGTAGTAGGCGCAAATAAAGATCGATATGGCTCAATGACTCTTCCCCCGGCGCTAAAAGTTGACTCTGATGCAACTGTAGAAATTGGAACCGCAAGTATATCCTTTGCCATTTTCGATAGAACACGATACTTGAGCTTATGAACGTTCCACCACTCTAAAACATTAAACTTCATTCCTTCGTAGCCTTTAAGTAATCCTTCCTCCAAATACATTTTTAGTTCAGATTTGTCTGCTTTATCCACATCAGCATCTTTTAAGAACTCTCCAAACGCGTCCCATCCTGAACCAATTGAGTTTTCATAAGCTTTTGAACTAGTGCTCCCCCCCAGATGATTCATTTTTATAGATTGCACTTTCCTTCATTGAAGCATCATACATTTCTAAATACTCCTCGAACATGAGTTCAAGTGCATTCGATATGTCTTGCATATTCTTAGAAGCTTCATTTGATGTGTATATCTTCGGATAGCAAAACTCAATAACCCATATTTTTAGCCTAGAATCTAGCACTGCAGCTATGGCCATGAGAAAATGACATTCTCCCCAATGCTTATCGAACTTCTCCTTCATCGCTTTACTCATATCATGAATAAACTCATTCTCAGATAAAACACTCTTATCTAGTGTTTCTTTGACCTTATAAACTTTTATAAGATACAAATTCGCTGTCGGATAATCAAAACCTGAGATAATATTGGTGCACACCTTAAACACCATCAAAACTTCACAGACACTTTTCACATTTTCCCAATCATTCTCAGTGGGCAAGTGCTTAAAGTGTGGTTCATATTCTGCATATCTAAGAAAGTAACTTTAAGTTAGTAAAATACATGCGCGTGTATAGAAAATATATAAACAGTTATAATTTTAGTAGATACATACCTTGGAAAAACATCTTTAAATTTAATAGCAAGAGAAAGCATGTCATAAGTAGAATTCCATCTTGTGAGAACATCAATCACTAACTTTCTAACAGGTACTTGTAGTTGATTTGCAACTTTTGAAAATGATAGTCGTCTCTCCTCCGAATGATTTATATACTTAACAGCTTTCCAAACTTCTTCAATCACATAATTAGTTTTTGAAAGACCATCTTTCACTAGCAGGTTAAGTATATGTGCACAACACCTTACGTGAAAAAACCTTCCTCCACAAGGAAGCTTTTTTACTCTAGAAGTATTAGCTTTCAATGTACTCACCGCCGTATCGTTGTACGCGGCATTATCTACAAAAATGGAGAAGATCTTCCCTTGAATTTCCCACTCCTTCACTGTAAGGATTCCTTTGAGTCTGATACAAACCAAAACATCCAATGTCTCTCTGCAAGAATGCACTAAGTACTGAAGAAGAATTGCTTCGGAAGTTTTACACCATACACAGAAAATATTCTAAGTGTAAAATCTTCCGAAACCAAGACCAATATCTTCCGAAGCCAAACATGAAGTCTTCCGAAGCCTCGTAGACAAAGTCTTCCGAAGCTTCATCCTATGAAGACAGATTTCTTCCGAAAACTTTTAGTAACATGCTTTATCTGATGTACTGTTCCATAAAGCTGGACACCTTTCCGCCACATCTCTGTAAAGTCACCAAGTTACATGAGTTGGTGAAAGGGTCCATGCTTTTGGTAATTGTACATTGAGGTCTTGAGTCTGTAACTTTCTACTTTATGTACTTTATCCTTTTTGTAATAGATATGGATGTGAGTTATGGCATGTCATAGTCACAAGGTCAAAAGGAAGATATGCCTTTTGATTCTACAATTGATTTCGTTTGTGTCTAGTCAATTGTATCCAGCTGGCTTTCAAAGTATAGCCGGCTGTAGGTTGTAGTATAAGTATTCCAAGTTCTAGTATCTTTCTTTATGCTTTGTAACACTTGTAAAAGAACTTGAGAAAACAATATACTGCCTCCTTGAAACCCAGATCTCTTGTTCTGTCTCTTTATCATTACTTGTGTTCTTTGTATCAATATCTTGGTTAATACAGTTTACTGTTTGATCAAGTTTAGTTAATCTCCTCTTTGTGTTATTGTGTTGTAATTGTTAAGCCCTTAACCGGTCCTGCAATTGGTATCAGAGCATTTCAGGCTCTTGATATAAGATCTCACCATCTTAAGATCCCTCACACACACAAATACTAAACTCTCCAAATGGCATCCATTTCAAAGACTGATATAGAGACTGGAACCACGAACAAGTCCCCACTGATCATCTTGATGACTTTGATACCTGGTGTATGAGAATGGAAGGTTTCATCAGGTCTCTAGACTCAAGAATGTGGGAATCTATTGAAAATGGACCTTTCATACCCAGCACTCCTTCTGCTACCGATACTGGTATGATCCCCAAAGATATGGCCAACTACTCTGATGAAGATAGGAAGAGAGTAGAGATTGATAAAAAGGACATGACTGCTCTTCAAACTGCCCTTCCAAACTCTGTGTGCAGAGGTTTCAAGAAGTGCAAAACAGCTAAACAGCTGTGGGATGCACTAAAATTGATGTATGAAGGCTCCTCTGAAGCCAAGGAGAACAAGAAGGATCTTCTGAAGCAGCAGTTTGAAAACTTCACCTTCAAAACAGGTGAAACCATGACTCAGCAACACTTTAGGTATGTTGAGATAGTGGATACCCTAGTAGATGGAGGAGTTCCTCTTGAAAACAGGGACATTGTAAGGAAGTCCATGTCCTCACTTCCTAGGCAATGGACACACTACTGTGTGGTAATCAAGAGGACTGAAAATCTCAAAACTCTTACTCTGACAGAGTTATATGGGATTCTCAGTGGCTACTAGATGGAGATGAACATGCAAGGTTCATCTAGCAACTCCAACAATCAAATGGGTTTAGCCCTGCATGTGGTTAAAAGGGATAGCATAGAACCCCAACATCATCTCATATGCTACCCTAACAACTCACCAAAGGGTCCTTTCATCACCTTCCCAGAGACACCTAGGGAGAACTACACTCAAGAAAGCCCATTCCAAGAGACAAGCTATTCTCAAGCTTTTGTGTCTACCGATGAAAGTTGTGGTAACTCTCTTTTCACTCTTGAAGACCTGGACTGTATCCATCCAGATTACCTGGAATATATGGAAATAGTTCAGCAGATGGCTCTTCTCACTCATAGAGCCAAGAAGTTCTGCAAGAGAACTGGAAAGAGGTTTCCAAGCAATGCAACCAGTGGAAAGTTTGGCTTGGATAAAAGCAAAGTCAAGTGTTACAACTGTAACTTGATGGGCCACTTTGCTAGAGAGTGTAAGGCACCTAAAACAAATGGTGGCCAAACACAAACCAGACCAAAATACCTTGACAAAGCCCCTCAGAATGAGAAGCCAAAGCAACATGCTGCTGTTGCTGTTGAAGAAGGAGGCTTCGACTGGAGCTTTCAGGTGGAAGATGCTTCTCCAAACCAAGCACTAATGGCAGATTATGATGAAGCCAAGGTATTGGAACATCTCTGTACTCCTGAATGCATTGTTAAAGTTAACAGATATAGGTCCTATAACTTGGAAATGAGATCTGATCTTGAGTCCTTAAACATTTTAAAATCTGATTTTAGAAAGTCTGAAAATGATTACAAGTTAAAGATAGAGGACTTAGAGAAAATCATTTCAGTACTAAAACATGAACATACAGATTTTAGGACTCAAATCCAGGATCTCATAACTAAGTTGACTGAGTGTCAGGCTGAGCTTGTGATCAGCAAAGCCAGGACAGAAAAGAGTGTTCTTGAAGAAGAGACCTTCAAGAACATGATATCCTCATCCCTGCACAACAAAGTGTGTTATCAAAATAGACATAGACTGGGATCAAATGAGATAGCTCCTCCACACACAATCTTGTCTGTAAGATCTCCTAGGTGTGAAACTTGTGAAGATGAGCTTCCTCTCATAGATCCTATAAGTGAAGGGGATGAAGAAGAGATAGTGAAGAATTCCTCTAAGAAGAGTGAAGAGGAGGATTCTACTAAGGGCCACTATCCTTCTGAGGAGAAGAAATCTACTGTGATGACCAAGTCAAAGAGAAAGAACTTGATCAGGAAGAGCAAAAGAAAGGCAAAGAAGGCTCAAGAGATCAAGGCTACTTTTGACTCTAAGCAGGAACAAGTTTTTATCTCTACAGGGTTTAAAGTAGTAAAGACTGAAGACATCAACCAAAACTCCTCAGCTAAGAGTTCTGGTTCTTGTTCAAATCATCTCAGTATCAAGAAGAAGACTGATCTGTTGTGTACCACTGCTGCACAGCCTGGACCATCAAACTCCAAGAACAGTTCACAGCCCAAAAGAACTGTCTCAGCATCTACAAAGATGAAGGTGGAGAAGGGATGTGACCAAAGACAGTCTTGCTCTCATAAGGAGACTCTTTTGAAGAAGAAAATGTTGTGTGTCATGTGTGAAAGTACCTCTCACATTGCTAAGGATTGCCCATATAATCCTAAAAGTACTGTCCATATGACCAATACAAAGACTTCAAAGAGTTTCAAGAAGATTCAAGCTTCGGAAGGAAAATCTGTTTCCTTCGGAAGCTCCAAATCAAAGAAGAAGGTAAATGGAAAATTACCTTCGGAAGAAAAATTGGTCTCGGAAGAAAGGAGTTCTTCCGAAGCACTGAAGTCTGCTGCAGTGACTGCAGAATCTTCCGAAGGTTCAGTCATCAAAACTTGTGAAGTCCCAAAATCTTCCAAGGTTTTGAAGGTCAAGTCCAAGACTCCAAAGGTGGTGTGGAAGTCTAAGAAAGACCAAATGACTGAAGTTTCTCATCAACAACAGCTGAAGATCCCCCTAGCACAACCATAGGATCTATTACTGTTGCATTACCTTCTATTATACTTAGTGAGCCCAAGACAAGTAAGGCTTGGGTTTCCAAATGTAACTAATCATTTTCTTTGTGCAGGAACAGCTCAAGACAAGCAGGAATGTCTGGATAATTGATAGTGGCTGTTCCAGGCACATGACAGGCAATAGGTCTCTACTCCATAACTTTGAGAGAATTGATGGAGGACCAGTTGCTTTTGGAGGAGATGAAGGTGGTTACATTTCAGGAAGGGGCAAGGTCACAAATGGTAAGCTCAGCATTGGAAAGGTAAACTTTGTCAAGGAGCTTGGGTACAATCTTCTGAGTGTATCCCAATTTTGTGATCAGAGTCATAACATGCTCTTTACTGAAGCATGAATGCATTGTTCTCAAGCCTGGAGTGGTCATTCCTCATGAGCACATCTGCTCAGAGCCCCCAGAAAGGGAACATGTACAAGATGGATTTGCAAGAAACATCTCCCTCTGGAGAAGTTTCATGCTTTCTATCTAAAGCAAATAGTGATGAGTCTTTCCTATGGCATAAAAGAATGTGCCTTGTAAATTTTTAAAACATGAATAAACTAATTAAACATGACTTGGTAACTAGAATGCCAAAGAAAGAGTTTACAAGTGATGATCATTGTGTTGCATGCCTGAAAGGGAAGCAACATAAGGTATCTCACAAGCCTAAGGAAAGGAACTCCATCACTACTTCCCCTACACTTATTACATATGGATCTCTTTGGCCCCACCAGTGTAATGAGTCTAGGAAGGACCTCTTATTGTTTGGTGATCACAGATGATTTTACAAGATTCACTTGGGTTTTCTTTCTTAGAACTAAGGATGAAACCCTGAGATTCTGAAGAATTTCATCTTAAAAATTGAGAATCAAAGTGATCACAAGGTCAAAACCATAAGATGTGATCAAGGAACTGAATTCAAGAATCAAATCCTTGATACATTTTGTGATGAAAAAGGTATTACAAGACAATATAGTGCTCCCAGGACTCCTCAGCAAAACGGAGTTGCTGAGAGGAGAAACAAGGACACTAATTGAAGCTGCAAGAACTATGTTGTCTGACTCTAAACTGCCCATCACCTTCTGGGCAGAGGCAGTAAATACTGCTTGCTATGTGCAAAACAGAGTTTTAGTAGTTAAGACACATGGTAAGAATCCTTATGAACTTTGGCCCAAGAGAAAACCTTTCATTGGTGATGGACACTTCATTGGATGTCCCTGCACCATCTTGAATACCAAGGATCAAATTGCCAAGTTTGCTGAGAAATCAGATGATGGACACTTCATTGGATACTCTTCCCAAGCCAAGGCTTATAGAGTATACAATCTCAGAACTAGAATTGTTGAGGAGTCAGCCAATGTGACTTTCAATGAACACACACCCTGTGTGGCTGGTTCTGGTCCTGATTGGCTATTTGATCTTGATTTAGTTACCAACTGTTTTAACAAATCTTGTGAGAATGTTTCAGGATCTGCAGAAAATCTAAATACAGGTGATCCTGATCCAAGATTTGAGCTAGGAAGACCCTCAACTCATACATCTTCAGCTCCAGTTGGAACTACTTCAGCAAATGAGGTTTCTATCAGCACTACAATGACAAATTCAGCTGATACATCTGGGGTGCCTTCAAATTCCAGCTCAGAGGCTCCACAACCAGATAAAGATACCTCAATTGTAGAAGACAACAATGGTGATGGTGAAAGTGATCAGGAATTCCTTGATGCTAATAACCACACCATAGATGACAACATCAATGATGTTACACACTCATTGGATCAAGTTAATCTTGATAAGTGTGGTAATGTGGAGGGTGAATCATCTATGCCAGATCTAAATTTCTCAAATTTGGATCTTTCTCAGCAACTTGCTGTGATCCCTCAGCTAAGGATCCACAAGTCTCACCCCACCACAAACATCATTGGAGATGTTGTCACAGGGGTAAGAACAAGAGGACAAACCCATGAAGCAAATGTTTGTCTTCACTCTTGTTTCTTATCCTAGATAGAGCCAAAGAAAGTTGATGAAGCTCTAAAGGATGGAAGTTGGGTTGAAGCTATGCAACAAGAGTTACTTCAATTCAAAAGGCAGAAAGTTTGGAACCTTTGTCCTCTTCTCATGGGAAGACTACCATTGGAACCAAATGGGTTTTTAGGAATAAGAAGGATGATAGAGGAATTATCATCAAGAACAAGGCAAGACTAGTTGTTCAAGGATACACACAAGAAGAAGGGATTGACTACACTGATGTTTTTCCTGTAGCAAGATTAGAAGCTGTTAGGATATTCCTGGCATTTGCTGCATCCAAGAACTTCAAGGTCTTTCAACTTGATGTAAAGTGTGCTTTTCTATATGGAGTGATTGATGAAGAGGTTTATGTCAAACAGCCACCTGGTTTTGTAGACCCTGATCATCCTGATTATGTCTGCAAGCTTGACAAAGCTCTTTATGGGCTGCATCAGGCACCCAGGAAGTGGTATGAGACATTGTCTGAGTATCTTTGTAAACATGGATACAGGAGAGGTACTATAGATGGAACTCTCTTCATCAAAGGACAGGGAAATGACTTATTGCTAGTTCAAGTATATGTAGATGACATCATCTTTGGTTCAACTAATCCAAAGCTCTGCAAAGACTTTGAGAAGCTGATGAAAGATGATTTGAAATGAGTGCAATGGGAGAACTCAATTTCTTTCTGGGAATTCAAGTGAAGCAAGTTGAAGATGGCATCTTCATAAGTCAGTCAAAGTATGTTCAGGACATACTCAAGAGGTTCAACATGACTGATTGTAAGATTGCTAAGACACCCATAGCCAGAAACCACTCCTTGGACCTGATCTTGAGGGGGAGTGTGTAGATGAACATTTATACAGGGCTATGATTGGGTCTCTTATGTATCTTACAGCTAGCAGGCCTGATATCATGTTTGCTACATGTATTTGTGCAAGATATCAAGCCAACCCTAAGATGTCTCACCTAATCACTGTCAAAAGGATTCTAAGATACCTCAAAGGTGCTTCAACACTTGGTTTATGGTATCCAAAGAATCCTGACTTCAATCTGTATGCTTATACAGATAGTGATTATGGTGGTTGCAACATGACTGCAAAGTCTACATCTGGGGGATGTCAATTCCTTGGTGGAAGGGTTGTCTCATGGCAATGCAAGAAACAATCCTGTGTGTCTGCATCAACTGCTGAGGCTGAATACATTGCTGCTGCAAGCTGCTGTGCTCAAGTGCTTTGAATTCAAAATCAGATGCTGGACTATGGATTTAACTTCAAGGAGACTCCTATCCACATAGACAACAATAGTGCTATCTCTATCACTGAGAACCCTGTGCAGCACTCAAGGACCAAACACATCAATATCAGGTATCATTTAATAGAGATAACTATGAAAAGGGATTAATTAAACTAGTCAAAGTTCATACAGATGAACAATATGCTGATCTGTTTACAAAAGCTTTTGATGAACAGAGATTTAAATATCTATATCAGCTATTGGGATGATTAACTTTGAGTAGATCTTTTCTTAAAACTAATTCTAATTATTTCTTAAAATATGTGTGTCCTAAGTTGTCTAGTTCATCACTTTCATAAGCTCATGTTTTCTTTGGATATAAAATCCTTTTTGAAGACTTTCCTTAGATTCTTGAAAATTTTCTGATCCTTCGGAAGATATAATTTTATCTTCGGAAGAAAATCATGTCTTCAAAATAAATAACTGTCTAAGAAATTTTACCTTCGGAAGAAGTCTAAATCTATCTTCCGAAGCTTAAATTCTTATCTCAGACACTTATTTGTTTTTAAGGACTTTTTCCTTCCGAAGCAAAATTAACTCTCGGAAGCTTTGTTGTTTCATATACAAAGCATTCAAGTGTTTATTTGTCTTCCGAAGCAATATTTTCAAGAATCTAGGAAAATCTTCCGAAGCCATTTTAGCTTCGGAAGCTTTTTCATTTAAACTTACGAAGATAATTTACCTTCGGAAGCTTTTCGAATTCCAAGAAAACTACTTTTTGAGCAAAAGTAAACTACTTTTTCAGAGGTGGGACCGACTTTCGGATTTCAAAATTTATCCTCTTTCATTAACTTTGGTTCAAATCCCTTTCACATAAATACCCAACGGTTCCCCCTCTTCCTCACTATCTTCCTCAATTCCACTATTCCTCAAACCTAATTCCCAAAACCGCCTTTGCTTTTTACCTTTCTTCAACCTTAAGCTTCTAAAATGGCCAACCTCAACCGCAGAAACAACCCAGATTTCTCCATGCAACTTCACAGGCAACATAACCAGGTTGCTCTGTTAAGCTCTGAGAAAGATGAAAGTTTCTCAGAGATTTGCCAATTCTTAACTCTATCCAACTATTTCACATCCCTAACCATTGATCCTACTTTGTATGAGGATCATTTGCTTGAATTCTAGAAGACCTGCCAAGAGGTCATTATGGATGGGGAGAAGGCACTATCTGCCACAGTGCAAGGGAGGACAATCTTCATCACTCCAACCATTATCAACTATCATTTGCAGCTGGATGATGAAGAAGGTGAGTTGTCCTTCCCAAAGGAAGCTGTCAATCATTCCTTTGAGCAGATGGGCTATGAGGGAGATTTCTCTGTAAAGACCTTCAGGAGGAAAGGTCTCATCCTAGTGGAAATACCTGCTCCATGTGGTTATCCACAGCTTGTCAAACAAGCATGGAGGGTGGGACCAGATTCCTGAGGATCTATCCTTCATAGTGCATGGAATGGTTCAAGGGGTCAAGTTCAGGTACTCTCAATTTGTTTATACCAATTTACTTGCAAACTTGGACTCCTTAGAGTATTACATGTTTCCTAGATATGTTCAACACATTCTTAACTGTGAACTGGGCTCACAGTTGAGGGAAACAAGTAATATTCTTAAATTAGGACAGATGAAGCCCGACATCTTTAAAATTATGAAGAAGCCAACTCTAGGCTTCTCAGGGGTAGAAACAACCCTTGTCCCCAAAATGTTAGAGCTCATTGCTCAAGGTGACAACCTAGAAACACAAGCTAGTGTTGAACCCATACCTTCTACTTCCTTACCACTAAAAAGGCCTCAAATAACCCTCACCTACCAAAGAAAATCCAAACGAACCCCTGTTCAAGCTATTGAGTCTGTGTAGGTCCCCATATACTCACCTTTACAGGAGGAAGTGGACACTAGAGCTCCCACTTCCCCTGATGAGCAAACCACTCCCATCTCTTCAACTATCAGGGCTGAGGTTCCTCATGCTCACCCTGATGAGCTCACAAGCCCAACTACCTTAAGCCTTCACTCTGAGTCTCAACACTCAAGTGAACAACCTTCAGGGGACAGTTACCATCCTCAGCCTCTAGATCTAAATCAACCCATTCCCAACCTATCATTCTATACTGATGAAGACTTAGGATTCAATGAGTACCATGAGTCTCTCTTCTCCTCCCCTACTCAAAGAGAGATGAGTACCTCTGACTCTCCTCAGTCTAGCCCACATCAGTCACCTATTACTGAGGTGGACACTTCTGAACATGTTCAGGATGTCCATATGGAAGAGGCTCTCACTTCTGCAAGTGATTACATCATTAAGACCTCAACCATGGCAACTCAGCCCACTGACATCTCAACTGAGATTGCTAGTGAGCAGAGGAAAACCAGCAGCCAAGAACCTCAAGCTGGTGGTGAGAGAGAGGACTTTGGTCCAATCATCTCATTCCCCAATGACTCTTCTGATGAAGAAGAGGGGAATTTGAGACTAAAGGTGAAAAAACTATCAAAAACATGCTCCTATTTAGTCTCTAAGGTTAGTCACCTTAAATCTCAGGTGACTACCTTACACAACAGGGTCAATGATCAACAACTTCAGATTTCATATCTTAAGGAAAAACTAGCTGGGAGACCTTTAAGAAGAGCTCAACTAGGAACACAAGAACCTGTGGATGTGATTGATTTATCCTCCAGCTCACCTATGCAAGTGGGTGATGCTACCAAAAAGGGGGAGAAAGTTATTGCAGCCACAGAACCTGGGAGTTCTTCACAGAGAATGGACATAGAGGACTCACCATCCTCACTTGCAATTGTGCATTCTCAGCAACTTCCTCAAGTTCACATTAATATGGACTTTATAGACTATATCATCAAGAGTCTCTTTTAGGAAGGTATACCAAGGGCTGTGTCATCCCCACCTCAAGGAACTTCAAACTACATCATAAGGTGGAGGTATGATGCTGACAGAAGAGCCCTTATTCTTCAAAGAGTTCAAGGGCAACAAGAAGTATTTGACTTTCAAAGCTTGAACTTCTATGAAAGATTGGATCTAGTCAATATGCCACTTGTCAATCCAAGCAACTCAAGACAAGCTGATAGATTGGCTCAAAGAATCCAAGACAGGATCCTTGCAGAATTCAGTTTAAGAAAGAGACTTAGGCAATCAGACAATGTCATCGGTCAACTGGATGTTGAGGTGGACCCTAAGATTAGTTTCATAGAGGAAACCTTGACTGAAGGCCCAGTGGCAGAACCTGAGACCCCTATCTCATCATCATCAACTGCTGCAGAGATTCACACTCCTTCTGAGACACCTGCTGGTGAAGGTGTTTCTCAGCCTCTCTCTGGCCAGAGCATGGATGCTACACCAACCAATGAAGGCCAAACCTCTATCCACCCTGAGTCACAAAGGTTTGTGGGTGACAAAGGGAAAAGGATTATGAGTCCTGAGGAAATTGAGGAGGAAGAGAGAGAGAGGAAAAGGAAGCTAAAGGGAGAAAGTTACTCTGGGTCTTCAGGCTTTATGCAAGCTGCAATCAGGGCTACCCCCAGACCAAATACTCAAGATGATGAGTTGAGGGCAGTCAGGATTACCTATCTGCAGACCAGGAACTATGACATTCATGAAATCATTTCTCTCCCCTTAGAACAACTGAATGAACTGGCTGACATGGAAGTGTCAAGAGAGATGAAAGAAAAAGAGGATGCAAGGTTACTTCTCCAGTTCAAAGAGGAGAAGAGACAGAAAAGACTATACAAGCATGCTCCCACTCTCTCCCCAGTTCAAGAAAGCCCTGTACAAGAAGATGTGGCTCCACAAGAACCTCAGGTAGACAAAGAAGAAGATAGGATCAAAATGATCAACTACCTGAGTGCCACAGGCTTCTATCAGGTAGATGCACTTCTTCCCTTGTCCTATGACTTTGTTGAGTTTGAGTACTTAAAACAACTTGAACTTGAGTTAGTCAAGGAGAGAAAGACAACTAAGAAGAAGCTAAGGGAAGAAGCTGCAAAGTCAAGAGCCATCATCCAAAAGAATATGAAGAAGTCTGCTGATAGACAAAGGATGATGAGCTTCTTGAAGCTAAATGGATTCTCCGGAAGGAGACTTGGCCCTATGTCTCTATCCACAATGGATGAGCATATAAGGGCAATCAAGCAGAAGATTAAGAGTGGTGAACTGATTGACTTACACTCTCTTCCAAGTCAAGTCCCACCTGAAATGGAGTTTAAGTTTGAACAACCTGAGACACCTCAACCCGGACCTCCTGCTGAGCCTCAGCATGCTTCATCTTCTGATCCAAAGCAGGGTCAAACTCCCTCTCCTTCTGAACCTGTGAGGGAGGAACACCCAACTGAGAAAGACAAGGATGATCAACAAGGTGTTGCAGACCAGTCTTCTCAGTTAAAGTCATCTAAGAGGAAGAAGAGGATGGCTTCTAAACCAAAGTCTAAGAAAAAGAAGCCTAAATCATCTACCTCTACACCTCAGGCTGTGTCAGATCAACCTGAGGAAGTACATGAAGAGGCAGCCCAATCAATTCCAATCCAAGTGGCTCCTCTGGCAGCTGAGACACCCATCTTATCCTGGACCTTCTCTACCAATCCAGAAAGATGGCATGTAATCAGAGATCAAGGTGTTGAGAATGTCTATACATGGCAAGACATAATCAACTTACCTCTGCATGATCTCTTTGAGATGAGAAGATACTATGAAGGTCTGAATGATCCTGATCATCTAATGAAAAAAGGTTTGGTCATGATTATGCTGAAGACTACTAACATCTGAAGATCTTCTAAATGTTTTGGTAGCATCAGCCTAGGGGGAGTTTGTAAGGATTCCTTTGAGTCTGATGCAAACCAAAACATCCAATGTCTCTCTGCAAGAAATGCACTAAGTACTGAAGAAGAATTGCTTCGGAAGTTTTACACCATACACTAGAAAATATTCTAAGTGTAAAATCTTCCGAAACCAAGACCAATATCTTCCGAAGCCAAACATGAAGTCTTCCGAAGCCTCAGAGACAAAGTCTTCCGAAGATTCATCCTATGAAGACAGATTTCTTCCGAAGACTTTTAGTAACATGCTTTATCTGATGTACTGTTCCATAAAGCTGGACACCTTTCCGCTGCATCTCTGTAAAGTCACCAGCTTACATGAGTTGGTGAAAAGGTCTATGCTTTTGGTAACTGTACATTGAGGTCTTGAGTCTGTAACTTTCTACTTTATGTACTTTATCCTTTCTGTAATAGATAAGGATGTGAGCTATGGCATGTCATAGTCACAAGGTCAAAAGGCAGATATACCTTTTGATTCTACAATTGATTTTGTTTGTGTCTAGTCAATTGTATCCAGCTGGCTTTCAAAGTATAGCCGGCTGTAGGTTGTAGTATAAGTATTCCAAGTTCTAGTATCTTTCTTTATGCTTTGTAACACTTGTAAAAGAACTTGAGAAAGCAATATACTGCCTCCTTGAAACCCAAATCTCTTGTTCTGTCACTTTATCATTACTTGTGTTCTTTGTATCAATATCTTGGTTAATCCAGTTTACTGTTTGATCAAGTTTAGTTAATCTCCTCTTTGTGTTGTTGTGTTGTAATTGTTAAGCCCTTAACCGGTCCTGCATTCACACATTTGTAAATGGCATATGCAATATCAAGTCCGGTACGTGGAGGAGGAACATGCCCAAAACTCAACACACGTTTCTGCAATCTATGTTATATTATTAGAACTTTTTAAAAAGATATAACATGATAAATTAAATAAATAAATACAAATATAAAAAAATTCATCAAACCTCCAATTTTGATCGATGAAGTGCCCCGAGATTACCATATACTCAATTCTTTGATGAGATAATTTCCAACACTCCGTTGTCAAACTAATATTCGAGGCCTCACTTATAAGGAATTTTAGTTTTTTCTTCTCATGTTCATACACCTTAAAGCAATCAGACTTTATAGTAGCTTTACTAATCCTCTCAAACATTGGATTGGCCGTCGTCATCATATATACGAACATGTCATCTTCTACCGTAGTAAATGGTTGCTCAGTCGCCATCAACCAGTTCGCTATTGATTCCCTCATTTTGTTAGCATCTACTTTGCATTGGATCCAATTAATAAAGGAGGCTTATTGTATCCCATGTCTACATCAAGTGGCTGGAAATTAAGCAATTTTCGTGTTCTCATGAAGTGCTTTCGTTTTAAATAAACTTCCATGTGTCGTTTATAAGTTGATGTCGTTTTACTTTTATGTTTTACCAATTGCTTTATACAGTGAATGCACTCAACTTTTTCAGTTCCATCTGGAAGAGTCACTTCAATAAAGTCTTCCCACACCTTCGACTTCTTTTGTCGTTTTTTCTTTAGCACCACATTTTCTTCGTCACCAAGTTTTTGAGCATTTTCTTCTTCTATAGTTGCTTCTTCGGAAACATTCACATTTTGATCCTTTGTTTCATTAAGGTCCTCCACATCAATGATAATGAATTCTTGTTCGCCCTTGTTCGTATTTGAAGTGGAGCCTTGCATTGGGCTGATTGGATTCGTATTACTTTCTTTTCTCATTAATACACACCTACAAAAACAAAGATAATAAATTAATAACTTCAATAGTATGTAAACTAAAAAAACAGTAGTAAATTTGTTTACTAATTCATAACAAACAATATGAAATAAAACCTTGCATCAATTATTTATATTAAACTAACAAACATTATGTTTAAACAAAAAAAAAACATTACACCAAGAGTAGTTTTTTTCCTCTAGTATACACCTAACTAATTAAGAGACTTTCAAATATTTTCTTTATCAGTTTATCACTATCAAATTAAGAGAGAACAAATGTATTTACCTTAATTTGTCATGCTTTTACATGGATTTATCAATCTTTTTTTTTTGTTTAGTTTTGACTTTAAAGAGGAATCAACAACCCTTGGAACACATTAAGTTGTTAAACTATAAACTTCATTATAAGCTTCTGCTACCACCAACAGGAACAACATAAGTACATAACTCAATCTTGTAGCAAAATAACTTCTTAAAATAAACAAATCTAATGTGAGTGTAGACCTGAAGAAACATTAAGAAACAACAATGAATAAAAAATTTATACTAATATATAATGGGGCTAGTAGTGGGCCACAATACATAAGCATTCATAAGAAAGGAACAAGTCAACAACAATAAATAAAAAATAACAAATTAACAAGAAATAAGTTAATAGCGTAACCTAATGTGAGTGCAGACTTGAAGACGAGGCTCAACAATTAGGAAGACGTGGCTGAAAAATCAGGAAGATGAGGCTGCTTGGGGGTGCCAACTGCCGAAGAAGAGGCTGAAAAATCAGCGACCGTCAACGGGAGGATGGAATGTCGCCGTGTCGAATTGCCGATGGGAGGACGGGTGGCCGACGGGAGGAATATGAATGATTTGGAATTATGGTCTGTGGAGTAGATGGAATTTGAAACAATTTAGGGTTTTCACTTTTTAGTGATAGTAATTAATAGTTAGTAAGAGGGAAATAATATTTTACATATAATATATATATATATAGTATATATATATAGGCTCGTTAAGGCTCGCGAGCCTAAACGATCTTTGAATGCAAGGCTCGGGCTCGAGCTCGATTAATAATCGAGTCATATTTCAGGCTCGAGATTGGGCTCGAGCTCGCTTAGGCTCGGCTCGCTCGAGCTTTATAACAAGTCGATCTCGAGCCGACTGGGTTCGCTTACACTCCTATGTGAAATATATCGGCTAATTGTTTTTTATACGTTCATTATGTTAAATATCAGTTGTTTATTGTCACATATATTTTACATCATTTGTTATTATTTATCATTATGTCATTTTGTGTTATTTTTGTTATTGTTTCTATAAATTATATAAACTTATTATTTATCATTGTGCTTTACAATTAGTACAACATGACATATTTTCGTCAATGTGTTTTTTAAAACTTATAGTGTTGAAGATAACAAAATATGTTATTTTTGTTATTGTTTTTATAGATTATACAAACTTGTTGTTATCTATTATTGCGTTTTAAAATTATAAGTACACAATAACTTTATTTGATCAATGTATTTTCTAAAACTTATAGTGTTCAAAATAACAAAATGGCTATGAAAAAACACAATGAGACATTCTGTTATTTTATCCTTGGTTTTAATGTATTTGATTAATTAGATGTTAATTTATTATTTATTTTTATGGTTTAATTTTTATAAGAAAATAATATTATATATAAAAATTATGAACGTTTAAAAAAATAAACAAACTTGAAAAAAGTCAATAAAAGTGGCTATGCTTAAAATAATCGTTATTAACTTCTTCCCTAAAATTTGATTTCAATCATTAATTAAGAAAAGTCATGGTGAACATTACTTCTTATACTATTTTTGTTTTAAGGGGCCTTTTTATTTAAATTCTTCTCATGTAATTTTTGTATGAGTACTCTATATAATATTTTTCAAAGTTGATACATTAAAACCATTTATACAATACCACACCGCATAATACTTAAGTTTATTACCTTCTCTTGTAATAATCATTAATTTGTTTAACTTGTGTAGAATGCAGAGTTGCAAAGAAATGTTAGAGAGGTTCATGTTGAGACCGATACTGATTAGGACTGGATTGGGTCACTCAAGACGACAATGGTTCAATTGATGGTCGAACTAGGCTGAGCTAATAGACCTTCCATAGATCCGTCATCGCAAACGCCTTCCTCCCCTTAAGTTAGTTCTCTCTTTATATATATGTATTTACAAATTCTATATTTAGTTTAAATATCATTTAGACTTTTTTTTATTTCCTGTTCAATTATTTATTTAACATCTCAGAGTTTATAAATTTATTTTTAACTAGATTTACCATTTGTGCTGCGTGACGGAGTGCGTAATTTTTTAATGCTTATAATAGTAATTTTGCAATTGCATATTTTCAAGAATTGACAGAGTTAGGAGTGTTATATATCTAAGTTATCAAATAAAACAAATCATAGTTAAAGAAATCAAAATTTAATATATTTGACGCTGACTGGTTTTTAATAGACTTAAATTTCTATCGAAACAAAGATTAAATATATGCTTCACAAAGTTATGTTTAAATTTTATAAATATTATTCTTTTGAATTTATAAGAGGAAAAATTATATGTATAGTTTTCAAATATAGTTTGTCTTTAAATTTCAAATAATAAAATATTTTAGATATTAATTTTTTACTTAGAAGCAAATTTTACTAACACATTACCAATTCAGTAAATTCAAAAAGCAGCCGTCGTTGGTAATCCTTCGGTATGATGATATACTACATACGATGATATACTAGAAGGGGGAGGGATCAAATGAAAACCATATATATAATTAAGATCATGGAAACTTAAGGGTTACATATATGTAAGTATGTGTTAAAAAGTGTACAACTAAGAGTTACATGCATGTATGGGTTATGTATATGTAGGTACGTGTTGCTAAGTGTACAACTAAGAGTTACGTACATGTAGCTCTTACAAGTTACGTATACGTAAGTCATTTCTTCATCATCGACGTTACTTGGAGTTTATATGAAAAATATATAATGACCTTGAAAAATATAGTTGAATTTTACTTAAATATACTTCAAACAATTAGAAAGTTAAATCAATTATAAATTATGTGATTGGGTAGTGGGTGTTTTCATGGTTTTTAATTATAAACATGATTTTCATTTGATCTCTCACCATAGGAAAAGTTGAAATCTTAAACTTGGGTACCCTATCACAATCCATCAGAATACCTCCGGTACTATCTATAGGTGTGCCGTTGGAAAGAGTATTACCCATGACGGTTCATCTAAATGAGTATCATTGACTGACTATCGTTGGTAATAGTGTTGTAAAAATCGGACTAGTCGGCCGATTAATCGGCGACTAGTCGGTGATCGGTTCATCAGCGATTAGATTTTCCCTAACCGGAGCCAAAAATCACTAAGTCAAATAGGTCAAAATTGGAAAAAAAATCAGCCCTAGTCGGTTGTTAATCGGCTCCTAATCGACATTTTCCAAGAATCTGTAAACTTTCCGGCGGAATTCCGGTGAACATTAAAAATTCCAGCAAAAAATTCAAAATTGCGGACAGATTTGTTTATATTTATATTAAACTTAATGTATTTATAAAAATTACATATAAATTATTTGTATATATATAATATTAAAATTATATATAGAAACTCCAAAGCGATTAATCCCGATTAATCGCTAGTCGGTACTCCACCGCCCAACTAGCACTTAAAGATTTTTACAACACTGGTTGGCAATGACGATTACCGATGGAGTTCCGTATGAAGCCTCCGTTGGTGATACCCCAACTTTCCAGTAGTGAGATCGTTGGATAACATGTCAAAATGAATCTACATGTAACTGAACTTGAGTCAAATTATTATAAACCGTTCATGATGTGCCATATGCTTGAGAACTTAAGATACATAAAAATAAATAAATAAATAAGTAATCTAAAGACTAATATACAAGGCAGGTATACAAGAATCACATATATCTTTGGAATAGGTGGCAGAATTTTATATCAGAATCCACCATTATTTACCACCTTTTTAGAATGCATCTGTAACTTATCCTACTAGTGGAATTAAACATCAAAAGGCAGCTATATGCGCATGGCCCCAATCTCTATAATGGATGTCAATTTAATCAAGAGGATACATGAAATCTTTATCATCTATTAATTTAGTAATTATCCCTCTGAATTCAAGATGTGTAACTCATCAATTTTCAACTATTTTTATAAAAAAATTGTGGGCATAACATAATATATGTTTTCAAATGGATGCAGTTACTTTATTACCATTGTTGGGGAGGCAGGCCGGTGGTGCAAATCACAAGTGGCAAATGACTACCCTTATCTCACATCCACCTTCAAGATTTCAACAAGTGTGCAACAGGGATATTACCACCATTCACGGGTACTCATGTCTATCACATGTCAAATGACACAAATGCCCTCCATGCACCATAGTCATACACCCTCATCATTACTATATAACCACTAAAAAAGACCATTAAAGTTTGAGCTAACAAGAATCCAACAAAATGCATTTGAAAAACTACCAATTTGCAGTGCTTGTTGTGTTGCTATTTATCTCTAGTGCTACTTTGGCATACAACCCTAAAGGTGGAAGAAAGACCCTTGTGAACCAAATGTCCACTTCAAGTCCAACTGGAGCCACTGGGTCAGCCCATGGTCCGAATTGGGACTATAGCTGGGGTTACGGCTCGAGCCCGGGGAGCGGGTGGGGTTATGGGTCCGGCTCAGGCCGGTCTCCTGACGGGTTTGGTAAGGGTTATGGATTTGGTTTTGGTTCTGGTTCTGGGACTGGGGGTGGGAGTGGCTGGGGGTCTGGTTATGGTTCTGGTTCTGGTGGTGGTGGAGCTCATGGAGGCGGGCATGGGTTCGGTGGTTCCGGTGCACGAACCGGACCCGGCAACCATGTATAAAGTGACTAGAGCCATTATGAAGAAATCTATGTATGCTGTAATAGTATGATAATAAGTGATGGTTCAACAGGTATGAGTGTCTTTGCAAACTAGATGTGTAATGTTTTATATGTAGTACGTGTGGTGTGCTAAGTGTTATTGTTATTGTGGTTGTGATTATAATTGTAATTGTATAATTGTGCTTGTATGTGATTTAGAGATGGTTTATTGATATATGTGTAATGTGTTCACACACATGACACATATATATACGTGTGGTGTGTTAAGTGCAAACAACCCCTTTTCTACATGAAGTTGGTAAATGAACAACTTTTTATGCATGATCCCATTTAGAGTTAGTCTCAATTTTTATTTAAGTATAGCTGCAAAGGAGTGCTAGCTGGACTAGACATTGTTAGGTGACATAACTCCATTTGCAACTATATATGTCCCTCGTTATATGATCTTGGTTTTTTGAATTTTTTTGACTATATAACATCTTTGCGCGTTTAAAATAGAAATAGGACCCAGTTTTACGAAGAAACATGTTATTTAAGTTTTAGGAAGAAGCATGTTATGCAACTCAAATGAATTCGATTTGATGTATGAACCAAGGGTTCCGCATATTATATATATATAGCTCGGTTGATTACATATAACAAGGTTCTTTTTGTTATTCTAAAACTAAAATTTCTTTTTCGAATACAAATTGGGATCTATATTGTTAACAATCTTCCTACTCTAATAAAAGGGTAAATGGGGTGCCACGTGTCAGCACCACAATCATTGGGATGACACGTGTTAGCACCACAATCATTCTCATCAATATTTTCCCGCCTCTCTCTCCTATTAAATAATTACCTTAATTACTAATAATATTATTTTAATACTTTTTAATAATTAATAAATTAAGAAAGAAATCTTTTTATTAAGGTTATATCTAAATAAATTGATATTTTTAAATTATCAAATTTGGGAGTTGTAATAAGAAAACTTTTATAAATGACATTTTTAATACGGTTTGTTTTAAAACAAAATATTTATTTTCAATAAAAGAAATTTAAAAATAAAATTTTAAAAAGTTGATATTACCGTTTTTTTTATTTCAGTAATATCATATCTTAGAATATCATCGTTTAATTAATAAATTTATTATATTAATATTTTATTTATTTAAACCGTGTAATACACGGGTTTACTAAAGCTAGTTATGTATAAACCTCGAGAAACATATCCAAGTAATAGAATCTGAATTTTGACAAACAAACAGGTTCAATTTACCTGCTAAAAATGGCACGTCTAAGGGGTAAAAACTTGCTTTATTAATTATAACCGGACTCTGTCACACAGTTTAAACTTCTCCTTTCTTTCCTTTTGCCTTTTAATAATACTAACATTAAAAGTATTATTCATAATAATAGTAGTTACGATACCAGTAAAGCTAACCTTAATGTAATTGTTTAGTTTAAACCATTATTATTAGTAATAATACTATCTACAGTATTTTTCATAATAATAGTGTGACAACTCTAGCTAGAAATTTCATTTTTGACAAATAAAATAGAACTCCATTTGTTTGTTTTTGACATTAATTAAAGTTACAAATATGATCAATAAAACTATATTAAAAAAACCTTTGTGATTTTATATGAAACTTATAGTTGTATGTTATTAAAACGCTAGTCATATGTGAATGATCAAGTATACTACCATTTGATTGCAAGAGCCAAGTCATAAAAATATATTGTAAAATAATACACTATAGGAGCTTATTATGTTCTTGAAAACCCTAAAAGGTTTTAAATATGGAATTTATGATATCATACCGTAGTTGATACAAATATTTAAATTCTATAAAACTCATATCATAAAAATTAATATTTACACATATGTAAAATCATAGAAATCCCTAAATGGTTTAATAGTGTTCACTTTAGATTCACAAATTCTACACCCTCAAGTCACAATAATGACCTAAACTTAGTATTACATATTACATTTAAAACTGCTTACCTTATTGTAACCTTAAACCTAACTACATCATTTCATGAGTCTTAATTAACCTAAACTAATGTTTAAACATTAACCTACAACTAATGAACTCCAAACCCACACTTAATGACCCACTAAACCTACTTAGTCTAAGATGGTGACACCTCAATGCATACTAACACTCAACACAACTTGTATTTGTAGAAAACACCATGTATAAAATAAAATAGTATTTTTGTATTTGTAGAAAAGACCATGTATAAAATAAAGTATTATTTTTATCAATCAACCAAGATGGATTACAATATAGAATGAAATAGAAACAAGAATGAATACAAAAAAATAAACTTAAGAAACAAAATAACTAAGAATAATAAAACATGTGTGGCTGAGAATTTCTGTTTAACAGAGATCCCTTAAAACAGATTTCAAGCCACCCGAGTGAATCTCGTTTATCTCCCAGGGTACAACAGTCTAAATAGATTGTACTGTCAGGTTTAACCAAGCACATGAAATAATACCCGAAACAAGAGTGTGAAGTGCTAAAAATACAGGAAATTCTTCAGATTTAGAAGTGTGAAACATATATGAAATAACCACTTCAACAATTCACCCATGCCTTGTACTTACATTATGAATTCAGGAGTTTAATCACTCAAAGAGTCTCAATATTAACACTAAGTTATTGTGAGTTTTAAATGTGACTTAGTGAGTTAAATAACTCCAAGAGTCTTTATATTAACACTATGTTAATATGAGTTTAAATATGACTTTAGTGCTTGGTGCTGAACATATAAGCAATAATTAAGCAATTGATTATTGAAGTATGCCTTTCAATATATGATGTGGCCGCTGATAAGTAGCCGGATCTACTGAATAGCATATGAACCTCAACACTTACTACCTATTATAGCAACACGCCGATCAGAAGATGGACTCGATAGCAACATTTACTGAACTACCTTCAGCAGCCAATACAATCCGCTGAATAGCACGCACGGGTAGCAGTAGATGGGACAACTCATGTTTCACCAAACTCAATTTACATAATTTTTTTAATATTTCAACTACCCAACTTTGAGCATCGATTTTTTATTTATCTTTGCTCTATTTTGGACATGATAATTAGATTAGTAATAAATACTAACAATTATTTTTGTCCAAGGTTAGTAAAAACTCAATTTTTCACAATATTTCCAACAATCCCCGACATTAATGGAGATCGATCGTTACACTCAAGTGTCAAGATATAACTTCAACAGTTAAGTATTGCAAGAGAACTAGTTGTTCCCTTTAAACCCTCCTTTGTAAAGTATACTTAGTCTTTTAGCGGCTAGTAAAAGTGATGTCCTTGAACCAACCCTTTTTTATGTAGATCTTATTACAAATCATACAATATTCTTCCTAGTTTGGTAATCTCTCATTATCATGTCTGTTATGCTCATGGAACATTGGCCTAGTTTCACAAGAGTTCTTGAATTTAAGCGCCCCATAAATCCATTTAAAATGACCCCACTTCTCTCTTACATAGGTGATTTTACAAGAATCTTTAAATGCATATGCTTAACCTCCTTTGATATCACTTGTTTATTGTAGGAATGGACTAGGAAGTTTACAACTTCCTTCTATGTTGGGAAACTCCCCCCATAGTGACCTTAGTTTGTTCCATTAGGTTATCTTATTAAGCCTAGATCATGGGATTTGAAGCCTTCTAAGATAGATTTTCCTTTGTACAAACTTACTCCAAGGGCTTCATTCCCATTCCTCTTAACAAATTTTGAACTAACTCTTTGCTTAAGACTTTTGTAAGCAGATCCATAATGTTATCTTTTGACTTGACATACTTGATTTATAATAACCCATATTGAGAGTAGTTGTCGAATCGCATTATATCTACGTCGTATATGCCTTGATTTGCCATTATACATTGTACTTTGTGCTATACCAATAGTCGATTGGCAATAACAATGTATGCAAATAGCCGTCACAGGCTTTGGCCATCCAAGAATATATTCCAGGAATTAATGTAACCATTTCGCCGCGTCTCTAGCTTTATCTAACGTGATAAACTGATATCCATTGTGGATCTTGCTATAATAGTTTGCTTGAATGACTTCTAAGCTATAAATTCTCTTTCAAGGGTAAACACATAACAATTTAGAATCTCTTATATCAAATATCCAATGATGCAAGGCCCCGTTCCTGGTACGCTTACAGTTGGACAATCATCGCACATGAAATATAAAACATACATTAACATTTACTAAAATATTGGCAGCGGAATAACTTAGCAAACCATTTCATATATTAATATTTGCTTTTGCCAAATAATACAACATTGTTAACATTACAAAACATCGTTTGGTTGCATTACAACACAAAAACATCATTATTATATAAAATGGATGCCATCCAAAACTTGCCAAGTAGCTGCACCCGTGCCATCCTCATCAACCATTACCTGCCAACTGGAAAATACATAAAAGTCAGCGTTGCTGAGTGAGTTCTAGTTTTATAAATAAAATACTTCACCTTCGTTTAAAACCCTTCTTTACTTTCATACATGATCATACATCATACATACACATAGATAATATTCATAATTATCTTCCGTCATCGTTCGTCATCATTCGTTATCATTCATCCTCGTTCATTATCATTCATCATCATACGTTTCGTACATTCATCGTTATCTTTTACTTTCATCTGGACCAATGCCATGTGCTACACCCCAACATCATGCATAAAGCGGGTACTGGGCCGAAGTCTATAAATAGACCCCTAAACATTGTGCCCGGTGGCCTGACACCAGTACCGGGGTAAGCGACAAGGGTCCCATTCATTTGGTCAATCATAAATACTAGACCCCCTGTGTGTATTCTTATGGGTTAGCTAAACCATACACAGTTGAGCTAACAACATTTTAGAGTTGTGCACCTCCTTTCATTTGCTTGCAAGACTTTTCATTCATCCACTCATTCATGCATGCATTCATTCTTTACATTCCACTTTTCATTATCATTATCTTCCGCTTTCATTACATAATACTTTACGTTCACTATCATAATCTCACCACGTAAAGCCACGGAATGATACGTATTAAGGAACATAAAGAAAGTAGATCATAATCATACATAACATCATCATAAAACATCACATACAACATCATACATCATCCCCGGGAACATCCCAAGTCATAGCCTAAAAATCCTTCTTTCCAAAATTGCAGAAAATTTTCTAAGTCTTTAGGCGCATGGGAACCGTGCAGGCGCATGGCCACTATGCGGGTGCATGGCCTCTTGGGCGCATGGGAACACTTAGTCGCTTGAGAAAAATCCTAGGCGCATGGGCACTATTTGGGCACATGAGCCTTACTTAGGCGCATGGGAAGTGGGCGCATGGGCACTATTTGGGTGCATGAGCCTGACTTAGGCACATGGACACTTAGGCGTTTGGGTAGTTGGGCGCATGGGAACACTCAGACATTAGGGCATAGTTCTAGGTGCATGAACAACCTGTTTTCATCATAAATCATTTTCCAAACACCAAATCCATTTCTAACATGTTCTAAGCCTAGTTACTAACATACTAAACATCATAACAAGCATAAATCATGAACATAAACAGAATCATTCCCGAACATACACCCACCCAACAAGTCACATACACATACATACGGGTACACACCCAACCTTATAAAAATGTTGCAACATGCATCTCCAGCCCCAAAACAAGTTAAAACATTTAAAAACAAGGATCTAGAACTCACCTCTTGCAACTTTTGAGAAAGACTTCTGCAAACCCGAATGCACTATGAGTTCAAACACCTAAACAACCAAAAAACACACAACCAAACACATATAAACACACAAGCACATACCCGTGACTGGAAATCAGTCAAGAACAACCCAAAACATTAGAAAACTAACCTGGAATCTGCACTTCTGTTCTTCTTCTCTCTAGAACCCGAAATTCACTGCTTTCTCTCTCTAGAAACCGTATGAAGAAAGTTGATGGAACATGGGTGTGGGCGGCCACACCCACTTTTGTACAAAATATTATAAACTTTTGTCCTTTTTACACATTTAACCCCTCAACTTGGGTTAAAAATTGCATATCTTCCTTTTTCTTCACTTTTTCTTTCTTTCTAAAATTTTCCGGGTGTTACAAGTCCACCCCCTTATATAGGTTAAGTCCCCGAAACCTGTCATTCCTCGAATAGCCATGGGTAATGTTGTCTCATCTCTTCTTCAGTCTCTACGTAGACTCGGATCCCTTTCTATGCTTCCACTGTACTCGTGTAACACCCGGATATTTATTATTTTGAAGCCAGCGAAGAAAGAAAAAGAAATAAAGTCCAAAGTCGAGGGACCAAACTCGCCAACGAAAGAAAGTCGGGTGAGCGGAGTATATAAGGGAGAGGGCAGCCCTTACCCTCTCCCCCATACACAATTTTCAGCTCTCAAGAGAGGAGAAGAGAAAAAAGAGGAGAAAAAGAGAAAAAAGGGTGTTTCGGGTGATTCGGGTGTCCAAACTCGTCGTGTGGCAAGCCAAATCGAAGCCCTTGACGTTGTGCTCGTTTGTGTGAGTTCTAGGACCCCACTTTTACTTGTTTTCAACCGATTTTGGGGCTGGAAAGCATAGGAAACCCGTTTTTGGGTGTGTATGTGTTTGACCCATTTGGGTGTGACGTGTATGATGCGTTTCGTGTATGTTTCCGGGCTTGTGTGTGCTTGTATGGTGTTAAGGTATGCATTCCTAAGGTCCAGGAGGGTTAATTTAGGCTTAGAATGGGTTTGGATGAGCTTGGAGGCCAAAAATGGTAGATTGAGTTCGGGATGAACTCCATTCTGCATCAGCTAAGGCTAGGCGATCGAATGGAGGCCATACGGCCGAATGAGAGGCGATTGAGGGTCATTCGTACGATTGGGATTCATTCGCACGATTGAGGGTTCAATCGCACGACTAAGGCTTCAGTCGCACGACTGAGAGTCCAGTCGCATGAGGAGTCATACGACTGAGGGTTCAGTCGCATAAGTGCTTAGTCGCATGAGTACATTCACATTAGATCAGTCGCATAGGTGCTCATTCGCATTAGTCCCATCCGCATAAGGTCCATACGCACGACTGGATGTTCATTCGCATAGATGTTCATCCGCATGAGTCCAATCGCATGATGCTCAGTCGCATGAAGGCCATGCGACTGAAGGGTGTCCATACGCACGAATAGAGCTGTTGCACCCGAAAGAAAGTGTAGTTAGACTTCTGGCTTTCGGGGAAAGTGCAGATGTAAGTTTTGACGTAAGGGTTCTCGTGTGAGCATGTAAGGTGGTTGACATGGCCATAGAAAGCATGTGGGGCATGATGATGATGATGATGTTGCATGTTTATGCATGTTATGTATGTATGATGTTGCCTTGCATGAAGTGATGTTGATGCATGTTAATGTTCCTTAGTATGATGTATATTATCTTTCCTACGGCTTTACGTATTATGACGAATGAAATGAAGTATAAATGACACGTCTTGCATGCATCGGATAACGGGTCCTTCTTTGTGATTGACCATTAATGTAAAACCTCTACCGCTGACCCTTAGTACTGTGGCATACGTTTAGCTGTTCATTTATTGACTTCAGCCCAGTGGCTATGACTGATCGGTTATACTTAGTACTATGGCATACGTTTAGCTGTTCATTTATTGACTTCAGCCTAGTAGCTAAGACTGATCGGTTACCCCTAGTACCGTGGCATACGTTTAGCTGTTCATTTATTGACTTCGGCCCGGTAGCTGAGACTAATTGGGGTGTGGCATATGGTATTGGTACGGATGATGTCCGATGCGCAAGTAAAGTTAAATGGAACGAATGAATGAATGAATGAATGAATGAATGAATGAAGAATATAATGATATTATCTATGCGTACGTATGATGTGTGATCATGCCAAAGTAACGAATGGTTTATATGAAAGTAAAGTATGTTTTATAATAAAACTAGAACTCACGCTGACTGTTATTATGTTTTCTAGTTGGCAGGTAGTGATTGCTGAGGATGGCACGGCAAGGCTACTCGGCTCTTTTGGGATGGCATCCATTTATAAAGCTTTTGTGTTATAATGCAAACATGTATTTTGTAATCAGACAATGATGTATTATTTGGCAAAAGTGTTTATAATGAAATGAGATGTCGTTTTTGAATGTTTCCGCTGCAATGTTTTTTTTATGAGACAAATATAAATATATGTTTTATGTGCGATGAATGACCAACTGTAAGCGTCCCGGGAACGGGGCCTTACAAGTTGGTATCAGAGCCAAAGTTTAAGTGAAATGGGTAAATTTTCAAAATAAACCTTAACTTAAACTGAAAATGGGACAAAAGGGGAATAGGATGCCATACTGAGTAGTTACGTGCCATCAGGTATTTTCTTAAAGTTAACCGGTTTATGTGCGCATGGTATGTGGTTATGTGTTGTATGTAGATTCAAATACTGATGTAGTCAGGACAGGTAATACTTGGGGTATGAAGAGTAAAGTAAGTGGCTAATCACAACTGGCCACTGTAATTAGGGACTTACTATACTTGACATAAACTGAGTCGTTTCCTTGAATGACCGTGTTGGTGTTTGAATCTTTCAGTGTGATAGAGAATGGCTGGTGGTAGATCCTCTAGAGCTTCTAGGGGTGCAGGCCATGGTGGCCCTAATGCAGGACCGCGACCTAAAAGAGGAAGGCCTAGAGCTGAGAAAGAGGTTCCTGCAGAACCTGAGACTCCTCATCCAAAAGCTGGGGAAGAGAGTGCAAACCTGAGGGCCTCGGTAAAAGAGGCTGTTGTTGAGGAAGTACATCAGGTCATGCAGACAATCTTACCGTCTGTGGTGACCGAAGTCATCAAAGCTGTGAAGGAGGGAGAAAGGAAGGAGAGAAATAGGGCCTCGGGGGAGCAACTGGAGCCTGAAACGATTTTCTCCGATAATGAGGAGGAAGAGGAAGAGGAGCCTATGCGAGAAGTGGCACGAGGCTGTAACTACGGGGTGTTTATGAGGTGCAAGCCCCCTACCTTTGACGGTAATGGCAATGCTGCCGCTGCTCACCGATGGGTGAGAGAAATGGAGGCTGTTCTCAACATCAGCGAGTGCCGGGAAGATCAAAAAGTAAAGTTTGCCACCCATTCATTTGTGGACTCGGCACTATGCTGGTGGGACAACATTGTCCAAGCGGAGGGTAATCGGGCAATCGGGAGAATGAGATGGCCCGAACTGAAGAAGATGGTGATTGAGGAGTTCTGTCCTCACAGGGAGATGGATAAGATTGAGAGGGAGTTCCTGCAGCTGGAGGCGGGATCCATGACACACCAGCAATACACCACCAAGTTCAACAAGATGGCACGGTTGGTGCCGGATCAGGTGACGCCTCTTTCTCGGAAGATCAAGAGGTACATTCAGGGTTTACCGGTGGATGTTCGCCGGCATATGATCGCCGCCCGACCAAGTACGTTTAGGTCCGCGGTCGATTTGGCCGGAAGACTTTATGATGAGAGGGAAGTGGTGGTGGTCGAAGCGAACAGGAAGGGTGGTGGTGATCGAAAGTGGAACGGGAAGAGGTTTGGTCGGGGTGATGCCTCGACGGGTAACAAAAAGGCACGGGTGGATGACCGCCGCGTGGCCACACCGGGAGCGGGGTCAAGGAGGTGTGGTAAGTGTGGAAGGGAGCATGCGGGAGAATGCAGGCTGGGTTTGAATGTGTGCTTCAAGTGTGGGAAGACAGAGCATATGGCACAGGATTGCCTGTCGGGCAAATGTTTTAACTGTGGGGAAACTGGTCATATGAGCAGGGATTGTAAGAAGCCGAGGGCTGAGAGTTCAGGGGCGAAGAGGACGGGAGGTGATGGACCGAGGGCAAGCGCCAGGGCATTCACCATGACACAGGAGGAGGCTAGGACGGACCCTGACGTTGTGTCCGGTACGTTTCTGGTGAACCAAACTTTAGCTTCTGTGTTATTTGATTCTAGTGCTAGTAAGAGTTTTATTTCCGCTGCTTTCTGTGCTAAGCTGCCTGTTAGTAGTAGACGTGTTGATGCGCCTTTTGATGTAGAAACTGCCATAGGTAAGTCTACCAGGATTTCTGAGATGATAGAGAACTGTGATGTGGAGCTTGAGGGTCATAAGTTTCCTGTTAGACCGTTTGTGATGGCCTTAGGTGGTTTTGATTTGGTTCTTGGGATGGATAGGTTAGCGGACTTCGAGGCGAACATTGTGTGTCGCAAGAAGATGATTCGGTTGTCGGCGCCTGACGGTAGTTCAGTGACAGTTTATGGTGATCGGGTTACTACGATTCCGAAGGTGATCTCGATGGTAGTGGTGGGTAAGTGTATGAAGCGTGGGTGTAGTGCCTACTTGGCCTATGTAAAGGATGTGGATACGCTAACACCACAACTAGCCGATGTACCGGTTGTGTGTGACTTTCCAGATGTGTTTCTAGAAGACTTATCAGGAGTGCCACCTGACAGAGAGATTGAGTTTTAGATTGATCTGATACCGGGTGCCCAACCTGTAGCCAAAGCACCGTATCGGTTGGCTCCGACCGAGATGAAAGAGTTGATGGAGCAGCTTCAAGAGTTGCTTGATAAGGGGTTCATTAGACCGAGTATCTCTCCTTGGGGTGCTCTGGTCCTGTTTGTAAAGAAGAAGGACGGTAGTACGAGGATGTGCATCGACTACTGCGAGCTGAACAAGTTGACAGTGAAGAACCGATACCCCTTACCGAGGATAGATGATTTGTTCGATCAACTTCAGGGTGGCAGTTGGTTTTCGAGAATAGATCTCCGGTTTGGTTATCATCAGTTGAAGGTGAAGGAGCAAGATATTCCTAAAACAGCTTTCCGTACGCGCTATGGTCACTACGAGTTCCTCGTCATGTCTTTTGGTTTGACCAATGCGCCAGCTGCTTTTATGGATTTGATGAACCGTGTGTGTCGGCCTATGTTAGATAAATCAGTGATTGTGTTTATTGATGATATCCTGATTTATTCGAGGAGCGAAGCAGAGCATGCCGGTCACATTCGGGAGGTTCTAGAGACGTTGAGAAGAGAGAAGTTGTATGCTAAATTTTCCAAGTGCCCGTTTTGGTTGCGCGAGGTTCAGTTCTTAGGTCACGTGGTGAATCCCGACTGGATAATGGTGGACCCGGCGAAAGTGGAGGCGGTTATGCAATGGAAGTCACCAAAGACGCCATCCGAGATTCGTAGTTTCTTGGGTTTGGCGGGCTACTATAGAAGATTCATCCAAGACTTCTCCAAGATTGCTTCTCCACTAACTAAGTTGACCCGAAAGGAGGTGAAGTTCGTATGGGGTCAAGCTCAAGAGAAGGCGTTTGAAGAATTGAAGGCGAGATTGACTCAAGCTCCTGTTCTGTCATTACCCGATGGAAGTGAAGATCTGGTGGTTTATTCCAATGCTTCTTACTCGGGGTTGGGCTGTGTGTTAATGCAGAGAGGAAAGGTTATAGCCTATGCATCCCGACAGTTGAAGGTTCATAAGGTCAATTATCCTACTCATGACTTGGAGCTGGCAGCCGTGGTCTTTGCCTTAAAGATTTGGAGGCACTACCTCTACGGGACGAAGTGCACCATATTCACCGACCACAAGAGTCTGAAATACTTCTTTGAACAGAAGGATCTGAACATGAGGCAGAGACGGTGGTTGGAACTTATAAAGGATTATGATTGTGAGATCCACTACCATCCGGGCAAGGCCAACGTGGTGGCTGATGCCCTTAGCCGGAAAGAGTGGCCCTAGCCGATTCGGGTGAAAGCATATCAGCTGATCATGACCTCCGATGTGATGAAGCAGGTTAAAGAGTTTCAAGATGAGGCACTGAAGGAAGATCATCTTAACTCTGAAAGAATGAGAGGCCTGGTTGGGGAATTGGGTGAAAACACGCTTGGTGTTAGAACCCGATTCGATCGTGTGTGGATTCCTCGTTTTGGGGATCTACGGGTGAAGATAATGGATGAAGCTCACAAGACTCGGTACTCCATTCATCCTGGTGCCACGAAGATGTACCATGATATGAAGAAAGATTATTGGTGGCCGGGTATGAAGCGCGATGTGGTGGAGTATGTGAGTAAGTGCCTTACTTGCTTACAGGTGAAGGCCGAGCATCAAAAGCCGTATGGGAAGATACAACCTTTGGATATACCGGAATGAAAGTGGGAGCATATCACCATGGATTTCATTACAAAGCTGCTGCGTACCCCGAAAGGGTACGATGCCATATGGGTGATAGTTGACCGTCTGACGAAGAGTGCTCACTTCCTACCGATCCGCGAGACATATTCATCTGAGAGGTTGGCTGATCTGTTCATCAAGGAAATTGTAACTCGTCATGGTGTGCCGGTGTCTATTGTGTCGGATCGCGACACCCGGTTTACATCTAAATTCTGGAAGAAGTTCCACGACGCTATGGGGACGAGATTACATATCAGCCGGCTTATCATCCCCAAACTGATGGTCAGACAGAAAGGACCATTCAGACACTGGAAGACATGCTTCGGGCATGTGTGATTTATTTTGGTGGAAGTTGGGATGACCACCTACCGTTAGCCGAATTCTCATACAACAACAGCTATCATGCCAGCATTGGTATGCCTACATATGAGATGCTATATGGTAGGAGATGCAGAACACTCGTTTGTTGATGTGATATTGGTTAGAAGGAATTAGGGAGCGTCGAGGTAATCGAGGCTACGACTGAGAAGCTTGAGAAGATTAAAGCCTTCATGAAGGCAGCCAAAGATAGACAGAAGTCTTATGCTGATAAACGACGCAGGCCGATTGAGTTCCAGGTGAGTGACCGGGTTATGTTGAAGGTCTCACCTTGGAAGGGTATTATTCGCTTCCGAAAGCGGGGCAAGTTGAGCCCAAGGTATATAGGCCCTTTCCGAATCATTGCTCGAGTAGGAGAGGTGGCCTATAGACTGGAGTTACCGGATGAGTTAAGTGGAATTCACCCGACATTTCATGTATCTCATCTAAGGAAGTGCTTAGCTGATGAAGATATGATTATTCCACTGGAGGATATCGTGGTAGACGAAAGGCTCAATTATGTGGAGCAACTAGTGGCAATCATCGACCGAAAGGAGAAAAGGCTAAGGAATAAAGTGGTTCCTCTTGTGCGTGTACAGTGGAAGCACATGAAGGGATCCGAGTCAACGTGGGAGATTGAAGAAGAAATGAGACAGCATTATCCATATTTGTTCGAGGAATAACAGGTTTCGGGGATGAAACCTATTTAAGGGGGGTGGACTTGTAACACCCGGATATTTATTATTTTGAAGCCGGCAAAGAAATAAAAAGAAATAAAGTCCAAAGTCGAGGGACCAAACTCGCCAACGAAAGAAAGTCGGGTGAGCGGAGTATATAAGGGAGAGGGCAGCCCTTACCCTCTCCCCCATACACAATTTTCAGCTCTCAAGAGAGGAGAAGAGAAAAAAGAGGAGAAAAAGAGAAAAAAGGGTGTTTCGGGTGATTCGGGTGTCCAAACTCGTCGTGTGGCAAGCCAAATCGAAGCCCTTGACGTTGTGCTCGTTTGTGTGAGTTCTAGGACCCCACTTTTACTTGTTTTCAACCGATTTTGGGGCTGGAAAGCATAGGAAACCTGTTTTTGGGTGTGTATGTGTTTGACCCATTTGGGTGTGACGTGTATGATGCGTTTCGTGTATGTTTCCGGGCTTGTGTGTGCTTGTATGGTGTTAAGGTATGCATTCCTAAGGTCCAGGAGGGTTAATTTAGGCTTAGAATGGGTTTGGATGAGCTTGGAGGCCAAAAATGGTAGATTGAGTTCGGGATGAACTCCATTCTGCATCAGCTAGGGCTAGGCGATCGAATGGAGGCCATACGGCCGAATGAGAGGCGATTGAGGGTCATTCGTACGATTGGGATTCATTCGCACGATTGAGGGTTCAATCGCACGACTAAGGCTTCAGTCGCACGACTGAGAGTCCAGTCGCATGAGGAGTCATACGACTGAGGGTTCAGTCGCATAAGTGCTTAGTCGCATGAGTACATTCGCATTAGATCAGTCGCATAGGTGCTCATTCGCATTAGTCCCATCCGCATAAGGTCCATACGCACGACTGGATGTTCATTCGCATAGATGTTCATCCGCATGAGTCCAATCGCATGATGCTCAGTCGCATGAAGGCCATGCGACTGAAGGGTGTCCATACGCACGAATAGAGCTGTTGCACCCGAAAGAAAGTGTAGTTAGACTTCTGGCTTTCGGGGAAAGTGCAGATGTAAGTTTTGACGTAAGGGTTCTCGTGTGAGCATGTAAGGTGGTTGACATGGCCATAGAAAGCATGTGGGGCATGATGATGATGATGATGTTGCATGTTTATGCATGTTATGTATGTATGATGTTGCCTTGCATGAAGTGATGTTGATGCATGTTAATGTTCCTTAGTATGATGTATATTATCTTTCCTACGGCTTTACGTATTATGACGAATGAAATGAAGTATAAATGACACGTCTTGCATGCATCGGATAACGGGTCCTTCTTTGTGATTGACCATTAATGTAAAACCTCTACCGCTGACCCTTAGTACTGTGGCATACGTTTAGCTGTTCATTTATTGACTTCAGCCCAGTGGCTTTGACTGATCGGTTATACTTAGTACTATGGCATACGTTTAGCTGTTCATTTATTGACTTCAGCCTAGTAGCTAAGACTGATCGGTTACCCCTAGTACCGTGGCATACGTTTAGCTGTTCATTTATTGACTTCGGCCCGGTAGCTGAGACTAATTGGGGTGTGGCATATGGTATTGGTACGGATGATGTCCGATGCGCAAGTAAAGTTAAATGGAACGAATGAATGAATGAATGAATGAATGAATGAATGAAGAATATAATGATATTATCTATGCGTACGTATGATGTGTGATCATGCCAAAGTAACGAATGGTTTATATGAAAGTAAAGTATGTTTTATAATAAAACTAGAACTCACGCTGACTGTTGTTATGTTTTCCAGTTGGCAGGTAATGATTGCTGAGGATGGCACGGCAAGGCTACTCGGCTCTTTTGGGATGGCATCCATTTATAAAGCTTTTGTGTTATAATGCAAACATGTATTTTGTAATCAGACAATGATGTATTATTGGGCAAAAGTGTTTATAATGAAATGAGATGTCGTTTTTGAATGTTTCCGCTGCAATGTTTTTTTTATGAGACAAATATAAATATATGTTTTATGTGCGATGAATGACCAACTGTAAGCGTCCCGGGAACGGGGCCTTACAACTCGCACCAAGAGAACCACTTTATTCCGTAACCTCTTCTCCTTTCAATCTATGATTGCCACTGGTTGCTCCACGTAATTGAGTCGCTCGTCTACCTTAATGTCCCCCAGTGATACAACCATATCTTCATCAGCTAAGGACTTCCTCAGATGAGATACATGGAACGTTGGATGAATTCCACTTAACTCATCAGACAACTCTAGCCTATAGGCCACCTCTCCTACTTGAGCAATGATTCGGAACGGCCCTATGTACCTTGGGCTCTCCTTGGCCCGCTTTCTAAACCGAATGATACCCTTTCAAGGTGAAACCTTCAACATAACTTATCTCCACCTTGAATTCAATCGGTATACGTCTCTTGTTGGCATACAACTTTTTCCTATCCTTGTCTGCCTTCATAAATGCCTTGATCTTTTCTAATTTCTCATTCGTAGCCTCAATCACCTCGATGCTTCGTAACTCCTTCTGACCAATATCACCCCAACATACGGGTGTTCTACACCTCCTACCGTAGCATCTTATAGGGTGGCATACCAATACTGGCATGATAACTGTTGTTGTATGAGAATTCTGCTAACGGTAAGTGTTCGTCCCAACTTCCATCGAAGTCAATGATGCATGCCCGAGGCATATCCTCAAGCATTTGAATTGTCCTCTCCGATTGAACATCTGTTTGAGGATGATAAGCCATACTGATGTGTAACCTCGTCCCCATCGCATCGTGGAATCTCTTCCAAAACTTGGATGTAAACCGATTGTCACGATCAGACACAAGAGACACCGGTACACCATGACAAATTACAATCTCCTTGATAAATAGATCCGCTAACCTCTCCGAGGAATACGTTTTACGGATCGGTAGAAAGTGAGCACTCTTTATCAGACGATCGACGATCACCCATATAGCATCATACCCTCTCGCGGTACGTGGCAGCTTGGTAATAAAGTCCATGGTGATGTGCTCCCATTTCCACTCGGGT
This sequence comes from Flaveria ramosissima, assembly GCA_025215565.1. NCBI lineage: Eukaryota > Viridiplantae > Streptophyta > Magnoliopsida > Asterales > Asteraceae > Flaveria > Flaveria ramosissima. The sequence continues at coordinate 25,811,317 of CM046035.1, forward strand.
ATATCCAAAGGTTGGATCTTACCTTATGGCTTCAATGCTCCGCCTTCACTTGCAACCAAGTAAGGCAATTACTCACATACTGCGCTACATCATGTTTCATACCCGACCACCAATAATCTTTCTTCATGTCTTGATACATCTTCGTAGCACCGGGATGAATGGAGTATCGAGTCTAATGAGCCTCATGCATGATCTTTCCACGTAAATCTCCATAACGGGGAATCCACATTCGCCCAAATCGGGTTCTAACACCGAGAGTGTTTTCACCCAATTCCGTGACTAGACCTCTCATCCTTTCGGAGTTAAGGCGATCTTCCTTCAACACCTCGTCTTGGAATTCCTTGACCTGCTTCATCACATTGGAGCTCATCACCAATTGATAAGCTTTCACCCGAATCGGCTCGGGTCTCTCCTTTCGACTAAGGGCATCCGCCACCACATTGGCTTTGCCTGGATGGTAATGAATCTCACAATCATAATCCTTAATAAGCTCCAACCATCTCCTCTGTCTCATGTTTAGGTCCTTTGGCTCGAAGAAGTACTTCAAGCTCTTGTGGTCGGTGAAGATAGTGCACTTCGTCCCGTACAAGTAGTGCCTCCAAATTTTCAATGCAAAGACCACAGCCGCTAGCTCTAAGTCATGAGTAGGGTAATTAACCTCATGGATCTTCAATTATAGGGATGCGTAGGCTATAACCTTCCCTCGTTGCATCAACACGCAACCCTATCCCAAATAGGAAGCATCCGAATAGACTACCAAGTCTTCGCTTCCTTCGGGTAATGACAAGAATGAAGCTTGTGTCAACCTCGCCTTTAGCTCGTCAAAAGCCTTCTCTTGTTCTTGACCCCAAACAAACTTCACATCCTTACAGGTCAACTTGGTCAGTGGAGAAGCTATCTTTGAGAAGTCTTGGATGAATCTCCTGTAATAACCCACCAAACTTAAGAAACTACGAATCTCGGATGGTGTCTTCGGAGACTTGCATTGGATCACCGCCTCCACTTTAGCCGGGTCGACCATAATCCCTTCAGGATTAACCACGTGACCCAAAAACTAAACTTCGCGCAACTAGAATGCACACTTGGAGAACTTGTTGTACAACTACTCCCTCCTAAGCGTCTCCAATACTTCACCAATGTTTCTAGCATGCTCCTCTTTGTTCCTCGAATAAATCAGGATATCGTCAATAAACACAATCACCGATTTATCCAACATCGGCCGGCATACTCGATTCATAAAGTCCATAAAAGCAGCTGGCGCGTTAGTTAAACCAAAAGACATAACGAGGAACTTGTAGTGTCCATAATGCGTGTGAAAAGCTATTATAGGAAGATCTTGATCCTTCACCTTCAGTTGATGGTAACTAGATCGAAGATCTATCGTCGAGAACCAACTAGCACCTTGGAGCTGATCAAACAAGTCGTCAATTCGGGGTAGTGGGTAACGGTTCTTCACCGTAAACCTGTTTAACTCGTGGTAGTCGATGGACATCCTCATACTACCATCCTTCTTCTTCACAACAACACCAGAGCACCCCAGGCAGAGATACTCGGTCGGATAAACCCCTTATCAAGCAATTCTTGCAATTGCTTCATAAGTTCTTTCATCTCGGACGAGCCAATCTATATGGTGCCTCAGCAAAAGGTTGGGCACCCGGTATCAGATCAATTTGGAACTCGATCTTGCGGTCCGGTGGCAAACCTGGTAAATCTTTGGGAAACACGTCGGAAAAGTCACACACAACCGGTACGTCGGCAAATTATGGTACTGACGTGTCTGCATCCTCACGTACGCCAAGTAGGCGCTACATCCACGTTTCATGCACTTCTTAGCCACCGCCATCGAAATCACCTTTGTAACCGTCATAAATCGATCACCATGGATCGTCACCGAACTCCCGTCAGGCGCTGTCAGTCGGTTCATCTTTTTGCGACACATAATATTCGCCTCATATATGCTAACCAGTCCATTCCTAGGACTACATCAAACCTGCCTAAGGTTATCACAAACAGTGTAGAAGGAAACTTATGACCTTCAAGTTCTATGTCACAACCTTCTATCAGATCAGAAATCCTGGTAGACTTGCCAATCGCAGTTTCTACATCGAAGGGCTCATCAATGCTTCTACTACTAGCAGGCAAATTAGCACAGAAATCAGCAGAAATAAAACTCCTACTAGCACCTGAATCAAATAACACAGAAGCAAGAGTTTGGTTTACTAGAAACGTACCTGACACAACATCAGGGTCTGTCCTAGCCTCCTCTCGGGTCATCGTGAATGCTTTGGCGCTCGCCTTCCGCCCTTCATTTCCAGTTGTCTTCTTTGCTCCGGAACTCTGAGCCCTCGGCTTCTTGCAGTCCCTGCTCATGTGACCCCTCTTCGCTACAGTTAAAACACCTCGCCACCCAACAATTCTTTGCTATATTTCCCGCCCTCCCATACTTGAAAGAAACATTTGATCCCCATCTACACCACCCCGTATGCCCCTTCCCGCACTTACCACATCTCTTCGTCTCCCTACCGGATTTGGCTACATGCTGGTCATCCACCCTTGCAACCTTGTTGTTTGGAGCGCCACCCCCACGTCCAAACCGCTTCCCATTCCAGTTTCGGTCACCACCGCTTTTCTTTCACCTCAACTACTGCCACCTCCCGTTCGTCATACAGTCTTCCCACTAGATCAACCACCGACCTAAAAGTCCCTGGCCGGGCGGCGATCATGTGCCTGCGAATATACGCTGGCAAACCCTGAATGTACCTATTAATCTTTCGTGACACAGGTGTCACCTGATCTGGCACCAGCCTCGCCATCTCATTGAACTTAGTGGTATACTGCTGGTGTGTCATGGTTCCCGCCTCCAGCTACAGGAACTCCCTCTCAACCTTGTCGAGTTCCCTATAAGGACATGACTCCTCAAGCACCAACTTCTTCAGCTCGCTCCACTTCATCCTCCCAATAGCCTTGCTGCCCTCGGCCTGGACAATATTGTCCGACCAGCATAAAGCCGAGTCCACGAATGAGTGGGTAGCGAACTTCACCTTCTGGTCCTCCCTACACTCACTAATATCTAACACAACCTCCATCTCTCTCACCCATCGGTGAGCAGCAGCAGCACTACCATTACTATCAAAAGTCGGGGGCTTGCACCTCTGAAATTCCCCATAATTACAGCCCCGTGTGTTTTCTTGCGCATGCTCTTCCTCCTCCTCATCATTAGAGACAACTGTCTTAGTCTCAGAGTGCTCCCTTTCCCTTCTCTCAGAGGTCTTCTTCTTATCCTTCTTCTCGTCCTCCCGTACAGCTCTAATCACCTCGGTCACCACAGACGACAGAATCGTCTGCATGACCTGATGGACCTCCTCAACAATAGCCTCCTTCACTGAGGCCCTCAGATTGGCACTCTCATCACCGCCTTCCTGGTGATGGATCTCGGGCTCTTCATGAGCTGTCTCACCAGTCTTGGCTCTGCTTCTAGTGACCCGTGGTCCAGCACCACAACCACCACGACCTCCACCTCATGAAGCCTTCGAAGATCTACCACCAGCCATCCTCTAAACCCACTGTAAGATTCAAACACCAACACGGTCATTCAAGGGAATAGCTCAGTTCATGTCAAGTATAGTAAGTTTCTAATTACAGTGGCCAGTTGTGATTAGCCACTTACTTTACTCTTCATACTCCAAGCATTTCCTATCCTGACTATATCAGTATCCAAACCTACTAAAAGCACATAAATCAAATAACATGCGCACATAATACCGGTCAACATTTGAGAAAATACCTGACGGCATGTAGCTATTTGGGCTGGCATCCTTCCATTTCGTCCCATTCTCAGTTTAAGTTTAGGTTTTTGAAAATATTTACCTATTTCCCTTAAACTTTGGCTTTAACACCAACTTGTAAGGCCCTGTTCCCAGTACGCTTACAGTTGGACAATCATCGCACGTGAAATATAAAACATACATTAACATTTACTAAAATATTGGCAGCGGAATAACTTAGCAAACCATATCATATATTAATATTCGCTTTTGCCAAATAATACAACATTGTTAATATTACAAAACATTGTTTGGTTGCATTACAACACAAAAACATCATTATTATATAAAATGAATCCCCATCCAAAACTTGCCAAGTAGCTGCACCCATGCCATCCTCAGCAACCATTACCTGCCAACTGGAAAATACATAAAAATCAGCGTTGCTGAGTGAGTTCTAGTTTTATAAATAAAATACTTCACCTTCGTTTAAAACCCTTCTTTACTTTCGTACATGATCATACATCATACATACACATAGATAATATTCATAATTATCTTCCGTCATCATTCGTTATCATTCATTATCATTCATCATCATACGTTTCGTACATTCATCGTTATCTTTTACCTTCATCTGGACCAATGCCATGTGCTACACCCTAACATCATGCATAAAGCGGGTACTGAGCCGAAGTCTATAAATAGACCCCTAAACATTGTGCGCGGTGGCCTGACACCAGTACCGGGGTAAGCGACAAAGGTCCTATTCATTTGGTCAATCATAAATACTAGACCCCCTGTGTGTATTCTTATGGGTTAGCTAAACCACACACAGTTGAGCTAACAACATTTTAGAGTTGTGCACCTCCTTTCATTTGCTTGCAAGAATTTTCATTCATCCAGTCATTCATGCATGCATTCATTCATTCTTTACGTTCCACTTTTCATTATCATTATCCTCCGCTTTCATTACATAATACTTTACGTTCACTATTATAATCTCACCACGTAAAGTCACGGAATGATATGTATAAAGGAACATAAAGTAAGTAGATCATAATCATACATAACATCATCATAAAACATCACATACAACATCATATATCATCCCTGGGAACATCCCAAGTCATAGCCTAAAAATCCTTCTTTAGGCGCATGGGAACTATGCAGGCGCATGAGCACTATGTGGGTGCATGGCCTCTTGGGCGCATGGGAACACTTAGTCACCTGGGAAAAATCCTGGGCGCATGGGCACTATTTGGGCGCATGAGCCTTACTTAGGCGCATGGGCACTATTTAGGCGCATGAGCCTGACTTAGGCGCATTGGCACTTGGGCGTTTGGGTAGTTGGGCGCATGGGAACACTTAGACATTTGGGCATAATTCTAGGTACATGAACAACTGTTTTCACCATAAATCATTTTCCAAACACCAAATCGATTTCTAACCTGTTCTAAGCCTAGTTACTAACATACTAAGCATCATAACAAGCATAAATCATGAACATAAACAAAATCATTCCCGAACATACACCCACCCAACAATTCACATACACATACATACGGGTACACACTCAACCTTAATAAAAATGTTGCAACATGTATTTCCAGCCCCAAAAAAAATTACAACATTTAAAAATAGGGATCTAGAACTCACCTCTTGCAACTTTTGAGCAAGACTTCTTCAAACCTGAATGCACTATGAGTTCAAACACCTAAACAACCCAAAAACACACAACCAAACACATATAAAACATAAGCACATACACGCGACTGAAAATCAGTCAAGAACAATCCAAAACACTAGAAAACTAACTTGGAATCTGCACTTCTCTTCTTCTTCTCTCTAGAACCCGAAATTCTTTGCTTTCTCTCTCTAGAAACCGTATGAAGAAAGTTAATGGATCATGGGTGTGGGCGGCCACACCCACTTTTCTACAAAATTTTATAAACTTTTGTCCTTTTTACACATTTAACCCCTCAACTTGGGTTAAACTGTATTTTTTCCTTTTTCTTCACTTTTTCTTTCTTTTTAAAATATTCCGGGTGTTACAAATGAGCATCGGATTAACTTTCCACAACAGCTAGATCTTGGCGATAATGTAGTCTATAGTTCCATGTGTATCTCAAGTACCTTAGCAATCTCGTCATGCTCTTTCAATGTTCAGAGCTAGGATTGTTAATGTACCTACTCAGCCTCCTCACAACATATGCTAAGTTAGATCGAGTACACGTTATGAGATACATAAAGCTGCCAATGATCCTTGTGTACTCCAACTGAGCTACACCCTCGCCTCTATTCTTTGATAGATGGTGGGTAGTATCAATAGGAGTTTGAGCAACACTTGTTTCATCTCCATTTAATCTCTTAAGGATCTTGTTTACATAATGAGATTGACTTAACACAAGAACATGCTGTGTTCTAATAATCTTTACTTCAAGGATCACATCAGCTATACCCCTATATTTTATTCCTAATCTAGCTTTCAACATATCCTTTATAGATGTCATTAAGTTATCATCACTCCCAATGATAAGCATATCATCTACATAAAGCCATAATATGACATAACCTCTAGATGTGTCTTTCACATAAACATATTTATCACACTCAATGGTTTTAAAACGATCGTTGATTATAAGTTGGTCAAACTTTTGATGCCATTGTTTAGGAGCTTGCTTCAAGCCATACAAAAACGTAACAAATTTGCACACTTTGCACTCTTGGCAAGGAGTAGAGAAACCCTTAGTTTGCTTCATATAAATCTATTAATCTAAATTCCCATTTAGAAAAGTAGTTTTTACATTCATTTGATGTACTTCCAAATTACACAAAGCTACAATTGCAAGCACCAACCTTATAGATGTTATTCGTTCCATAGGTGAGTAAGTTTCAAAATAGTCTAGACATACCTTTTGTCTATAACCCTTGATCACTAACCTTGCCTTATACTTGTCAATGGAACCATAAGATTTCATCTTCTTTTGAACACCCAACTATATCCAAATGGTTTACAACCTAGAGGAAGGTCCACCAACTCCCACGTATAAATTTGTAAGATATAATCAATCTCATTCTTAATAGCTTCCATCGATTAAGGTCCTTCCGAAGAGGTGACCGCGTCTTGATAGGTGTGGGGCTTACTCTTAACCATATAAGTATGAAAATCAGGCCCAAAAGATTTTTTAATCCTTTATCTTTTGCTTCTTCTAAGTTGAACCTTTTCAGCCTCTGTGTTTTCTTGATCTTTATCATGAACAATGTACATTCTAATTCAAGCAAGGAACCACATTTTAAAGAATGACACATTCCTTGATTCCATTAAAGTATTCTTGTGCATCTCGGGATTCTTAGACTCATGTACAAGAAACGGATATCCACTACTATGATGGGCATAACCTATGTATCAAAATCCATGGTTGTGGGTCCTATCTTTTGAGCCTTTAGTGGCGGCCCCACTAATTTGGCTAGGCACCCCACATTCTCAAATATTTGTAGGATGGTATTCTTCCCATCCACAATTCATAAGGAGTTACATCCTTTTTCTTGAAATGTATCTTATTTAAAAAATAATTAGCCGATAGAATGGCTTCCCCCTATATTTCTTGGCTTAACCCTGAACTTATCAACGTTGCATTCATCATCTCTTTTAATGTACAGTTTTTTCGTTTTGCAATCCCATTATGTTACGCGGAATAATGAGTAGTGCATTTATGGATAATTCCATTTTGTGCACATATATCAGCAAATGGTGAAATATATTCACCACCTCTATTGCTCCTTAAAACCCATATTTTTTGTTGAGTTTATTCTCAACCTTAGTTTTCTACAAGACAATATGTTTAATTGCTTCCTCCTTACTCTTTAGCAAGTACATATACCAATATCAAGTACTATCATCAATAACAGTGATGATGTACTTGTTGCCATATTTAGTGGAATCAACTTACAATTACACACATCAGTGTGAATCATATCAAGGGGCTTGGTTATTCTTTCAACTAACTTAAATGAAGATCTTGTTTGTTTGCCTTCAAAACATGTTTTGCATTTTGCATTAATTTGCTGGGAAAGTTGGTATGTAATCTAATTTAATCAAATGCCACATTAAGTTTAAATTATTGTGTCCAAAACGACTATGCCAAACATTAGAAGACTCAATCATATAAGCAGAAGTATAAGTGTTTTTATTCATATTCTTTTTTGTGTGGTTACATTGAGTTTAGACATACCATTTTGGGCATAAACCTTTATTAAAAACATATCATACTTAGTCGGAACAAAGTTATCACTTTCAAATACTAAGCGACAATCAAAATTATTAAGCAACCATCTCGACATGAGGTTCTTGCCCAAGTAGGGAACATAAAGCACATTGCTCAAAGTGAGCTCTTTCCCAGAAGTCTGCTTCAAGATCACATCACTTTCACCCTTGATGTCAGTAGTAGCTACGTTTTCCATTTATAGATTCTCATCTCCCACTAAACCTTTATATGTGTTAAAAAGGGTATGCTTGGGTAAACATGACGGGTTGCACCCATGTCAACCCACCACCCTTTATGGTTGCTAGAGACCAAATATATCTCTTCCCTTATTGTATTAAGGGAGTGACATATCATTCTTAGTCATATGTGGCATCTCCTGTTTGGGAACTTTGCATTAGTTAGAAGGATGACTAGATTCACCACAATTGTAGCATTTCGCTTTAAAGAGAGCTAGTTTCTTCCTCACATCACCTTTCCCAGGCCCAAGATCCACAACCTTAGCCTTATATCTATTTATAGGCGTGTAGCCTTTGTTACCTCGAGAAGATTAGCCATGTCCATGCATAATAATTTATGTGGCACCCTTGAAAATGATAACAATTTGGAGTGTAATGAGGTCGCCCACAGATCTCGCACCAAACTACCTCATAATATTTCCCATAATCAAATTAGTATCCTCCGTAGTAACTTTCGTAGTCACGATCCATGAAAGTTAGTACAAAGAACACTCAAATAAATAAATAACAGGCACCAAACACAAATAAAACAAAAAATAAGAAACAACATAAACACAACAAAATATGCACAAATGGTTGAATTAGTAACTTAGATCATTTTTGAAATCACCGCGTTCCCTACAAAGGCACCAAAAACTGGATGTGTGTTGATGTATGTATGTTTTTTATATGAAATTTAACACAATTTGTTTTAAATAAAAAACAATTATCACCTTTAGACTAACTACACACAATAGGCAAGTGCACCTATTGCAGTATAGTATAACTTGAGGTAAAATCGATTATCAGTCTGTGGACATGATGACTTCCAATACTAAACCTTTATCACTATCTAACCAAACAATTGAGTTTGAATTTAGGAATATTGAAATTTACTAAAAATGATTAGGAAGTTAAACTAATAAAGAAAGGAAATAAAGATGAAGATACACAGTCAATTAAAGGTACCACTAGGACTTTGAATCTACTTAGCATAGAAATTACAACTAGCATAAACTCAAGGCGAGATCATTTTTTATACAAAATACATGTAAGTAGCTTAAACCCCCCGTCAAGGGTATCTAAACATATAACTATCTGGAAAGCTAGAACGATAAATACACAATAGCCACCTAGTGATATGTAATGAGAAACAAATGATATAATGATGCTAATATGAAAGGTAAATTAAACTCCCGTTAGGGTTATCTAACTCCATAAATTTTTGGAAAGTTAACACGAAAAACACATGATAACCACCTCCACTTGCATAAAATAGGCAAAACTACAACTACACTTCAACTCATAAACATCATACCATGATAACAAACCAATTCATAACCAATGAAAAGAGAGATTCATGACACACGCCATGGCTTTCTCAAACATAAGCATCAGGATGCACATTTGACCAATTTTACTAAACCTTCAATCTTCATTTGTCATTCCTAGTCAAATGTCACAAAGTTACATACTAAAGATGCGCTCATATGCATAAGTCTTGTAAGAACATGATGTTTTCTAACATAACATGCTTATAACACCCACAAGGTTGAACACTTCCTCAAACTAGAACAAATACACATAATCATTAAAGGATAATCAAGTTGTATCAAGATATTAACATAAACAACATCATGAATCATGTACAAGTTGTAAAATCATGCTAAGTTTCATCTAATTCAAGTGATAGTAAAAGTTTAGCCCATCAGGCTTACAAAAAATACACCCAAACTTAAGAACATGGAAAAAATCATAGTAGATCTAGAGGAATTCAAACTAACTTTTAATGGAAATGAGTTTGTAGGATCTAATAAGGTCACTCAACATAAAAGTTATTTCTCAAACTCACAAAGTCACACTCGAATGATGATGTAGAATCCTTTAAGAGTTGTTAATAATATACTAAGTAAGCAAGACACAATAAATAGTTTTCAAGATACTTGTATATAGTACTTCTCAACTCAAAGTTTACAAGACTCTTACAAGCATATGGAATGAGTTATAATAAAGTACTATATTTACTACTATCTACAGCCAGTTATACTTTGATACCAGCTGGAAACTTACTACCAAACAAATACTAAATTGTTAGGAGTAAGGTATCTAGAATAAAATACTATCCTAGATTAGGTAGTCATGACATGTCCATGACTTACCTTTGTTACCAACTAAACATGGTAACTATACTAACTGATAAAAGGTGAACAATGAAATAAAGTATGGTCAACTACATGGGCGAGGAAAGCACCATGCAGTGTATCAGAGGTTGCAGTTGGTTGTCAGAGGGACCATACTTATGTCCACTAGTTCATAGTAGGTTCTTCCAACAAGTTCTTCTGAAGCCACTTGTACTTTGGAAGAGTCTACTTCTTCCGAGACTTTTGCTGATCTTCAAGACTTTATACTTCGGAAGTCTTTGTCTTGAAATCTTCAAAGTGTTTGTCTTCGAAAGAGGAATTACTTTGTCTTTGGAAGACTGAGTTCCTCTTCGAAAGTTCTTCTATCATTAACCTTCAGAAGTGCAGCTTTGCCTTCGGAAGTTTTCCTTCAGTTGTACCAACATTGTTCTAAGTGTTGTTTTGGTTGTACCAGCCTTACTTGACCCAACAAACTCCCCCTAGGCTGATGCTGTCAAAACTTCACTGATTTCTACTTCTCAAAATCTTCAGCACCAAGGAAAGTAAATAGTAATCTGTTTCTCTATTCTTTTCTAAGGTGGTACTGAGAAGCTTGTACAAGTCATTTGTAGATAACAGGTCCAATCTGTTACTCTGGATGACATGTACCCTTTGATGTGGCCCTCGGTAGATAGTTAGTTTACGGGAGTTATATTCATACTCCCATCAAACTATGGGTTCCAAGGCTGGGCCTTCAACCATTTATAGGAAAGCTTTCCCTTTGGTGGTTGACCCTTCCTTTTCTTCCCTATCTCTCAGCTTCAACTCTTCTTTAATCTTAGCCTTTGCAGCGAGCTCTGCAAGATGAAGGCTGCTTACATGGTTTTTGATATGAGCTGCTACTTGAGAGATGGAGGGATTGGAGAATGTTTTCTCTGCTAACTTAGCAGTATCAACCCTGCTTAAGTGTAGCAGAGATAATGCATTAAGTTGGTTACTGCATCATTCTCTCTTTCCAAAACAAAATTATGAGAAGAATCTTCAAACCTCCACTGAACAATCCTGTTCCTAGGAACAAGGGGTTGAGATGGCAGTTTGTCCCCCTTCCTGGTGTCTAGTAGAGTCACTAGCTTTCTTCTTAGCTTCTTCTCTTCCTCATTAAGTGAATCAGAGTTGGTTGAAAGAAGCTGAAGAGCTTGGTCCAATGTTCTCCTTGGTAGATCAAGGAATTCCTCTCTTGTGAGGGAACAGGAGGAACCATCAATGAAGGACATTTTGATAGACCCCTCCTCATAAGAGATTTAGCTTAATGTGGTGCAGTTTATGAGTTTCCTCTTGATCTCCTTGAATTCTTCCAAGGTTAGAGGCTTTGATGGTTGAGAGGATGACTTGGGTGGTTGATGGGTAGATGATGGTTGGGTTCTGGGAAGTGTTTTGGGTTTTAGGATAGGTAGTGGTGGTGGTTGTTGTGATGCAATGGGTGAGGATGAGGGTATGGTTGATGGTGTAGGTTTCAGGGGTGTAAGGTTCAGTGATTGGTTCAGTTTTGATGGGGAAAGGGAAAGGTATTGGTTCAGGTTGAGGTTAAGGTTGAGGTTGAGGTGTGGGTTTGGAAGTCATCCTCTGTATACTTTGGTATACATCCTTCCTTCTTCCTGAGCGAATGTCAGCCTTGATGTCACTGACATGTCGCTACAAGGTCTTTTGTGACATGGGGCCAACTTGTCTGCCAGAGAAGCCGTGGGCTCTGAGATATGTCTTCATCCAGGCTTTGTCTCCCACCTTCTTTGAAGCTACCAGTTATGCTTCCTCTTTTTTATTTTTCTTCTCCCTTAGCTTCTCCCTAATTGCCCTCTTTCTCTCCTTATCCATCTGATCTTGTTCTTTGTGGAAAAGTCACAAGATCGTATCACTGTCATGAAGAGTTAGTTCTTCAAGAGTATAGCTCCTAGAGCATAAGAAGGCTATCCTCTCACTCCTCAGTTGTTGCTCAACTTCTTCTTTCTTTCTTTTCTTTTCCTCCTCTAAGGTCAACCTTGCTGCTTCCTCTTGTTGTTTCTGCAGCAGGGTTGCCTTTTCCAACTCCACTAGCTCCTCAATTGGTAAGAGGAGCACTTCTTCATTTGCCATTCCAAGATTGACAAGTCTGTCAATAATCTCCACTCTCTTCTTGTTGTTGATAGCCTCCTGGGCTGCTACAGCTTCTTTGCTACTTGCACTACCTATCCCCACTGATTCAGTTTCTAGGCCATCAGTCCCTATATCCCCTTCAAAATCAATCTCTGGCTCAATATGGACCTTAGGTTGACCAATTCCTTCCTTGATGGGAGGTTGTGCATTCAACCTCTGAAGCTCTTCAGCTCCAAAGTATGCCACAACAACATCTGGACATGGTTGTTCAAGTGAGGAGCTCATTAGGAACTTGGTTAAGAACCTATTTAGATCCATTAGCATCCTTGGATCCACTTGAAAGATGATTAGAAGAGGCTCAGGGAAAACAGTTGCTTGTTGAGCATGGTATTTAGAAAATAGTGTTGAAAGGGCTAAGCTTTGCTCCACATGTGCTTCACTCTGTACATTCTCCCCTTTTTGGTAGCATCATCTTGAGAGGTAGATAAGCTAGAGGAAGAAGTCAGAGAGACTTGACTTGGTACATGCCTAACAAATCTCTCAATCTATTTCTCAGCTAGGTTAGCCTTGAGATTTTCAATCTCAAGTTACTAAGTGGCAGACCTATCCGCTAAAGTCTTAACCTTGGATTCAAGGTTTGAGACTTTAGAAAGTAGGTCTCTTATTGTGAGTTACAGACTTCCCTCATCTTCTTTAGAAGAATCACAGGGAGATGAGGTAACATACCTAGTATGTTCATCCTCACCACCAGATGTGGTTTATGGGCACCCTGGTTTCCTTTGTGAGGTGATGTCTCTTTCAGAGTCATCAACAGGCAAAGTTGCCATAGATTCAGTCTGAGAGATGTTTCCACTACCCTGAGAGCACAATGAGACACTCTTAGTAGTGGCAGCTGAATCTACATGAGTCCCTCCACATCAGTGGGACTCACCTCAGTTTGGCTTTTCTGATGGGGAATAGAAGTTAAAGGTTTCTCTAGGCTCAGTTGATCTTTAGATTGGTGTTGTAGATCAACATCATGGCCTTGAAGGAACATACGGTTAAAAGGTCAGTAAAGGATATGGAGGTTATACCTAATGAGCCGGGACCTTAATCGATATCTAGAGGCATTAAGCCTATGATATGGCTGTCCCTTTTTGGCTGCTCAGGGGAGTATAGTGACTCACCCTGAGGGCTTAAGGTTTTGGTTTGGGGCTCATGGGATTGAGACTGAGGAGACTCAATACTCATATTGAGGTCAATTGTGAAGGATGGTTTGACCTCAGTCTGAGTGGGAGCCCATTTTTCCACTCTAGCCTCTTTGGATTGAACAAGGGAACTTGTTCAATTAGAGTAGATTGAATAAGGGTTTGCTTGGAACTTCTCTGATAAGTATATTTAATGGGATGGGGAGTAAGAATTGGCATTGAAGTGGTTCTTTTTGGTGTGGGTTTATTACCTGTGGGGTTTACAGGGATGTCACCAGGAGCCATTGGCTCAATCATAACTGGAAGAAGTGCAATGTATCTTCCTGTGAAGTTGGTGGACACCCTCTTCAAAACCTTGAAGATGTCCGGCCTCATGTGAGGGACAAGAAGAGATTCTTCACAGACAAGCCTGTCTTGGTCCAGCTCACAGTTGATTATGTGCTGAATGAATCTAGGATACATGTAGAATGTTTCCCTTTGAAGATTGCTTCTTAAGTTGTTCATCACGAACTTGGAGTAGTTGAAGCAGAGGCCTTTTACCAACTCATGAACTAGGCATCTTAAATCATAGGGAATTTGATCCCAAACCCCTGATTTGTTTGATAGACAATGGAGAACTATGTGAAGCAAGAACTTCTAATTGTAGGAGAAGTTGAATTTGTAGACCGTTGACCTGCTTACTTCTCCACCATATCCCATTTGGGCATATGTGTCCTCCAAATCAGATTTGGGGAATTCAGTAGGAGTGCCCTCATCATGAAGCTTTAAGTGCTCCCTGATCGTCTGTTCAGATATGACTAGTTCTTGGCAGCAGATCCTCGACCTGATAACTCTAACTCCATTCAGGGTGTCGATTTGACCATTTTCCCAAAATTCGGCCATATGGTTGGAGTAAACAGTGGGGTTTACAGTGAGGGTTGTGTAGTAGGTAGACTGGGTCAAAAATTGGATGATTTTAGAGAAGTCGACATCCTTTGAACAGTCAAGGAGTGCGACTTGGTTGTGCTGGGGATTTAGGGCCATTGTTGGGAAATTTCAAAGAAAGTGAAGTAATCTGGGAGAGTAAAAGTAAAGATGAAGGAAACTTAGGGCTTTCAAATGGGTAAAAAGATTAAAAAGAGTGGTCGGAAGTATTTAAATGGGGTGAAATGGCGGATGGATAAGGTGAAATGACAGTTTGGAGCATGATGTGACAATGACGGTAAGGTTAAACCATTTAAAATATTCAGACATCATTAATAAAATCTTTACCTTTTTACAGAGTGGGGCCCAAAAGATTTCCGTTACATAGTAAAGCTTTCTTCCGAGAGTAGGAGCTTTTCAGAGAGTAATCTCTTCCGAGGCCAAACTTACTTCCGAAGGTAAATTTTATCATAAGAGAAATTTACTTCCGAGAGTAAGTAGGTCTTCCGAGTTAAGAAGTTATAAAGCTTCGGAAATATATTTGATATAACATCAAATGTTCTTCCGAGGCTTAAAACTCTTCGGAAGATAATACTATGTTAGAGAAAGTTTCCTTCGGAAGATAAATAAGGTATCTTCCGAGGGGAAAGTTTTCTTCAAAAGAACTCATACTTAGCAAATTTTAAAAAAAATATCTTTTATAACAGGGCTTAAAGTGTATGACATAAACAAAGTACATATTAAAAGGTTTTCAAAGGAGATAAGCTAGTCAATGTTTATCATCCCAATAGCTGTGATTAGATATTAAATCTTTATTCATCAAAAGCTTTGGTGAACAAATCAACATATTATTCATTTGAGTCAACTTTGACTAGTTTGATCAAGTTTTTCTCATGAATATCTCTAATGAAATGATACATGATATCAATGTGCTTTGTCTTGGAGTGCTTGACAACATTTTCTGTAATGGAATGGCACTCTTGTTGTCAATGTGGATAGGAGTCTTCATAAAATTGAAGCCATAGTCCAACATCTAATTTTGAATCCATGACAGCTGAGCTTCAACAGTTGATGTTAAGACATAGGATTGCTTTTTGCATTGCCAGGAGATTATCCTTCCACCAAGAAATTGACACCCTCCTGATATTGATTTCTTGTTGATATTGCAACCACCATAGTCACTATCAATGTAGCCATAGAGATTGAAGTCTTGATTCCTTGGATACCAGAAACCCAGTTTAGGAGCGCCTTTGAGGTACCCAAGGATTCTCTTGACAGCATCTAGATGAGGCACCTTTGGAGCATCCTGATATCTAGCACAAATACAAGTTGCAAACATGATATCAGGTCTACTTGCTATGAGATACATCAGAGATCCAATGATTGCCCTATACTGATGTTGATCAGTATCCCTCCCTCAGAGTCAGGACAAAGATTGTGATTTCTGGGTATAGGTGTCTTTGCTGCCATACAATCCTTCATTTCAAATCTTTCTAAAATGTCATTGACATATTTAGATTGATTGATAAAGAACCCATCTTTCATCTGCTTCACCTGAATTCCAAGTAAAAATTCTATTTTTCCCATGGAACTCATCTCAAACTTCTTCTACATAATGCTATCAAAGTCTTTACACATTTGGTCATTTGAGGAACCAAATATGATGTCATCGAAATAGAATTATACTAGAAAAATATCTTTCTTGGACTTCCTTATGATCAAAGTCTTATCAATGGTACATCTGGTGTAACCATTCTTTAGAAGAAACCGAGCAAAGTCTCATACCACAGCCTAGGTGCTTGGTACAGCCCATAGAGAGCTTTATCCAATTTGCACACATAGTTGGGATGTTGCCAGTCTTCAAATCCTCGAGGCTGGCATACATATTCCCATAAGGAAATGCACACTTGACATCAAGGTGGTAAACTATAAAATTCTTGGATGCTGCATAATCAAGAAAGATTCTCACTGCCTCAAGTCTTGCAACAGGTGCAAAGACATTAGTGTTATCAATTCCTTCCTCTTGTGTGTATCCTTGAACTACTAGTCTTGCCTTGTTCTTGATAATCAAGCCTCTATCATGCCTTTTATTTCTGAATACCCACTTTGTGCCAATGGGTACTTGACCAGATGGTAGTGAACATAGGTTCTAAACCTTTTGTCTTTTGAATTAAAGCAACCCCTCTTGCATTGATTCAACCTAACTACTATCCTTCAAAGCTTCCTCTACCCTCTTTGGTTCCATCTGAGAAAGGAAGCATGAGTACAAACAGACATTTCTATTGTGAGTTTGTCCTCTTGTTCTCATACCTTCAGAAACATCTTCAATGATGTTCTCAGCTTGGTGAGTGTTATGAATCCTGAGCCTAGGGATCACTTCCAGTTGCATAGAAGGATTTAAGTTGGAAATGTTTTTCTTAGGATTTTGAACACTTGGACCAGCTGATGTCTCACACTCATTCAATGAGGACTGATTGAATAAAGGAGAGGCATCATCAGTGGCATTTAGCTGTGAAGCAACATTAACACTGGCATGTTCCTCCTGATTGTTGCTTCCATCAGCTTGGTGTTGTGCAGTGTTTGAGTTGTCACTTAATGAGTTTTGAGGCACATTTTGTTGACAATTGGTTTAAGCTCCACTGGTTCCTGATATAGTCATGCTTCAAGTCTTTCATTTGTGGGAGCTTGATTTTCAGCAATTCTTGAAGAACTTGATATGTCTGGGTAACTCAAATAGTTGATCATCATCAGAGTCACTTTGAATTCATGTTCCTGCTGAAACATCCTCATAAGAAGATTTAGAATAGTTTGGAAACAATTCTAAATTAAAGATATGGTCAGGACCATTCCCCCTAACACAAGGAGTGTGCTAATTGATAACAATGTTGGAAGATTTCTCAAATTGTTGATTTTTGATGTTACAAAACTCTATAGGCAATAGAGTTAGAGGAATATCCAACAAAGATAGCGTCCTCCGACTTTTCAGCAAATTTTGCCAAATTGTCCTTTGTGTTAAGTATGGTACACCTGCTGACAAAAGACCTAAGAAAGCCAACGAACGGTGGCCTCATGTTCCATAGCTCATAAGGGGTTTTTCCATGGGGCTTAACTACAAGAACCCTGTTCTGCACATAGCATGTAGTGCTGACTGCCTTTGCCTTGAATGTTAGAGGCAGCTTTGAATCAACCAGCATAGTTCTAGCAGCCTCAATAAGTGTCATATTTCTCCTCTCAGCAACACCATTTTGTTGAGGAGTTCTAGGAGCACTATATTATATGGCAATCCCTTTTGAGTTAAAGAATAAGTCAAGAACTTGATTTTTAAACTCAGTCTCTTGATCACTTCTAATTATTTTAACCTTGTGATCAATTTGATTTTCTATTTTAAGAATAAAAAATTTTAAAGTTTCAGCAGTTTAGTCTTTAGTTCTTAAAAAGAATACCAATGTAAATCTAGTAAAATCATCAACAATTACAAGGCACTATGATTTCCATCCAATGCTTATTATACTTGTGGGACCAAATAGATCCATGTGCAATAAGTGTAATGGAGTGGTGATAGAGTTAACTTCTTTGGATTTATGAGATACCCTGTGTTGCTTTTCTTTCAGACATGCAACATAGGTATCCTTACAGAAAAATTCCTTTTTAGGCACACCCTGTACCAAGTTATTTTTGACCAATTTATTCATGATCTTAAAATTAACATGACACATTCATGTATGCCACAGAGTTGAATCATCACCATTAGCTTTGGAAAGAAAGCATGATACTTCACCCAATGGAGAAGCATTGTTCATATCTAGCTTGTACATATCCCCTTTCTTGGGAGAACGAAGAAGAACTAATTCCTGAGGAATTGTCATCCCAAGCTTGAGGATAATGCACTCATGTTCTGTGAAAAGCATTTGGTGCTTTTAATCACAGAATAACTTATTGACTTTTCAAAAGTTAATAAGTAAAAAGTTGATTTAAAAGTAAGTTTCCCATACACTCATTACCCATTTTGTGGAATGTCATCTCCAAAAAAACCCTAAAGAGGATTACTCTCTCTTCCATATCTTCTTTAATCTATCAATCGTTTTCAGCCTCTAAATCATACCTCCAGAAAAACCTTAAATACGAATCGTGTCTCTGTACATTAAAGGTATGTTACGTTTTCACTTTATTTTTGTTTGTTCATATGGATATCCTGATTTGTATGTGTGTTAAACATATAATAAGTTTTTGTTGTGTTTGATTTGCTTGATTCTGTCCGTTCATGTTTAGTTTGTTTTGATTATGACTTTATGTTTTGTTTGTTTTGATGAGGACGAAAATAGAAATCTGAAAAGGAGCTCAAAGAAAATTGGATTTAAAGATTGTTTGCACCATTGCAATGTACTTTCGTATAGATTAGATAGGCAAAAAATAACTACATAGGTGAAGGTTCACTGCAACTGGACCAATATAAGAATGAGTTTTTTATGCCTTTGCCTATATTTTTGATGAACTACTGTTGAAATAAACAGTTCTTAGTATCACAACTCTTGATGCTTGCTTACAAATAAATTGGAAGATTCAGTTCACCTCATGAGTCATTTATGACATTGATCAACAGAAAAAAAAATTAGGTTGCATTACTACACAATAAACAGTGTTGTAAAAATCGCTAGCCACTAGTCGTGCGATGGAGTACTGACTAGCGATTAATCGGGAGTAATTGGATTGGAATTTTTATATATAAATTTCAGTTTTATATATAAATACATACATTTTCATATGTAAATCTAATAAAAAAGTACAATTTTATATATAAATACACATATTTGGCCGGAATTTCTAATTTTTGGCAAGATTTTTTGAAGTTTACCGGGAAGTCGCCAGAATCTCGCCAAAACCTGGCCAGAACCCTACCGGAATTTCGCCAGAATCATAAACTTTTGGCAGATTAAGACCGACTAGGTCCGATTCTAACCTCCGTTGAATTGGTCGATAAGCCAAAAATTACTAGGTGAGGGGCCGATTTAGGATCGGCGATTAATCCTGATTTTTGCAACACTTAAAATAACAAGGTGTTTAAACCTTAGACTAGTGCACTAATATAATGCTTAATAAAGAATATTACTGATTTGACTATATCTTCAAAGCTTTGGTACACTTCCGCCATTTGGATTATGTATGTGGGTTTACCTAAATAACGGAGACAAATAAAGGTGGTAAAAAATTGAGCTCTGTTTTATTAAACTCAAATAGATACACCCCTTAACGTCCATCTCTGTTGTGACATTTTTATGGTCCCAGTCTGCAGTTCATGAGGTTCAAGAAGTGTTGCAACCTCACTACGTAAAATAGAACATAAGATTTTGAAAAGGTTGGAATATGGTAAGATATGCATCTGAGTTTTTTTACTTACTTTATATTTAGATAGTCTTTTTAGTTGTTTAACCATTTGTTTTTACACTTTGATCCTTGGTGATTGGGTTACATATTGTTCTAATCACCTTCAACCAAAGTGCAGGACCGTTTAAGGGTATGCATTTACAACACAACAACACAATGAGTAGAGTTCTTTATAACATTTAACAGATCAAATAGGGAACTGGCAACTTATAAGTAAGATACTAAGAACACAAGTAAAATGTGAGACAGAACAAGATAACAAACAACACAAGTGTATGGTTTTCAAGACTGCTATATATTGCTTCTCAAGTTCTTTTACAAGTATTACAAAGCATAGAAAGAAAGTTAAAAGTACTTGAGATACTTTATACTACATCCTACAACCGACCATACTTTGAAGGCCAGCTGGATACATAAGATTAGACAACTACAAAATCAAATGTAGAGTCAAAAAGCAGATTGCCTTTTGACTAGTGACTATGACATGCAATAGCTTACATCCTAATATATTACAAAAATGATAAAAGTACATTACAGTTGCCAAAAGCATGGACCTTTTCACCAACTCCTGTAAGTTGGTGACTGAACATAGTTGTAGCGGAAAGGTGGTCCAACTTTATGGTAAAGTACATCAGATAAAACCATATTCATAAAAGTCTTCAGAAGAAATCTGTCTTCACTCTTTGGCTTCGTAAGACTTTGTCTTTGAAGCTTCAGAAGACTTCACTAATATATTATAAAAATGATAAAAGTACATAAAGTAGAAAGCTCAGACTCAAGACCTTAATGTACAGTTACCAAAAGCATGGACCTTTTTACCAACTCATGTAAGTTGGTGACTGAACAGAGTTGCAGCGGAAAGTTGGTCCAGCTTTATGGTAAAGTACATCAGATAAAACCATATTCATAATAGTCTTCGGAAGAAATCTATCTTCACTCTTTGGCTTTGTAAGACTTTGTCTTTGAAGCTTCGAAAGACTTCACTTTTGGCTTCGGAAGATGTTGGTCTTGTCTTCGGAAGATTTTACACTTAGAATATTTTCTAGTGCATGGTGTAAAACTTCCGAAAAATTTCTACTTCTGTACTTCAGTGCATGCATGCAGAGAGACTTTGGATGTTTTGGCTGTATCAGACTTATAGGAATCCTTACAAACTCCCCCTAGACTGATGCTACCAAAACATTTGAAGATCTTCATCTGTTGACAGTCCTCATCATGATGATGACCATGCCCTTCTTTATTAGATGGTTAGGATCACTCAGACTCTCATAGTATCTTCTCATCTCAATGGGATCATGCAGATGTAGGTTGAATAACTCTTGCCATGTGTAGACATTTTCACCACCTTGATCTTTGATCACATGCCATCTCTCTGGATTAGTTGTGAAGGTCTAGGATGAGATGGGTCTCTCAGATGCAAGAGGAGCCACTTGAATTGGAGTTGATGGGGCTACCTCTTCATGCATTTCCTCAGGTTGATCTGATTCACCCTGAGGCTTGGAGGTGGATGATTCAGACTTCTTCTTCTTCTTTGACTTTGGTTTAGAAGCCATCCTCTTCCTCCTCTTTTAAGACTGGCCTGTAGCACCTTGTTGATCAGTCTTGTCTTGCTCAGTTGGGTGTTCCACCCTCACAGGTTCAGAAGGAGAGGAAGTTTGATCTGCTGTGGATCAGAAGATAAAGCTTGCTGAGACTCGGTAGGACGTCCAGGTTTTCCCTTTGAAGCGAATCTTAGGGTCTGCCTCAACATCTAGTTGACCAATGACATTACCTAATTGCCTTTGTCTCCTTCTTAGGCTGAACTCTTCAGTAATTCTGTCTTGAATCATTTGTGCCAGCCTGCCAGCTTGTCTAGATTGACTTGGGTTGACAAGTGGCATGTTAATCAGGTCAAGAACTTTGATCAGTCTTGTCTTGCTCAGTTGGGTGTTCCACCCTCACAGGTTCAGAAGGAGAGGAAGTTTGATCTGCTGTGGATCAGAAGATAAAGCTTGCTGAGACTTGGTAGGAGGTCCAGGTTTTACCTTTGAAGCGAATCTTAGGGTCTGCCTCAACATCCAGTTGACCAATGACATTACCTAATTGCCTTTGTCTCCTTCTTAGGCTGAACTCTTCAGTAATTCTGTCTTGAATCATTTGTGCCAGCCTGCCAGCTTGTCTAGATTGACTTGGGTTGACAAGTGGCATGTTAATCAGGTCAAGAACTTCATAGTAGTTCAAGGTCTGAAAATTGAATACCTCTTGCTGCCCTTGAACTCTTTGAAGAATAAGGGCTCTTTTGTCAGCATCATACGTCCACCTAATGATTTAGTTTGAAGTTCCTTGGGGTGGGGATGACATAGCCCTTGGAATACCTTCCTCAAAGAGACTCTGAATAAGAGAGTCTAGAGAGTACACATCAAAGTGAACTTGAGGAAGTTGCTGAGTATGAACAATTGCAAGTGAGGATGATGAGCCCTTAATATCCATACTCCCTGAAGAACTCCCAGGTTCTTTGATAGCAATGACTTTCTCCTCCTTTTTGGTTACATCACCCTCTTGCATAGGTGAGCTAGGAGTTAGGTCAATCACATCCACAGGTTCTTGTGTTCATGGTTGAGCTCTCTTTAAGGGTCTCCCAACTAGTTTTTCCCTGAGATAAGATATCTCAAGTTGCTGATCATTAACCCTGTTTTGCAGGGTGGTCACCTGAGATTCAAGGTGACTAACCTTAGAGACTAGGTAGGTGCATGTTTTAGATAGTTTTTGCACCTTTAGTCTCAAATTCCCCTCATCTTCATCAGAAGAATCACTGGCGGATGAGAGAATTGGACCAAAGTCCTCATTCTCACCACCAGCTTCATGTTCTTGGCTGCTGGATTTGCTCTGCTCACTGACAGCCTCAGTTGAAGTGTCAATGGGATGAGTTGCCATGGTTAAGGTCTTAATGATGTAATCACTTGCAGAAGTGAGAGCCTCTTCCATATGGATCTCCTGAACAGGTTCAGAGAGGTCCACCTCAGTAATGGGTGATTGATGTGAGCTAGATATAGAAGACTCAGGAGCACTCATCTCTCTTTAAGTAGGGGAAGAGTAGAGAGACTCATGGTACTCACTGAAACCTAAGTCTTCATCAGTGTAGAATTCAAGGTTAGGAATGGGTTGGTTTAAGTCTAAAGGCTAGGGATGGTAACTGTCCCCTAAAGGTTGTTTACTTGAGTGTTAAGACTTGGAGTAAAGGCTTAAGGCGGCTAGTGAGCTCATCAGGCTGAGCATGAGGAACCTCAGCACTGATCCTTGAAGAAATGGGTGTGGTTTGCTCCTCGGGAGAAGTGGGAGCTCTAGTATCCACTTCCTCCTGTATGGATGAGTATATGGGGGCGTGCATAAGCTCAATAGCTTGAGCAGGGGTTCGTTTGGACTTTCTTTGGTAGGTAAGGGTGATTTGAGGCCTTTTTGGTTGTTGAAAGGTAGAAGGTGTGGGTCTAACACTAGCTTGTGTTGCTAGGTTGTCACCTTGAGCAATGAGCTCTAACATTTTAGGGACAATGGCTGTTTCTACCCCTGAGAAGCCTACAGTTGGCTTCTTCATGGTTTTAAAGATGTCGGGCTTCATCTGTCCCAATTTAAGAATACTACCTGTTTTCCTCAACTGTGAGCCTAGTTCACAGTTCAGAATGTATTGAACATATCTAGGAAACATGTAATACTCTAAGGAGTCCAAGTTAGCAAGCAAATTTGTGTAAACAAACTAAGAGTACCTGAACTTGACCCCTCGAACCATTCCATGCACTATGAAGGAGAGATCCTCAGGAATCTTGTCCCACCCTCCATGCTTGTTAGACAAGGTGTGGATAACCACATGTAGCAGGTATTTACACTGTGATGAGATCTTTCCTTTCCTGAAGGTCTTTACAAAGAAATCTCCCTCATAGCCCATCTGCTCAAAGGAATGATTAACAGCTTCCTTTGGAAAGGATAACTCACCTTCTTCATCATCCAGCTGAAGATGAGTGTTGATAATGGCCGGAGTGATGAAGATTGTCATCTTTTGAACTGTGGCAGATAGTGCCTTCTCCCCATCCATGATGACCTCTTGACAGGTCTTCCAAAACAACAAACCTCTGAGAAACTATCATCTTTCTCAAAGTTCAACAGAACAACCTAGTCGTGTTGCCTGTGAATTTCCATGGAGAAATCAGGGTTGTTTCTCCGGTTTAGGTTGGCATTTTGAGAAGCTTACAGGTGAAGGAAGGTGAAGAACAAAGGCGGGTTGGATGAATTTACGTTAGACATATAGTGCAGATGAAGAAGATAATGAAAGAGGGGGGAACCGTTGGGTACATATATGAAATGGATTTAAGACAAAGTTAATGAAAAATGATAAACTTTGAAATCCGGATGTCGGTCCCACCTTTGAAAAAGTACTTTACTTTTGCCCAAAAAGTAGTTTTCTTGGAAGTCAAGAAATCTTCCAAAGGTTATTTTGCTTCGGAAGTTCTGAAGAAAAGCTTCCGAAGGCAAATTGGCTTCGGAAGATATTCCAAAGAGCTTTGTGAATTTTGCTTCGGAAGAGATTTATTACTCAGAGTTTTTATTCTAAGAAGGATAAAAACATCCAAAGGTAAATTGCTTTCGGAAGAAAATTGTTATTTGAAAACATATAAGTACTTTAGTTAATTTTAAGATTCGGAAGATATTTCAGAAATTTCTTCCGAAGGTAAATCTACTAAAGTAGTTATTCGTTTTCTAAGACATAAGTTTCTTCCGAAGGTAATTATAAATCTTCCAAAGAATAAAGGATCAAAATTTTAAAAAATCCAAGGAATGTCTTTTAAAAGATTTTTCTTCCGAAGAGAACAAGGGCTTATGAAGGTGATAAAATAGACAACTTTAGACACACAGGTTTTAGAAATAATATGATTAAGTTTTAATCATCCCATTGGCTGATACAAGATATTTGAATCTCTGTTCATCAAAAGATTTGGTGAACAGATCAGCATATTGTTCATTTATGTTAACTTTGACTAGTTTGATTAATCCATTTTCAAAGTTATCTCTAATCAAATGATACCTGATGTTGATGTGCTTTGCTGCACATGATTCTCTGTGATTGAGATAGCACTGTTGTTGTCTATGTGGATGGGAGTCTCCTTGAAGTTGAATCCATAGTCCAGCATCTGATTCTGAATCCAAAGCACTTGAGCACAGCAGCTTGCAGCAGCAATGTATTCAGCTTCAACAGTTGATGCAGACACACAGGATTGTTTCTTGCATTGCCAAGAGACTATCCTTCCACCAAGAAATTGACATCCCCCAGATGTAGACTTTGTAGTCATGTTGCAACCACCATAGTCACTATCTGTATAAGCATACAGATTGAAGTTAGAATTCTTTGGATACCAAAGGCCAAGTGATAGAGCACCTTTGAGATATCTTAAAATTCTCTTGACAATGATTAGGTGTGACATCTTGGAGTTGGCTTGATATCTTGCAAAAATACATGTAGCAAACATGATATTACGCCTGCTAGCTGTGAGGTATATAAGAGACCCAATCATTGCCCTGTAGAGATGTTCATCAACACACTCCCCCTCAAGATTAGGTCGAAGGGAGTGGTTTCTGGCTATGGTTCTCTTTGCAACCTTACAATCAGTCATGTTGAATCTTTTAAGTATGTCTTGTACATACTTTGACTGACTTATGAAGATGTCATTGTTAACTTGCTTCACTTGAATTCCTAGAAAGAAATTGAGTTCCTCCATGACACTCATTTCAAATCTATCCTTCATCAGCTTCTCAAAGTCTTTGTAGATCTTTGGATTAGTTGACCAAAAGATAATGTCATCTACATATACTTGAACTAGCATTGTGTCATTTCCTGTTCCTTTGATGAAGAGAGTTCCATCAATAGGACCCCTTTTGTAGCCATGCTGACAGAGATACTGAGGTAGAGTCTCATACCACTTCCTTGGTGCTTGGTGCAGCCCATAAAGAGCTTTATCAAGCCTGCAGAGATAATCAGGGTGATCAGGATCCACAAACCCAGGTGGTTGTATGACATACACCTCTTCATCAATCACCCCATAGAGAAAAGCACACTTTACATCAAGCTGGTAGACCTTGAAGTTCTTAGATGCAGCAAAAGCTAGGAATATCCTAACAGCTTCAAGTCTTGCTACAGGAGCAAAAACATCTGTGTAGTCAATTCCTTCTTCTTGAGTATACCCTTGAAGAACTAGTCTTGCCTTGTTCTTGATGACAAGTCCTCTATCATCCTTCTTATTCCTGAACACCCATTTGGTTCCTATGGTAGTCTTCCCTTGAGGAAGAGGAAATAGGTTTCAAACCTTTTGCCTTTTGAATTGAAGTAGCTCCTCTTGCATAGCTTCAACCCAACTTCCATCCTTTAGAGCCTCATCAATCTTCTTTGGCTCTATCTAGGATAAGAAACAAGAGTAAAGACAAACATTTGCATCATGGGTTTGTCCTCTTGTTCTTACTCCTGAATCAACATCTCCAATGATGTTTGTGGTAGGGTGAGACTTGTGGATCCTTAGCTGAGGGATCACAACAAGTTGTTTAGACCCTAGTTGCAAAGTCGCTAGGTGTTGCCAGGTCGGTCGACTGGGGAGTTGCGCGTCCTCGGCCTAGGCGGGGAGTACTCGGGGAGTACTCGGACATGGTAAATTATAAAGAAATTAATTTTTAAGAAATTATATATAAGTCAAATATAAAAAGTTTACAAATATTTATAACATATTACGTGAAAAATCAATATATATTAAAAGAATATGTTCACATACCATAGTATTTTAAAATATGATATTTATTTTTTAATATGTATACACATAGTAATCATTTAATATTCATCTTTCAAAGTAAATTATTGAAAAACAACAAAAATACAACAAAAACGGGTGAAAAATAGCGAAATCAGTGAAAAAAAGCAAAAGTCCGAGTTGGACCGAGTAGGCCGAGTAGGGCCGAGTTGGGCCGAGTTGGACTGAGTAGGTCCGAGTTGGGACGACTTGGTCCGAGTAGGGCCGAGTTGGACCAATTCCGAGTAAGTTTGACCGAGTTGAAGAAAAGCGCCTCAGAAAACCTCCGAGTTCCGAGTAGTCGCCGAGTACTCGGCCGCCTAGGCCAAGTTATACAAGACTGGTTTAGACAGATCTAAATTGGAGAAATTCTTATCTGGCAATAAGGATTCACCCTCCACATCAGCACACTTATCAAGATTGACTTGATCCAATGAGTGTGTGACATCATTGATGTTGTTTTTAATGGAGTGGTTGTCAGCATCAAGGAATTCTTGATCACTTTCACCACCACCATTTTCTCCTACATTTGAAGCTCCTTCATCTGAGTTTTGTGCCTCTATGCTAGAATTTAAAGGCACCCCAGAAGTATCAGCATGATTTGTTATTAATGTGCTGGTAGAAACTTCATTTGCAGGGTTAGTTACCATTGGAGCTGAAGTTGTGTAGCTTGAAGGTCTTCTCAGCTCAAATCTTGGGTCAGGATCACCTGTAGGTAGTATATCTGTGGATCTTGAAATATGCTCACAAGATTTGTTAAAACAATTGGTAAGTACATCAAGATCAAATAGCAATCAGGACCAGAACCTTTCACACTGGGAGTGTGCTCATTGAAAGTCACATTAACTGACTCCTCAACTACTCTAGTTTTGAGAGGAGTATCCAATAAAATGTCCATCATCTGATTTCTTAGCAAACTTGGCAATTTGATCTTTGGATACTCCTCTCATCCTTAGTTCTAAGAAGGAAGACCCAAATGAATCTTGTAAAGTCATCTGTGATCACCAAACAATAATAGGTCCTTCCTAGACTCATTACACTGGTGGGGCCAAAGAGATCCATATGTAATAAGTGTAGGGGATAAATGATGGAATTTCTTTTCCTTGGCTTGTGAGATACCTTGTGTTGCTTCTCTTTTAGGCATGCAACACAGTGATCATCACTTGTAAACTCTTTCTTTGGTATTCCAGTTACCAAATCATTCTTATTTAATTTATTCATGTTTTTAAAGTTTACATGGCACATTCTTTTATGCCATAGGAAAGATTTATCATTATTTTCTTTAGATAGAAAGCATGAAACTTCTCCTGAGGGAGATGTTTCTTGCAAGTACATCTTGTACATGTTCCGTTTCCTGGGGGCTCTGAGCAGGATATGCTCAAGAGGAATGACCACCCCGGGCCTGAGA
This sequence comes from Flaveria ramosissima, assembly GCA_025215565.1. NCBI lineage: Eukaryota > Viridiplantae > Streptophyta > Magnoliopsida > Asterales > Asteraceae > Flaveria > Flaveria ramosissima. The sequence goes on from CM046035.1 coordinate 25,839,494, forward strand.
ACAATGCACTCATGCTCAGTAAAGAGCATGTTATGACTCTGATCACAAAATTAGGATACACTCAGGAGATTGTACCCAAGCTCCTTGACAAAGTTTACCTTTTCAATGCTGAGCTTACCATTTGTGACCCTGCCCCTTCCAGTAATATAACCTCCTGCATCTCTTCCAAAAGCAACTGGTCCTCCATCAATTCCTTCAAACTTTTAGAGTAGTGACCTATTGCATGTCATGTGCCTAGAATAGAAACTATCAATGATCCATACATTTTTGTTTGTCTTGAGCTGTTCATGCACAAAAGAGATGGTTAGTTACATTTGGAAACCCAAGCCTCATTGGTCTTGGGCTCATCAAACGAAGTTGAAGACAATGCAACAGTAATTGATCCTATAGTCATGTTTTGAGGATCATTTGCTGATGTTGATAAAGAACTTTCAGCCATTTGGTCTTTCTTTGTCTTCCACACCACCTTTGGAAGTTTAGACTTGACCTTCAACACTTCGGAAGTTTTGTTGACTTCGGAAGTTTTGATGACACCTTCGAAAGATCTTGCTTTCACTACAGCAGGTTGTAGTGCTTCGGAAGTATTCCTTTCTTCCAAGACCAAATTTTCTTCTGAAGGCAAGTTTCCACTTATGTTCTTCTTTATTTTGGAGCTTCCGAAGGAAAAAGATTTTCCTTCCGAAGTACTCCCACACATGACACAATCCATTTTCTTCCTTCTAGGAGTCTTCTTTTGTGAACAAGGCTGAACTTGATCACTTTCCTTCTCCCTATTCATCTATGCAGATGTTGTGGCAATTCTTGTAGGGATAGAATTACCTTTGGAGCTGGATTGTTCAGGTTGTACAACAGTGGTGCACAACTGATCAGCCTTCTTCTTGATGATGCGATGATTTGGACAAGAACTAGAACTCTTGTTATTGGAGTTCCAGTTTGTCTCTTCAGCCATAACCACTTCAAATCCTACAGAGATGAAGACTTGTTTATGTGCGGAGTTGAAGGTGGCCTTGATCTCTTGAGCCTTCTTGGACTTTCTCTTGGCCTTCCTGATCAAGTTCTTTCTCTTGGACTTGGTCATCCCAACAGCATTACTCTCCTTAGAGGGATGGTGACCCTTCTTAGAATGCTCTTCTTTACTATTCTCAGAGCCATTCTTCACCATCTCCTCTTCATCCTCTTCAGTCAAGGGGTCTATGAGGGGAAGCTCATCTTCACAAGTTCCACACCTAGGAGATCTTACTGACAAGATTGTGTGTGGAGGAGCTATCTCACTAGATCCTACTCCTTGCTTATTTTGATAACAAACTTTTGCATGCAAGGATGAGGATATTATGTTCTTGAAGGTCTCTTCTTCAAGAACACATTGTTCTGCCCTGGCTTTGCTGATCACAAGCTCAGCCTGGCATTCAGTCAACTTAGTTATGAGGTTTTTGATCTGAGTCCTGTAGTTGGTATGCTCATGTTTAAGGGTTGAAATGGTTTTCTCTAAGTCCTCTATCTTTAGTTTATAATAATTTTCAGCTCTTTTAAAATAAGCTTTTAAGATATTTAAGAACTCAAGATCAAATCTCATTTCTAAGTTATAGGACCTGTATCTACTGACTTTAGCAATGCATTCAGGGAGAAGCATCTTCCACATGAAAACTCCAGTCAAAGCCACCTTCTTCAACAACAACTGCAGCTTGCTGCTTTGGCTTCTCATTCTGGGAAGCTCTATCAGTGTAGTTTGGTCTGGCTTGTGTTTAGCCATCATTTGTCCTTGGTGCCTTACACTTCCTTGCAAAGTGTCCCATCTGGTTACAGTTGTAACACTTTACTTTGCTTTTATCCAGCCCAAACTTTCCACTGGTTGCATTGCTTGGAAACTTCCTCCATGTCCTCTTATAGAACTTCTTGGCTCTGTGAGTGAGAAGAGCCATCTGTTGAACTATCTCGAAGAGAGCAGGCAGCAGTGGTGAAGCCGGATGCTCGAACCGATCTATTCAATGCTGGAATCCGACCCGCTATTAATGTGGGTATCTCTGTTTCCAGAGTGGGGTCTGTAGCTCAAATTAAAGCTATGAAACAAGTAGCCGGTAAATTAAAACTGGAACTGGCACAATTCGCAGAATTAGAAGCTTTTGCACAATTTGCTTCTGTTCATATCCAACTTGTATCCCTTGAGAATACCATACAACACTGTAAGAGTAAGAGTCTTAAGGTTCTCAGTCCTCTTGATAACAATACAACAATGTGTCCATTGTTTAGGAAGAGAGGACATGAACTTCCTCATAATGTCCCTGTTCTCAAGAGGTACTCCAAGATCCATTAGAGTATCCACAATTTCAACATACATGAAGTATTTTTGAGTCATGGTTTCACCTACTTTGAAGGTGAAGTTTTTAAACTGCTGCTTCAAGAGGTCCTTCTTGTTCTCCTTAGCTTCATTGGACCCCTCATACATGAGCTTCAGTGCTTCCCATAGTTGCTTGGTAGTTTTTCACTTCTTGAAGCCTCTGTAGATGGAGTTTGAAAGAGCAGTTTGAAGGGCTGTCATGGCTTTCTGATCAATCTCCATTCTTTTTCTGTCTTCATCAGAATAGTCAGCCACAACCTGGAGTCTTTAGACTTGATAAAGCCTTCCATTCTTTGACACCAAGTATCAAAGTCTTCAGGAGTGATCAGTGGAGACTTTGTCATAGTTCCAGTTTTCATATCAGCTTTAGTAATAGCTGTCATTTGAGTTCTTAAGTATTTTGTTTGTGTGTGAAGGATCTTAAGATGGTGAGATCTTATAATCAAGAGCCTGGAATGCATAAGACTAGACAACTACAAAATCAAATGTAGAGTCATAAGGCAGATTGCCTTTTGACTAGTGACTATGACATGCCATAGCTCACATCCTAACATATTATAAAAAGGATAAAAGTACATAAAGTAGAAAGCTCAGACCTTAAACCTCAATGTACAGTTACCAAAAGCATGGACCTTTTCACCAACTCATGTAAGTTCGTGACTGAACAGAGTTGCAACGGAAAGGTGGTCCAGCTTTATGGTAAAGTACATAAGATAAAAGCATAAAAGTCTTCAAAAGAAATCTGTCTTCACTCTTTGGCTTCAGAAAACTTTGTCTTTGAAGCTTCGGAAGACTTCACTTTTGTCTTTGAAAAATGTTGGCCTTGGCTTTGGAAGATTTTACTTTTAGAATATTTTCTAGTGCATGGTGTAAAACCTCCGAAGCATTTCTACTTCTGTACTTCAGTGCACACATGCAGAGACTTTGGATGTTTTGGCTGCATCAGACTTATAGGAATCCTTACACAAAGCATGATGCTCTTCTTGAAACATTATTTGACGGGTATAGGTCGGCAGGTTTGGTTGTTGGGACGTCTTCAAGGCGTGAAAGAAAAAAAGAGGTTAAAATACCATCAATTTTGCAAAAAGTTTACAAGTTTCTTCAACCTAATCCTAATTTTGTGTTTTGATTATATGAAAGTAAAATTAATTGCAGGTATTCATCATAATCAATTTCTTCTTCCTGGGTGTAACCTTGTGCGACTAGCCTTGCTTTGTTTCGAACAACTATTACTCGATCATCTGATTTGTATCTGAATAACCATTTTGTGCCAATGGCGTTTTCTCCTTCAGGTAGATCCACAAGCTTCCACACTTCCTGTTTAGGGAACTGTAGCAACTCTTCTTGCATAGCCTCAATCCAACTATTGTCCTGTAACACTTCAGTGATGTTATTAGGAACAATTTGAGATAGAAAACACGAGTATAAGCAAATGTTTGCTTGTTTTGAATGACTTCTCGTTGTTCTCTCATTCAAAGGACCAATAATCTGTGATATAGGATGTTTCTTGTGAATACGAGACGTTGGAATCTCATCTTCTTGAACATTCACATCAAGATTAGTTTGGTTCAAGTCGGAGAGCTGATGCAACAGGTTTGAAGAATGTGGAGTGAAATTCGGAACTTGAGTTGGTGAGTTAATGAAATAATCAAGATTGTCATTTACATCTACATCTCCAGATACAAATGAAGTTATAGACTCAGGTTGTTGAATTTCTTATCCATTATTAGGAATTGGTTGAGAAACATCAGAATATACAGGAACAAGATGTTGTTCTTGAACTTGTTGATCATGATTTTCTGAATTGAATATAGGATCTCTAACAAATGAGAAGAATGGATAGTCCGGGCTTGAATCATCCATATCATTAGAGTCTGAATCGTCACTAAAGGATCCAAGATCTCCTACCTGTTTCCTGTGGACACAAGAAGATTCAAACATATTAGAATTGAATGATTTTGACAATGAATCTAAATCAAATAACCAAGCTGGACCATTTACAACTCTATATTAGAATTCAAACATATTAGAATTCAAACATATTAGAATTCAAACATATTAGATGGAAATGAATTTTCAAGGAATTTAACATTGAAAGTTTCAATGATAACATTTGTTTTAGAGTTATAAACTCTATATGCTTTAGAAGTTGACGAATATTCAAGAAAGAATCCATCATCAGATTTTGCATCAAATTTGCCTAGCTGATCATTTGAGTTTAAAATCAAAACCGGACAACCAAAAGATTAAAGAAAATCTATGTTTGGTTTCCTGCCAAACATCAACTCATAAGAAGTTTTTTGTTTGTCTTTCACCATAGAGTACGATTCTGTATGAAACACGCAGTTGATATGGCTTCATCCCAGAAAATGATAGGAATCATAGCATCTGCTAACATTGCACGGGCTGCCTCAATCAACGTTCGGTTCTTCCTTTTCGCAACTCTATTTTGTTGTGGAGTTTTAGGAGCACTAAACTGATGAGCGATCCATTTTCCTGCACAGAACATATCAACATTGGCATTCTTGAATTCTGTTCCATTATCACTTCTAATTATTTTTACTTTTTGATCAAGTTGATTTTCTACTTTAGTGATAAACTCTTTTAATAATTTTGTCGTTTCAGATTTCGCACGCAAAAAGAAAACCCAAGAAAATCTTGTATAATTATCAATGATAACTAAACAATATGACTTCTTTCCAATGCTTTGCACGTTTACTGGACCAAATAGATCCATGTGCAGCATCTGTAAAGGCTTGGAATTTGAGTTTACCAGCTTGGACTTATAAGACGCTCTATGTTGCTTCCCTTTCAAACATGCTTTACAGAGGTCTGATGTAGCAAACTTCTTTGATGGTATGCCTACTACATGATTTTTCGCTGCAAGTTTGTTCATGTTTTGAAGTTGGAATGCCCGAGACGTCTATGCCGAAGCTGACTTTCATCATTTGAGGCATGAGCAATGAGGCAAGTTGTTTCTATTGAAGGATCAACTTGAGACATATCTAGCTTGTAGACATCTCGATCACGAACAACTTTAACAAACACCCACTCCTCTTTAATCTGAAATCCTGGCTTTAAAATATAACAATAAGAGTCATCAAATAAAGCAGAATACGATTTATCACATATTTGGAAAACACTAAAAAGATTAAAGTTCAACTGAGCATAGTAGTTGACTTTATCAAAGCTAATAACCCCATTTGATACCGTTCCTTCTCCGGTGATTTTCCACATACATCTCTACCAAAAGCAACATATGTACCATCTTTTGTCTTAAAGTCTTGAATTAAGGCTTGATTTCCTGTCATATGCCAGCTACACCCACTATCTACATACCACGTGTTTATTGGTCGTCTTGGGCGTACCTGCATTTCAAAGACATTTAAGTTGAGTTATCAACCCAAGCCGAAATGGTCTTGGGCTTGCCATATTTATTCACAATGGTAAATTGCTTAAAATGGAGTTTATTCATCTCAGGTTTCTTTTGAAATTTTGGATTATCAAATCCTCTTTTGAATTTTGCATTTCGTTCATCACACAATGCTTAATATTTGTTGAAATAACAATCAGCAGTTGAGTGATTTTTCATATCACAAATATGACAGTACTTGTTAAAGTAACGCTCAGATGTGTTATGATTATACATATCACATATGTCATAGTACCTTTGTGGATGTTTGAATAACATTTGATTAACCCTAGATATGGAAGCCACATTTGATCCTTGAATTGATTGATTGATTTGTTCAGACATTTTAGCTTTAGCGGTTGCTTTTCTTCTTCTTTGATTTCTTGTTCTTGATCACGTTTTGTTGCTTTGGGTTTGAATTGAATCTTGAGAAGTTTTTTTTTCAGATTCTTTAAGTTTTAGATCAATTTGGTTTGATTCATAAGAACTAGAATCATCAGAACAGGAAGTCTCTGATTTCTCTTCTTTAGATTTCCCTTTCTTCTTGTTATTGATTTCAGTAACTTTTTCAACACATTGTTCAAGTTCATATTTTTCAATAACACATTCACCTTTTGGGACAAACAATTTTTTGTTCTTTTGTCAAGGTTCATAGGATTTGACTTTTATAGGATGACCATTTTTGATCTTTTCTTAGTCTTTCTCCTCGAATATTTCAATATTTATTTTTTCAATTTCATTTTTGACAGTAGATTGAACATTCTTTTTCTTCTCCGAAATTCTTTGAACTTTGCTTTATTCTTTGGTGAGTGATCTTGAGTATTAAAGTTTTCAGGTAAGGTATTGGAGATAGATTTAGGCATAGGTTCATGTGTGAATCCTAAACCTGTTTTATCTTTGTCTTTTCTACCATTTACCAATTGTTCAACAATAGTTTTTGAGCTTTTCACTTTGGCTAAATCAACCTGAGTTGCTGTATGTGCCAATTTTTCTTGTTCTAAAGTTTTGGTCATCTCTTCAAGTTGCTTCTTTACTAGTTCAAGTTCTCTTAAGGTTTTGTTCCAAGAAGTTTGAAAAGATATGATTTTGTCATCAGAAAATTTAGGATCAGCTTTGAGCTTATTGTGCATTAACTCTTCTTGTTTCAGTTTATCACATATTTTGAATGAGTAGGTTCTCTAGTTTTCTACTTGTTCAAAACACGCTTTAGTGCACATTTTCTCTCTTACTTCCACTGGTATTTTGGATAAGAATTTGAAGACTTAGTATCAGATGATGAGTTTTCAACCTTGGGTCGTTCTGACTGTGCCATAAGAGCAACTTCTTCTGAATCTACCTTTGGGTTAGATTTGTCGCTCCAGTCATAGTCTTCCTCATTGTCCGATTCACCTTCTAACATTGGATCTTTGTCTTCAGACCAGTCTTCGTTGTTAATCTCAGCAATAAGTGCTAGACCAGAAGTAAGATCTGTTGTAAACTGTTCTGCATAAGCACTCCAATCATAACCATCCTTGATGCTTACAACTAGGGCTTTCTTTGGCTCTTCAGCTGTCTTTGATTCTTCTTTTATTTCTGGACTGTTAGAACTGCTTTGACCATTTCCTCCTTGTGTTCTTGGAGCTTTGCACTCTCTTGAAAAGTAGCCATAGCTGTTACATTTAAAACACCTTGACTTTGACTTATCAAAGACAACGGTTTTGTTTGCACTTGGCTTATAGTTTATGTTCACATATGAATGCTTTTGAGTTCTATAAGCTATCATCACCATATGCCAGTTTAGATCCATTTCTTCAACATTATTGGGATCCATCTCAAAGAGATCCTACAAAATCAAATCAACTTGTGTTAAATGGCTACCTTGATATGCTTGAAAACTTGCCATAAAGGCTATAAAGGCAGATTTGGACTCTTCATCCTGTAAAAGGATGTTTATAAAATCTTTAACTTTGCTAGGTTTAATAGAGTTAGAATATGGAGTCTCATTTTGAGTTTTAGCCATTTGAGGTTTAGGAGGAGACTGTGGTTGTGGTTGAGTTTAGTAGACAAGTGCACTTGTGAAAAATCCTGCTCCCACAAACAAGTCACCCTCATCTTCTGAAGTAGTTTTATCCTTGGCAAGAAATGCATTCTCCACAGCATTTGCTGGAGAAGCAACATACTTGTACTGAGAAGTAGATGCAGCTTTGTCATTATTCCTTGAGCTCTCATCAATTTCCACTGACTCAATCTTTGCAATTAGAAGATCAAGGTCCATGGGAAACTTTTCAGTATGCTTTAACAATGTCAGTGTTTGTTTCCATGAAGATGGAAGAGCATTTAGAAGTCTATCATTTTGGTCTTTAAGATCATTCTTAATGCCTAAAGTTGACATTTCTGTTGTTAGTTGCACATATCTATTCATCATTTGTTTATGGTTTCTCCAGAAATATGCTCAAAAAGCTCAAGTTGCCTTTTCAGTTTCTATCTTTTGAGATATTGAATCTCTTTGCCTCCTTCACAGATGATTTTCAAGGCTTTGTACATAGTGTACCCAGTTTGGTAACCCTCAAGCCTAGATAATAACTCCAAAGGTAACCCTTTACACATAAGAGAATAGGCTTTAATATCATTCTTCACTTTCTTCTGATCATCACCATGTAGACCATCTTCTGGATAAGGCATTTGTGATCTTTGGTGTACACAAAACCTCTATCAGGACCATCAGATGTAACAGGAATATGAGGTCCTTTCTCTATTGATTTCCAGAGATCAGTATCAATAGAGTTGAGATGGTGTTTCAGTCTGAGTGACTAGTTCTTGAAGTCAGCTCTGTTCTTCAACTTTGGAACTCTGTTCTCAGAATCGTCAGAGTTAACCATTTTTAAGATTTGAGTTTAAGAAAATGTACTATTTTTGTTGTTTTAAAATTTTAAATTGAAATAAAGAAATGAAAATATTTTTGGTTTTTAATTTTTAAAATTTTTTAAAGTGTTGAAAGAAAAGTCTGAATACTAATGCGCGTGAATAGTTGTGAAACACCCACTTTGACTTGGAAACGCCTAAGGGAATGCCTTAGTAAATTTCTGAAACGACCAAAAGTAGAAACACCTGAACAGTGGAGAAACGCCCAAACAGTTGCAAAACATATGAACAGTTGTCAAGCGCCCAAACAGTGCTCAAACGCCTGGGAACTTAGTTTCTGAAAAACGTCCAAATAGTGCTCAAACATCCACAACAGTGTCAAAACGTCTACTCTGAAATGCCTAAACAGTGTTCATGCGCCCAAACAGTTGTTATGCGCCTAAACACTTAGGTGAATTTCAGATGATTCTAACACTCTAAACGCCTAATTCATCATCTTCATAACAACCTGATCTTAACAAATTTCTCAAAACTTGATTAATTGATCTGAAAACTTTCAATCAAGTGTAATATACACCGATAATCAATCCTCAATCATCAATTGGTTCAATTAACAACAATTAATCTGAATTTTTGCTTGAATTTGAGTTCGAATACGAAGAACAGTTCGCACACAAATCTGTTGAAAATTCATATCTGAATGTGTGAAATCACTCAATTGTGATTCAATTCATGTTTCTAATATTGAAACACAACTGAAATCAACAATTAATTGAACAATTGCTATCAAATACAGATTCAAGTGATTCACAGGGGCTCAAAAGTCGATTTTAAGCTCCAAATCACTGAACCGAAGGCTCTGATACCATTTGATAGGTTCAAATAGATCAATCTATGTTGATGTTATGATACAATTAACAATTATATGAACAAAGTAATCAACAGATGCAAATATAACAAAAATTCATAGAAGTTTCATTGACAGTTGCAAAGGATTACAATGTATAATTGAGAGAGTTCTAAGTATTATGCAAATGTCTCAAAAGTCTACCTCCACAAAAATACATAGAATCCTATTTATACTAATCAAAGAAACTAAAGAACATATATTTACAAATAAGTCCCTACACTATGACAAAATCTAAAGACTAAATGCTAATCTTCAAAGGCTCCAACACTATCATTGGCACCAGAAAGACTACATAAATTACAAGGATCTATGCCAAATATGAGCACTATGTTTCTTTAGAAGTAATCTTAAGATGCATTAACCCCTTTTGCATCAGCTTTACTTATTTCAAGAGTTAATATTTTAAGTGTAATCATATTATAATAATTTAGCTTTTAAAAATCAAAGAGAAAATCATAAAAATAATAATTTTCTTGATGTATTATACATGTGTACCGAGATAGATCCCTTGGCAGGGACATTGAGGTCGGTGATTTGTTGCAGATTGAAGAGAATCGTGAGAATGAAAATTTTCTAGATTGATGTAGTTACTATTTGGAAAATTATTCGATGTTTGACTCACTAACTGAAAAAGAACTTTAAGAAGATCCAATGATAAAGTTGTTGAGCTATGCAACTGAAGGACAAAAGTGTAAAGGCCGGGATGGATGTCAGATTTTTAATGCAGTTTATAGGCATATTGTTCGTAAAGTTTAAAGTAAGTTTTATAGGCCTTTACATTTTCAAATTGTAGGTTGTCATTCTTGAGTTGGTAATCAACCATTAACTAAGTTTATATTTGTGACATGCGTAAGTAATTTGGGTGTCTTCATATTCTAAGAAAAACAATACTTTAGTTAAAGCTTTCTGATTTTTTGGTTAATATAATTAGAAATTTCTGAAAATTTTAGGGGTGATTACTTTAATTTTAGATTGTATACATCACTATTTTAATTAGCAAAAGTACGTTTCGATAAGTTTTCCTAACCAAGAAAAGGGCAATAGGTGATGTATTTTCCATAAATGTGAGACCCTTATACACATGAAGTAGTTAATATGAAAGAACATAAAAAATTGGTTTGATAATTTATGATAACAAAAAATTATGTGAGTGAGTATTATGGCTAAGACATTCAAGTTTTGGAGGTTATATCGTTTAGCAATCCTTTGTGGTGAGACTAGAAGTATATAAAAACATTATTTTAAAATAGATGCAGGACCGGTTAAAGGATGATCAATACAATTAGTCTCACAATGAGTAGAGTGTTAGAACACTTAACAGATCAAATAGGGAACCGGATTTATGTATAAGATACTAAGAACACAAGCAAGTAATGAGATAGAACTAAGAACAAGATAAGTATGGTTTTCAAAAATACTGTATATTGCTCTCAAGTTCTATTACAAGTGTTAAAAAACATGGAGACTAATACAAGAACCTGAGATACTTTATACTACATCCTACAGCCGGCCATACTTTGAAGGCCACCTGAAAATACTAATCTAGACAACAAGATCAATGTAAAGACAAAAGGTAAATTGCCTTTTGACTAGTGACTATGACATGCCATAGCTCACATCCTAATGTATTACAAAAAGGATAAAAGGTACAAAGTAGAAAGTTACAGACCCCAAACCATAATCTACAGTTGCAAAAGCATGGACCTTTTCACCAACTTAAACAAGTTGGTGAGTCTTCAGAGTTGCAGTGGAAAGTTGGTAAGCTTTATGCAAAATTTGATCAGAGCAAACATGTCTTCTCTGTCTTCGGAAGAAATCAGTCTTAACTCATTTACCTTCGGAAAACTTTGTCTTTGAGGCTTTGGAAGACTTCATCTTTGGCTTCGGAAGATTTGGACTTTGGCTTCGGAAGATTTTACACATAATATATTTTTTAAATGTGTAAAACTTGCGAAGTAACTTCTACTCTACACAACATGCATGCATGTTGGAAGCTCTTTGGTTTCTTTGTTAGATTAGCCATTCTAGTATAACCTTACAAACTCTCCCTAGACTGATGCTACCAAAACAACGGAGGTCATTCAAATGTTGATAGTGCTCATCAAGTTCAAGATCATTACTTTCTTCATCAATTGGTCAGGATCCCTCAGAATTTCATAATACCTCCTCATGTCATAGAGATCATGCAGAGAAAGATCAAGCATGTCTTGCCAGAAATATACATCTTGACCTTCTTAATCTCTGATGACATACCATATATTTGGATTTGCAGCAAAAGTCCCGACATGATGGGTCTTCCAGCTGTACGAGGCTCTACTTATGTTGCACTTGGTTTAGCAGTCTCTTCTTGCACTACCTCTGGATTCTCTGACTCATCCTGAGGTGTGGAGGTGGATGTCTTGGACTTCTTCTTCTTCTTCTTAGAGTCTCTTTTCATGGCCATCTTTTTCCTCCTCTTTCATGACTTTAACTGAGAAGACGAGCCTTCAGCACCAGGTTGTATAGTTGTGTCTTTCTAAGTTGGGTCCTCTTCCCTCACAGGTTCAAAAGAAGAGAGATCTGGACCCTGCTGTGGATTAGAAGATGAAGTTAGCTATGATTCAGCTCTAGCTACAGGTTGTGTTGTCTCTTGTGATTCAACCTTGAACTTAACTTCAAGAGGATCTTGACTTGGTGGAGAATTCAAGTCAACAAGCTCTCCCTTTTTAATATTCTTCTTGATCACTCTAATGTGCCCGGAGAACCCATACAGCTTCAAGAAGCTCATCATCCTCTGTCTATCAATAGACATCTTTTGTCTCTTTTGGATGATGGCTCTTGACTTTGCAGCTTCTTCCCTCATCTTTCTCTTAGCAGCCTTTTGTTCTTTTATAACTTGTTACTCAAGCTGCTTAAGATACTCGAATTCAACATACTCATATGATAGGGTAAGAAGTGCAGATCCCTGATAGAGGCTTGTGGCACTCAGGTAGCTAATCATATTTTATCTATCTACTTCCTTGTCTACCTGAGGTTGTTCAATTGCCACAACCTCTGTCTCAGGGCTTTCTTTAAATAGGGAGAGAGGGTAGGAGCATGCTTATAGAGCCTTTTCTGCCTCATTTCTTCTTTGATCTTTAGGAGCAATTCTTCATCTTGTGCCTCCTTCCTCTCCTTTAAAAACTCTGTGTCTGCCAGTTCATTAAGTTCCTCTAAGGGAAGAGAGATGAGTTCATCTATGTTGTAGTTCCTAGTCCCTAAGTAGTTTAATCTGGCTACCCTCAACTCATAATCTTAAGTGTTTGGCCAGGGGCAGCCCTGATTGCAGCTTCCATGAAGCATGGGGACCCGCTTGAATTCTATCCCCTTAGCTTCCTCTTCCTCTCTCTCTCTCTCTCTCTCTCTCCTCCTTCTCAATCTCCTAAAGAGTAAGTTTCCTTTTCCCTTTGTCACTCACAAGCCTTGGTCACTTATGGTGCAGAGAGCTTTGGCCTTCATTGCTTGGATCAGTAGTCAAGCTCTGGCCAGAGAAAGGTTATGAAGCACCTTCAATAGCTGGTGCCTCACTAAGGGTTGATAATGTTGAAGCAGATCCTGTGACAATGTTTAAAGGGTCTATCACTGGGCCTTCGGTCAAGGTTTCCCCTTACAAGCTAATCTTAGGGTCCACCTCAACATCCAGTTGACCAATGACATTGCCTATTAGCCTTTGTCTTCCTCTTTGCCTGAACACTTAACCAATCCTGTCTTGAATCCTCTTAGCCAGTCTATCAGCTTGCACGTTTTGACTAGGATTGGCAAGTGGCATGTGGACAAGAGGAAGACCTTCATTGTCACTTGGAATCAAAGCTCTTGGAATACCATCCTCAAACAAACTTTGAATGAGTGAGTCCACATCAATATAGACTTGGGGAGGTTGCTGAGTATGGACAATTGAAAGTGGATTTGTTGAATCCTCAATGTCCATACTCTGTGAAGAACTCCCAGGTTCTGTGATTGCTTGGACTTTCCCCCATTTTTGGTAGCATAACCTTCTTACATGGTGAGCTGGAGAATAAGTCTATCACATCCACAGGTTCTTGTGTTCCTGGCTGAGTCCTTCTTAAAGGTCTCCTAGCTAGTTTTTCTTTGAGATCATAAATTTCAAGTTGCTGATCATGGACCCTCCTTTATAGGGTAGTCACCTGAGATTCCAAGTGACTAACCTTGGAGACTAAATAGGTGCAGTTTTGAGTCAACTTTTTCAACTTTAGTCTCAGGCTAAAAGGTGCAGTTTGTAGACTAAATAGGTGCAGTTTTGAGATTCCAAGGACCTAAGTTTTCTTCCTCGTCACCAACACTTTGTTCTTTGCAGCTGGATTTCCCTTGCACCATGACAGCTTCAGGTGATGTGTTAAGAGGTTGGGTTGCCATGGTTGAGGTCTTAATGATGTAGTCATTTGCTGAAGTGAGAGCCTCTTCCATATGGACATCCTGAACTTGTTCAAGGAGATCCACCTCAGTAGTGGGTGGATGATGTGGGCTAGACATGGGAGAAACAGGAGTACTCATCTCTCCTTGAGCAGGGATGGAGGAGAGAGACTCATGGTACTCACTGAAGCTCATGTCTTTATCATCATAGAACTCTAAGTTGGGAATGGGTTGGTTTAGATCTAGAGGCTAGGGTTGGTAACTATCCCTGAAGGTTGTGCACTAGAGTTTTGAGATTATGAGTAAAGGCTTAAGGTTGTGGGGGTAGTGAGCTCATCAGGCTGAGCATGAGGAACCTCAGCACTGATCCTTGGAGAGATGGGAGTGGTTTGCTCCTCAGGGGAAGTGGGAGCTCTAGTGTCCACTTCCTCCTACATGGGTGGTGATATGGGGCCTGCACAACCTGGGTAGCTTGTGTAGGGGTTCGTTTGGATTTTCTGGGTAGGTGATGGTTATTTGAGGCAGTTTGGGTGGTTGAGAGGTAGAAGGTGTGGGTTCAACACTAGCTGGTCCTGCTAGGTTGTCACCTTAAGCAATGAGCTCTAACATTTTTGGGACAAGGGTGTTTCTACCCCTAAGAAGCTAACAGTTGGCTTCCTCATAGTCTTAAAGATGTCTGTCTTCATTTGTCCTAATTTTAGAATATTACCTGTTTCCCTCAATTGTGAGTCCAGTTCACAATTGAGAATGTGCTGGACATATCTAAGGAACATGTAATATTCTAAAGAGTCCAATTTTGAAAGTAAATTAGTATTTACAAATTGTGAATACTTGAACTTGACCCCCTGAACCATCCTATGGACTATATAGGAAAGGTCTTCAGGAATCTGGTCCCATCCTCCATGCTTGTTGGATAAACTGTGGATGACAACATGGAGGAGGTATTTCCACTGGGAGGAGACCTTCCCTTTCCTGAAGGTTCTTATAGAGAAGTCTCTTTCATAGCCCATCTGCCTAAAGGACTGGTTTACAATAGATTTTAGGAAGGACAAATCACCTTCTGCATCATCCAGCCTAAGATGTGTGTTTTGGGAAGGACAAATCCCCTGCATTGTGGCAGACAATGCCTTCTTCTCATCCATGGTGACCTCTTCGCATGTCCTCCAGCACTCCAACAGTTGATCCTCAAGTGGATGATCTATGGTGAGAGAGGTGAAGTAGTTTGACAGAGTTAAGAAGTGGCAAACCTCTTAGAAACCAAGATCTTTCTCAGAGTTCAATAGAGCAACCTGATTATGTTGCCTATGTAGGTGCATAGAAATATCGGGTTGGGTTTTGCGATCAAGGTTGTCCATTTTTTAGGTAGCTTTGTTGTGAAAGAAGATAAGAACAAGGGCGGTTTGTGGGTGAACTTAGGTTAGAGAATTTGCAGATGAAGAAAATAGTAAAAGAGGAGGAACCTTTGAGTGTATATATATGAAATGGATTTAAGACAAAGTTAATGTAAAAGGATAAACTTTGAAATCTGGATGTTGGTCCCACCTCTGAAAAAGGTGCCGAAAAAGGTAGTTTTCTTGAAAGTAAAAAAATCTTCCGAAGGTAATTTGTCTTCGAAAGTTTTACAAAAACTTTCAAAGTCAATTTGACTTCGGAAGATATTCCTGTGTTTTGTGAAAATTTTGCTTCGGAAGAAAAATACTTAAGAGTAATTTTTCTTTAGAGAGATATTTGGCTTCGGAAGAAATCAAAACTAGGAAGTTTTATTCAAAAGGGAATAAATCTTCCGAGTGTAAATTGCTTTTGGAAGAAAATTATCCTTCAAAAGTATATAAGTACTTAGAGGCATATTTAAGATTCAAAAGATATATTAGAATCTCTTTCGAAGGTAAATGTCCTATAAGTAGTTATTTGATTTGAAGACATAATGTTCTTCCGAAGACAACTTAATTTCTTCCGAAAGAAAATATGTTAAAAAATTTTAGAAATCTAAGGAATCATTTGAAAATTTTTCTTCCAAAGTAAACTGGGTTTATGAAGGTGATAAAATAGACAACTTAGGACACACATGTTTTAGAAATAGTCTTGAGTTAAGTTTAAGAAAATCTACTCAAAGTAAGTCATCGCAATAGTTGATACAAGATATTTGAATCTCTGTTCATCAAAAGCTTTAGTGAACAGGCCAGCTTATTGTTCATTTGTCTTACCTTTAACTAGTTTAATTAACCCCTTTCCAAAATTATCTCTAATCAAATGATACTGATGTTGATGTGTTTTGTCCTTGAGTGCTGCATAGGATTCTCTGTGATAAAGAGAGCATTTTTGTTGTCTATGTGGATTGAAGTCTCCTTGAAGTTGAATCTGTAGTCCAGCACCTGAGCACAGCAGCTTGCAGCAATGTATTCAGCTTCATCAATTGATACGGACACACATGATTGTTTCTTACATTGCCATGAGACTATCCTTCCACCAAGGAACTTACATCCCCTAGATGTAGACTTTGCGGTCATGTTGCAGCCACCATAGTCACTATCTATATAGGAATACAGATTGAAGTCAGAACTCTTGCAAAAATACATGTGGCAAACATGATATCTGGCCTGCTGGCTGTGAGGTACATAAGAGACCCAATCATAGCCCTGTAAAGATGTTCATCCACACATTCCCCCTCAAGATCAGGTCCAATAAAATGGTTTCTGGCTATGGGCGTCTTTGTAACATTACATTTAGTCATGTTGAATCTTGTAAGTATGTCTTGTACATACTTTGACTGATTTATGAAGATGCCATTGTCAACTTGCGTCACTTGAATTCCTAGAAAGAAATTGAGTTCCCCCATGGCACTCATTTCAAATTTATTCTTCATCAGCCTCTCAAAGTCTTTGTAGAGCTTTGGATTAGTTGACCCAAATATAATGTCATATACATACACTTGAACCAGCATAAGTCATTCCATGTTGCTTTGATGAAGAGAATTCCATCTATAGTACCCCTCTTGTAGCCATACTAACAGAGATACTAAGATAGTGACTCATACCACTTCCTTGGAGCATGGTGCAACATATAGAGAGCTTTATCAAGCTTGCAAACATAACCAAGATGATTTGGGTCTGCAAAGCCAGGTGGTTGTTTGACATACACCTCCTCATCAATCATCCCATATAGGAAGCACACTTGACATCATGTTGGTAGACCTTGAAATCCTTGGATGCAGCAAAAGCCAGGAATATCCTAACAGCTTCAAGTCTTGCCACATGAGCAAAAACATCTGTGTAGTCAATTCACTCTTCTTGTGTGTATCCTTGAACAACTAGTCTGGCCTTGTTCTTAATGACAAGTCCTCTATCATCCTTCTTGTTTCTAAAAACCCACTAGGTTCCTATGGTAGTCTTCCCTCAAGGAAGAGGCTATAGGTTCCAAACATTTTTTCTTTTGAATTGAAGTAGCTTCACCTGCATTGCTTCATCCTAACTTTCATCATTCAAAGCCTTATCAACTTTCTTTTGCTCTATCTGGAACAAGAAGCAAGAGTATAGACAAACATTTTGGTTATGGGTTCCTCTTGCTTTCACCCCTGAGTCAACATCTCCAATGATGTTTGTGGTGGGGTGTGACTTGTGGATCCTGAGTTGAGGGATCACTGCAAGTTCTTTTGACAAATCAAACTTTTTAAAATTTAGATCATGAAATGAAGTGTCACCCATCATATCAACACACTTGATCAATATCACTATCACCACCTTCATTTCCTGAAGTCAAGGATCCCAATAAGAGAAGCTTGATTTAATGAGTGTGTGACATCATTGTTGTTGTCTTCTATGGAGTGGTTAACAACATCAAGGAATTCTTGATCACAATCACCACCTCCATTTCCTCCTACATTTGAAGCTTCTTCATCTGAGTTTTGTGCCTCTAAACTGGAATTTGTGGGCACCTCAGATGTATCAGCTGAATTGGTCATGGTTGTGCTGACAGGACTCCATCTGTAGGGTTAGTTACCCTTGGAGCTGAAGTAGTGTTCTTGCTTGGTATTCTTAGCTCAAATCTTGGGTCAGGATCTCTTGCTGATAAGTTACCTATAGATCCTGAAACATTCTCACAAGATTTGTTAAAACAGTTGCTAACTAACTCAAGATCAAACAAGCAATCTGGACCAGAACCTTTCAGACTAGGAGTGTGCTCATTGAAGGTCACATTGGTTGACTCCTCAACTACTCCAGTTCTAAGATTGTATACTCTATAAGCCTTAGCTTGGGAAGAGTATCCAATAAAGTGTCCATCATCTGATTTCTCAGCAAATTAGGCTACTTGATCTTTCGTATTCAAGATGGTGCAAGGACATCCAAATGATCTGAGAAAACCAATAAAAGGTCTCTTTTGATTCCACAGCTCATAAGGAGTCTTACCATGAGTCTTAACTACTAAAACTATGTTTTACACATAGCAGGCAGTGTTGACTGCCTCTGCCCAGAAGGTGATAGGTAGTTTAGATTTAGATAACATGGTTCTTGCAGCTTCAATAAGTGTCTTGTTTCTCTTCTTAGAAACATTGTTTTGCTGTACCATGTGCCTGGAACAACCACTATCAATAATCCATACATTCCTCTTCGTCTTTAGTTGTTCCTGCACAAAAAGAGATGGTTAATTACATTTGAAAACCCAAGCCTTATTGGTCTTGTGCTTGTCAAAGTGAGTATAAGACATTGCAACAGTAATTGATCCTATGTTCAAGCTTTCATGATCATCATCTATTTTTGATGAAGAACTTCCAGTCACATGGTCTTCCTATATCTTCCACACCATCTTTGGAAGATTAGACTTGACCTTCAACACTTTGGAAGTTTTGGAAACTTTGGAAGTTTTGGCAACTTTGGAAGTTTTGGAGAATGGACCTTTGGAAGATCTTGCTTTCACTACAGCAGGCTTCAGTACTTTGGAAGCATTCCTTTCTTCCGAGACCAATTTTTCTTCCGAAGGCAAGTTTTCACTTGTCGTCTTCTTCACTTTTGAGCTTCCGAAAAGAAAAGACTTTTCTTTCGAAGTTATCTTCTTCTTCATCTTCTCAGAAGATTTCTTCTTGATCATGTGGAAAGTACTTTTAGGATTGTAGAGGCAATCCTTAGCAAGATGATAAGTACTACAACACATGATACAATCCATCTGCTTCTTTCTAAGAATCTCCTTCACCTTCTCATAGATGATACAGCAAGCTTCTTAGGGTGAGGCTTGCTTTTGGAACTGAATGGTTCAGGCTGTGTAGCAGTGGTACACAACTGAACAACCTTCTTCTCTTTATTGAAATGAGTTAGACATGACCTAGAACTCTTGGTACTAGAGTTCATAGTTGAGTCTTCACCCTTCACCACTTCAAATCCTGTAGAGATAAACACTTGTTTCTGCTTGGAGTTGAAGGTGGCGTTGATCTGTTAAGCCTTCTTTGACCTTCTTTTGTTTGTTCTGATCAAGTTCTTCCTCCTGGACTTGGTCATCCCAGATTCTTTTCTCTTCTCAAGAGAATAGTGACCCTTCTTAGGATGATCTTCTTCACTCCTCTCAGAATCATCCCTTACTATCTCCTCTTCACCCTCTTCATCAATGGGGTCTATAAGGGAAAGCTCATCATGACAAGTTCCACACCTTGGAGATCTTACAAACAATAGAGCGTGTGGAGGAGCTATCTCAGTAGATTCCCGTCCCTCCATATTCTGATAACAAACTTTTGCATGCAAGGATGAGGATATCATGTTCTTTAAGGTCTCTTCTTCAAGAACATATTTTTTGCCCTGGCTTTGCTGATCACAAGCTCAGCCTGACATTCAGTTAATTTAGTGATGAGATCTTTTATCTAAGTTATGTGTTGGTGTGCTCGTGCTTAAGAGTTGAAATGGTTTTCTCTAGATCTTCTATCTTTAGTTTATAATCATTTTCAACTCTTTTAAAATCAGCTTTTAAGATGTTTAAGGACTCAAGATCAGATCCCATCTCTAAGTTATAGGACCTATATCTTTAACTTTAGCAATACATTTAGGTGTACAAAGATGTTCCAATACATTGGCTTCTTCTTGATCTCCCATCAATGCTTGGTTTGGAGATGCATCTTCAACCTAAGCTCAAGTCAAAACCTCCTTCTTCAATAGAAACTACAACTTGCTGCTTGGGATTCTTAGTCTGGGGAGCTCCATCAGTGTAGTTTGGTCTGGTTTGTGCTTGATCACCATTTGTTCTTAGTGCCTTTCACTCACTAGCAAAGTGTACCATTTGGTTATAGTTGTAACACTTCACTTTGCTCTTGTCCAGCCCAAACTTTCCATTGGTTGCATTGCTGGAAAACTTCCTCCCTATCCTCTTGTAGAACTTCTTGGCTCTGTGAGTGAGAAGAGCCATCTGCTGGACTATCTCCATGCACTCCAGATCATCTGGATGGATACAGTCAAAGTCTTCAAAGGTGAAGAGAAAGCTGCCACTGTTTTCATCAGTAGACACAAAGGCTTGTAAGAGCTTGTCTCTTGGAATGGGCTTCCTTGGATGTAGCTCTCCCTTGGTGTCTTCGGGAAGATGATGAAAGGACCCTTTCTTGAGTTGTCAGGGTAGCAGACGAGATGATGTTGTGGTTCTCTGCAATCCCTTTCAACCACATGAAGGGCAGAACTTTGTTGATTGTTAGCATTACCAGATGGATTTTGCTTGTTCATCTCCATCTGGTAGCCACTGAGGATACTATAGAACTTAGTGAGAGTGAGAGTCTTAAGGTTTTAAGTCTTTTTAATAACCACACAATAGTGTGACCATTGTCTGGGAAGAGAGGACATGATTTGCCTCACAATGTCCCTGTTCTCAAGAGTTACTCCAACATCCATTAAAGTATCCACAATCTCAACATATCTAAAGTATTGTTCAGTCATAGTTTCACCTGTCTTGAAGGTGAAATTTTCAAACTACTGCTTCAAGAGGTCCTTCTTGTTCTCTTTTGCTTTGGTGGACCGCTCATACATGAGCTGCAGTGCATCCCATAGTTGCTTAGCAGACTTGCACTTCTTGAAGCTTCTGTAGATAGAGTTTCAAAGAGTAGTTTGAGGGCAATCATGGCTTTCTTATCTACATCTATCTTCTTCCAGTCTTCTTCAGAGTAGTCAGCCACTTCCTTTGGTATCATGCCACCACCAGTAGCAGCTGAAGAGGTGGATGGTATATGAGGTCCAAAGACAATAGATCTCCACATCCTGAGTCTTAAGACCTGATTGTGACATCCGGTAAATTTCCGTTACCAAACTCCGTTAGTTCCGTTAAGTCTTGTATACACGTGTCGTGAGCACACACTAGTTGTCGTTTAACGTTGGTGACCTAATAATAATGTTAATTAAATGTGAATCTAATTGATTTGATGATTATTGTGTTATGCTTATGTGTTTACGCGATTTAAATGTTAACGGTGAATTTTATCGCGTAACGTGTACACGTGTGTATTAATCTGTATGTTTGTGTTTTGTAAAGATGAAACATATAATTTGTTACCATGAGTTATATGTTTATTATTGTAGTTAAAAATCATTTAAAAGTGTTTAAAAGAGTGCCTTTTTAATAAAATACAAAACACAAGGGCCTAAGTTGTCAATTTGCAAAGTTTAATTAAATAAAACAAACCCCAAACCCTAATCCCCACCCTTCGGCCGCGATCTCCCATCTAAACCCACCCATTTGCGAAAATCAGCCAAGAACAAGCATCAAAACCTCAATTTGATTCGATTTCAAGGCATATAACTTGTTGGAATCATCAATTGCAAGTTATAACAAGTTTAAAGGTTAGATTTTTCATGTTTTTGTGAGTGTTTGTTTATGGCCGAATCTAGGAAGTGAAATTGATCCTCATGGGATCGAATTGAATGTTGTTTGATGATGTTTATGTGTTAGTTAGGTAGAATACATGTTAGTTAACGTGGATTATGTATGAATTACATGTTCTTAGTGGTTTAATCATGGATTTTGATTCTTGTCTAACCCTAGTTCGAAAATAACTTGATTATGCATGATGGATGATTTGTTTGATGAATTTTTGATGTTTAATAGGTTGTATAGATGCTAGATTACATTGATTTTACAAGAAATTGGTGAATTGATGTTGATGTTCATAGGTTACTAAGAATAGTAACTTTATTTTGCATGTAATGTTGAATTGGTGATGAATTGATGTTATGGATGTGTTCATGGTGATGATTAGATGTTAGATTGTTGTTGTGAGCATTGAGAATTCAAGAACACATGCTATAGTTCATACCTTACTAAAGATAGTAACTTTTTAGGATATGAGTTGATGGATTATGATGTTTGGATGTTGTTGATCATGCATAGATGTTGATATGAGCTTGAATTGGTATATTATTAATGAATTCATGAATGTATAGGATGTTTGATAGATTTTGGGATGTTATTTCCCAAAAGGGAAACTTTATTTGTGTAAAGTTTGATGTATGATGATATGAACATGTTTGGGATATTAGGAGCATGTTAGTATGACCATGGATGAATTCTAAGGTGATGAATCATGTTGAAATAGTTGTATGGGATGTTTTGGATAATCATGGATGATATTTGGATTTTGGTGATCATGTATGAAGTTGGTGTTGATTAGTTGCTAGGATATCATGTTTGGGTTTGGTGAGTAATGATTATGGTGTATGTTGAATACTATGGGCATGGCTATGACTTAAGGGTTATGTATGGATAATGTAGCATGTGTATGATACTGTTTGAATGTTAGTCATGTATGTTATATGTGCTCATTGGCTTTATTTGGATTATAACTTATAATGTCACCAACGGGTCAAACGGGTCAACTAGGTCAAACGTGTCTATTTGTCTGGAAGCTTGAGTCTTTGGTTTTGGTATGATTAGGGTTTCACATGTCTTTCATTTACACGTACTTATGTACTCGCATGATCTAGGTAACCTTTGAAGGTTGGCTATCCACTTGTTTCTCAAATAAACCCTAAGTACTCTTTGCATACATCAGGTGAGTTCATGCCCCACGCTTTATTTAATCTCTTTTGGGGGAGATAGCATACTGGTATTTTACGAACGCTTTTAATATTTAAGTTGTGTATAATATTGATATAGTGCTATTTATCATGGGAAAAGTCCTCACACTTTCGAATTGTTAATATTTAATAGCGGGGAAACTTGGGTAGTACTACTGGGTCTGACGAGCCCCACCTGTGTGACTCGAGGTCAACCGGGTGCAATTTGTCCTATTGAACATTGTCACGACATGGTAAGTCGTGACAGGAGGCAACAACTATCACAGTCAGCTTCAATTGCGAAATCACTATGTATTAATATTTGATGTTAATAGACTAGCTATCTATTGCAATACACTACTTATATATATCACAACTGTTTATATGTTTACTGAACTCAAACTCTTGAACTCACCAACCTATGTGTTGACATTTTAGTATGCTTTTCTCAGGTCATTAAGCTGCTTGCCTCTAGGAGCACTTCACGGTTCACTTGCATACTAAGACTCGGTTTTCAAGACATTAGTATTTTAACGATTATGGTTTACTATTTTGGGTTGGCACATGTTTTGCCATATTTATACTTTAAGTTGTTTGGTTGTTTTCAAAACGCTTCCGCACTGTTTCAAACTAAATCTTTGGTTGATTTATTTACTTGTGGCATATAGAGTCGTTCTATGTAACTACTGACTGTGATCCTGGTTTGTTCACACGCCTCGCGGTAAAACCCCGCACGTGGATTTTGAGGGTGTGACAGATTGGTATCAGAGCCATTGGTTATAGGGAACTAGGTTGCATACACACTAGACTATAACCGCACACAGTTAGTTAGTTACCTGTACTTTATTTTCATCTACTGTATACTCATTGGCATACACGTCACACTATCTGCAGCATGGCATCGTCATCAAGAGCTTCTGGAAAACGACCTGCATCACCTGCGCGATCTGAGTCCCCACCTCCTGCACCTGTACCTGATGATGGACTCGACTGGCCTCGTTTTGATTATCCTCGAGGGGAGTTTGACTGGGATCAACCTTTCGCGTTGATGAAGCGTGACCCCCCAAGGGACTGGAGCTTTTATCCTAGGTTTGTCAACCACCTCATGTATAGGGAACGCGTGCCCGAGCCGAGACCCAGAACGAGAGGTAGCTCTGATTCAGCAGTACCTTCACTACCCCGGACGGAGCAGTCCAACGAGCAGTTGATTGCTGCATTGGTGGCAGCATTAGACACAGAACAGCATCGAGTCAGGCGACTCATTAGCGACGTTTGTACACTACAGACCGAGGTGTACAACCTAAGGCATGGGATGGATGAGCTTGATGGGCGTCATGGAGAGACCCTAGACGGGTGCTACAAATGAGGGACGGGATTGTAACCCTCAGTGGACGCGTGGCTACTTGCGAGCAGAGGGATGCTGTGGTTGATGACAGGATTGCTGCTTTGGAGGCACAGCTAGCAGCACTCCATATTGCTATGGCTCCTGCACCTGCAGAGGAACCTGAGGAGGAAGAACCTGAGGAGGAGGAGGAACCTGAGGAGGAGGAACCTGAAGAGGAGGAGGATGAGAGTGATGGATCTGACATTGTCGATTGATTTTTTTTTCTTTTTACATGACTTGGACTACCTAGTGTTTTCTTTGAAACCTATGTGGGAAGGGTTGTTTCCCACACGAACGACAAACTTAAATTTTGACATTGATGAATACATTGTGGCTTATTTGCAATTTATTTACTTTGGTTATTATTTTTGTTATGAATGTTGTGGTTGTGATGATTTATTATTCCTTTATTGTTTACTGTACTTCAATGAGATAAATGTGTTTGATGTTACTCATTATTGTATTTGTGGATGTAAAGTGAACAATGGACGCACGTGGACGTGGTCGTGGACGTGGTCGTGGGCGCGGTCGTGGACGTGGCGCCGGAGACCATGGCGCCGGAGATCATGGCGCTGGTGCCGTTAATATGACCCCTGCTGAGTTAACTGCCCTGATCCAGGCAGCGGTGGCTGCTGCCCAAGCGGGACAGCCAGCAGGTAAACAATGATTGGAAAAATTAAACCGAATATCTTGCATAACCGTATAGGTTGTCTGATCAATAATTGTTGTGTTAAAGCAGGACCACCAGCGTGTACTTATAAGTCCTTCATGGACTGTAAGCCCCATACCTACAGCGGTACGGAAGGCGCTGTGGGACTAGTACGCTGGTTCGAGAAGACGGAGTCCGTATTCTCCAAGTGCAACTGTCCACCTGCTGACCAGGTGAAATATGCCACCGGGACCCTGGAGGGTGCCGCCTTATCCTGGTGGAATGCCCAAGTTCAGATGTTGGGGCAAGCATTGGCTAATGGACTGCCGTGGGTCAAGTTCAAAACCATGATGACCGAGGAGTACTGTCCTCGCAACGAGGTGCAAAAGTTGGAGATAGAGTTCTGGCAACTGAAAATGCAGGGCTCAGAAATCGAGGCTTACACCACTAGAACTCACGAGCTAGCAACATTATGCCCGGGAATGGTAAATGAGATGCACAAGAGGATCGAGCACTACATACGGGGACTTGTACCCGAAACACAGAGTATGGTAACTGCTTCTAATCCAGCCACCATACAGCAAGCCATTCAGTTAGCCCATAAGCTAACTGACCAAGCAGTGGAACAGGGTCGTCTACCCAAGCGGGGCGCCGTGGCAAGCGTGCCCGATAACAAAAGAAAGTGGGATGGTAGTAGTAACACCAAAGCATCATCATCGACAGGCGGTCAACCTCAGCCTCAGCAGCAACAACAACCGGTCCAACAACAACGTAGGTTTGACAACAATCGTAACTTCAACCAAACAACTGCAACTAATCAAGGACCCAGTGGTTATGGTGGAAGACACCCGAAGTGCAACCGGTGCAACTACCATCACGTGGGACGATGTGATAGCTTCAAATGTCAGCGATGTGGTAAAATTGGACACGCTGCGAAGGATTGCCGTGGCGAACTGGTTAGGAGGACACAACAACCCCAGGAAACTCCTAAGGGTTGTTTTGAATGTGGAAAAGAGGGGCACTACAAGCGAAATTGCCCACAACTAAGGAGAAATGGTAATGGCAACAATGGAAATGGACACAACAACAACAACAATAACAACAACAACAATGGTAACAACAACGGTGGCAATGGCAACGGTAATGGCGGTAATAAGGATGGAGCAAAAGGGAGAGCCTTCGTCATTGGCTCAGGTGAGGCTCTAAATGATCCTACAACTGTTACTGGTAGATTCTCTGTTAATGGTTGCTTTGCTACGGTACTATTCGATACTGGAGCTGATAGGAGTTTCGTGTCCTTAAAATTCTGTAGTCTTTTAAGTGATATACCCTCCGCCCTAGAATCTAAATACACCGTAGAGTTGGCTGACGGTAAACAGATTCACGTAACGCATATTCTTAAAGACTGTAAGATAGAGCTTGCTGGTCATACTTTCGTTATAGATCTTATGCCTGTTACTCTGGGGAGTTTTGATGTTGTGATAGGCATGGATTGGCTTTCTAGCAAGCAAGCAGAAGTTATATGTCATGAGAAGATCATACGAATTCCTGTTGATGACACAATTCTGACAGTCCGAGGTGATAGAAGTGGTGCTGTGATAGGCATCATCTCGTTCATGAAAGCCCAAAAGTTACTACGAAAGGGTCGTGTGGCTATTCTAGAACTTGTGACTGATAAGCAGGCGAAGGAAAGAAGAATGGAGGATATTCCCATAGTGCGCGACTTTCCAGAGGTGTTTCCAGAGGATCTTCCTGGATTACCACCTCATCGTCAAGTGGAATTCCAAATTGAGCTAACTCCCGGCGCAGCCCCGATTGCTAGAGCACCTTATCGATTAGCACCGAACGAACTACAGGAGTTGTCGTCACAACTCCAGGAGCTATTAGATAAGGGTTTTATTCGCCCTAGTACATCACCCTGGGGAGCCCCTGTCCTGTTTGTGAAGAAGAAGGATGGCACGTTTCGGATGTGTATTGACTATAGGGAGCTAAATAAAGTAACAGTCAAGAACCGATACCCTCTACCCCGTATCGATGACTTGTTTGACCAACTTCAGGGATCAAGTTACTATTCGAAGATTGACTTGAGATCTGGCTATCATCAACTCAGAGTCCGCGAAGAAGACATTTCCAAAACCGCGTTTCGTACCCGCTACGGTCATTATGAGTTCTTGGTCATGCCTTTTGGGTTGACAAATGCACCTGCTGTGTTCATGGACCTCATGAACCGTGTGTGCAAACCCTACCTCGATCAGTTTGTCATTGTGTTTATCGATGATATACTGATATATTCCAGGACCAAGGAAGACCATGAGGAGCATTTGCGGATGATCTTAGAGCTACTGAAAAGGGAACAGCTGTAGCCAAATTCTCTAAGTGTGACTTTTGGATACGAGAAGTACAATTCTTAGGTCATATTGTTAATGAGAAAGGGATACATGTTGATCCTGCCAAAATCGAGGCGATCAAGAATTGGACCACACCTAAAACGCCGAGTGAAATAAGACAATTCTTGGGATTAGCAGGTTACTATCGGCGATTCATAGAGGGATTCTCTAAGATTGCACAACCTCTCACAGCTTTGACTCACAAAGGGACTACATACAAATGGGGTGAAAGCCAAGAATCAGCTTTTCAATCGCTAAAGCAGAAGCTATGTACCGTGCCGATACTAGCACTGCCAGAGGGGACGGATGACTTCGTGGTATATTGTGATGCATCCATTCAAGGCTTGGGTTGTGTCTTAATGCAGCGAGACAAAGTGATAGCCTACGCCTCGAGACAATTAAAAGTTCATGAGAAGAACTATACTACTCATGACTTAGAGTTGGGTGCAGTAGTCTTTGCCTTAAAGATTTGGAGACATTACTTGTACGGTACCAAGTGCACTATCTACACCGATCACAAGAGTCTTCAACATATCTTTGAGCAAAAGGAATTGAATATGAGGCAACGACGTTGGGTGGAGCTGCTAAACGACTATGATTGCGCTATTAAATACCATCCGGGAAAGGCGAATGTGGTTGCTGATGCCTTAAGCCGGAAGGAAACAGCTAAACCCAGACGGGTGCGAGCTTTACAACTCACTATTAGTACTCAACTGCCTGAACAAGTTAAGGAGGCACAGGTAGAAGCTTTGAAAGCAGAAAACATTGGTTCTGAGTCGTTGAGAGGAATGGATAAACAGCTGGTCATGAAGGAAGATGGAATTCGATATTTCATGGATAGACTTTGGGTGCCTGCCTATGGAAATTTGAGAGACCTGGTTATGAGTGAGGCACACAAATCTAAGTATTCTATACATCCTGGATCCGATAAAATGTATCATGATCTGAAGGCGCACTATTGGTGGCCTAATATGAAAGCGGATGTGGCTACATATGTGAGCAAGTGCTTGACCTGCTCGAAGGTGAAGGTGGAGTATCAAAAACCATCCGGACTATTGCAGCAACCCGAGATACCGATGTGGAAGTGGGAACAAATCTCCATGGATTTTATTACCAAGCTGCCCAGGACTAGTAATGGTTGTGATACAATATGGGTTATTGTGGATCGATTGACAAAATCTGCTCATTTTCTTGCTATAAAGGAAACTGACAAGATGGAGAAGTTAACCCGCCTGTACCTCAAGGAGATCGTTTCCAGACACGGTGTACCGATCTCCATTATCTCTGATCGTGATGCTCGTTTCACGTCACACTTCTGGCAATCATTGCAGAAATCTTTGGGAACACGATTAGATATGAGTACCGCTTATCACCCGCAAACGGATGGCCAGAGTGAGCGTACCATACAGACGTTGGAAGATATGCTACGTGCTTGTGTAATTGATTTCGGGAATAACTGGGAAATTCACCTGCCATTGGTGGAATTTTCTTATAACAACAGTTATCACACTAGCATACAAGCAGCACCTTTCGAGGCTTTGTATGGGAGAAAATGTAGATCACCTGTTTGTTGGGCGGAAATTGGCGATAGTCAACTGACTGGTCCCGAGTTGATTCATGAAACAACTGAGAAGATCGTACAGATACGGAACCGTATGGCAGCAGCGCGAGACCGACAAAAGAGTTATGCTGATAAAAGACGGAAACCTTTAGAGTTTCAGGTTGGTGACAAGGTTTTGTTGAAGGTTTCACCATGGAAAGGCGTGGTTCGGTTTGGCAAGCGAGGGAAGCTAAACCCGAGGTACGTTGGACCATTTGAAATAGTGGAAAGAATAGGTCCAGTGGCCTATCGTCTAGCCCTACCTGATTCGCTAAGTGGAATCCATGATGTATTTCATGTATCAAACTTGAAGAAATGCATAACTGATGAAACGATGGTCGTACCACTGGAGGAGGTTCAAGTGGATGAGCAACTACGTTTTATTGAAGAACCAGTTGAGGTGATGGACCGTGAGGTGAAAACACTTAAGCAGAGCAAGATACCTATTGTCAAAATCCGTTGGAATTCGCGACGTGGACCGGAATTCACATGGGAACGGGAAGATCAAATGAAGCTTAAGTATCCTCATCTATTCGAGAAGACGATGTCTGCAGACGAAGGTATTGATTTAAATTTCGGGACGAAATTTCTTTCAACATGGGGATGATGTGACAACTCATCCAAAACTCACTCGATTTCGATTTCTGTGTGCCAATGCAGTAGACCAGTGATGGAACACTCTCACCATGTAACGCAATTTTCGGGACGAAAATTCTTTCAACATGGGGATAATGTGACATCCGGTAAATTTCCGTTACCAAACTCCGTTAGTTCCGTTAAGTCTTGTATACACGTGTCGTGAGCACACACTAGTTGTCGTTTAACGTTGGTGACCTAATAATAATGTTAATTAAATGTGAATCTAATTGATTTGATGATTATTGTGTTATGCTTATGTGTTTACGCGATTTAAATGTTAACGGTGAATTTATCGCGTAACGTGTAAACGTGTGTATTAATCCGTATGTTTGTGTTTTGTAAAGATGAAACATATAATTTGTTACCATGAGTTATATGTTTATTATTGTAGTTAAAAATCATTTAAAAGTGTTTAAAAGAGTGCCTTTTTAATAAAATACAAAACACAAGGGCCTAAGTTGTCAATTTGCAAAGTTTAATTAAATAAAACAAACCCCAAACCCTAATCCCCACCCTTCGGCCGCGATCTCCCATCTAAACCCACCCATTTGCGAAAATCAGCCAAGAACAAGCATCAAAACCTCAATTTGATTCGATTTCAAGGCATATAACTTGTTGGAATCATCAATTGCAAGTTATAACAAGTTTAAAGGTTAGATTTTTCATGTTTTTGTGAGTGTTTGTTTATGGCCGAATCTAGGAAGTGAAATTGATCCTCATGGGATCGAATTGAATGTTGTTTGATGATGTTTATGTGTTAGTTAGGTAGAATACATGTTAGTTAACGTGGATTATGTATGAATTACATGTTCTTAGTGGTTTAATCATGGATTTTGATTCTTGTCTAACCCTAGTTCGAAATAACTTGATTATGCATGATGGATGATTTGTTTGATGAATTTTTGATGTTTAATAGGTTGTATAGATGCTAGATTACATTGATTTACAAGAAATTGGTGAATTGATGTTGATGTTCATAGGTTACTAAGAATAGTAACTTTATTTTGCATGTAATGTTGAATTGGTGATGAATTGATGTTATGGATGTGTTCATGGTGATGATTAGATGTTAGATTGTTGTTGTGAGCATTGAGAATTCAAGAACACATGCTATAGTTCATACCTTACTAAAGATAGTAACTTTTTAGGATATGAGTTGATGGATTATGATGTTTGGATGTTGTTGATCATGCATAGATGTTGATATGAGCTTGAATTGGTATATTATTAATGAATTCATGAATGTATAGGATGTTTGATAGATTTTGGGATGTTATTTCCCAAAAGGGAAACTTTATTTGTGTAAAGTTTGATGTATGATGATATGAACATGTTTGGGATATTAGGAGCATGTTAGTATGACCATGGATGAATTCTAAGGTGATGAATCATGTTGAAATAGTTGTATGGGATGTTTTGGATAATCATGGATGATATTTGGATTTTGGTGATCATGTATGAAGTTGGTGTTGATTAGTTGCTAGGATATCATGTTTGGGTTTGGTGAGTAATGATTATGGTGTATGTTGAATACTATGGGCATGGCTATGACTTAAGGGTTATGTATGGATAATGTAGCATGTGTATGATACTGTTTGAATGTTAGTCATGTATGTTATATGTGCTCATTGGCTTTATTTGGATTATAACTTATAATGTCACCAACGGGTCAAACGGGTCAACTAGGTCAAACGTGTCTATTTGTCTGGAAGCTTGAGTCTTTGGTTTTGGTATGATTAGGGTTTCACATGTCTTTCATTTACACGTACTTATGTACTCGCATGATCTAGGTAACCTTTGAAGGTTGGCTATCCACTTGTTTCTCAAATAAACCCTAAGTACTCTTTGCATACATCAGGTGAGTTCATGCCCCACGCTTTATTTAATCTCTTTTGGGGGAGATAGCATACTGGTATTTTACGAACGCTTTTAATATTTAAGTTGTGTATAATATTGATATAGTGCTATTTATCATGGGAAAAGTCCTCACACTTTCGAATTGTTAATATTTAATAGCGGGGAAACTTGGGTAGTACTACTGGGTCTGACGAGCCCCACCTGTGTGACTCGAGGTCAACCGGGTGCAATTTGTCCTATTGAACATTGTCACGACATGGTAAGTCGTGACAGGAGGCAACAACTATCACAGTCAGCTTCAATTGCGAAATCACTATGTATTAATATTTGATGTTAATAGACTAGCTATCTATTGCAATACACTGCTTATATATATCACAACTGTTTATATGTTTACTGAACTCAAACTCTTGAACTCACCAACCTATGTGTTGACATTTTAGTATGCTTTTCTCAGGTCATTAAGCTGCTTGCCTCTAGGAGCACTTCACGGTTCACTTGCATACTAAGACTCGGTTTTCAAGACATTAGTATTTTAACGATTATGGTTTACTATTTTGGGTTGGCACATGTTTTGCCATATTTATACTTTAAGTTGTTTGGTTGTTTTCAAAACGCTTCCGCACTGTTTCAAACTAAATCTTTGGTTGATTTATTTACTTGTGGCATATAGAGTCGTTCTATGTAACTACTGACTGTGATCCTGGTTTGTTCACACGCCTCGCGGTAAAACCCCGCACATGGATTTTGAGGGTGTGACACTGATGAAGCCTTTCATTCTGTGACATGCGAAGTAATTTGGGTGTCTTTATATTCTAAGAAAACCAATACTTTAGCTAAACATTTCTGAATTTTTGGTTAATATAGTTAGAAATTTCTGAAAATTTTAGGGGTGATTACTTTAATTTCAGATTGCATAAATCACCATTTTAATTAGTAGAAGTACATTTCGATGAGTTTTTCTAAACAAGAAAAGGGCAATAGGTGATGTATTTTACATAAATGTGAGACCTTTATATACATGAAGTAGTTAATATGAAAGAACATAAAAAATTAGTTAGATAATTTATGATAACAAAAAATTATGTGATTGTGTATTATGGCTAAGACATTCAAGATTCGAAGGTTATATCATTTAGCAATCCTTTGTGGTGAGACTAGAAGTACATAAATATAATTCTTTTAGAATAGATGTGGGACCGGTTAAAGGATGGTCAATACAATCAGTCACAATGAGGAGAGTGTTAGATTACTTAACAGATCAAATAAGGAACCAGATTTATATATAAGATACTAAGAACACAAGTGTCACACCCCCGCTAAAAGCGGAAACACGGGGATGTAACGAGAATGGGATCGTCATAACACATGGTAAGCGATAGAGAGCAATATAAATAAATGATGACTTGCGTGTCATGACGACACCCGACAACAAGGAGACTTGTGTCGTGTTTAGTCAATGTTCACGACAACATAGCCATAACCAACATGATAATGATAACACATAATCACATAAAATGAAAATGTAAATGTTAATTCCCACAACCCGGGAACAAGTTTCAAGAGTTGATAATTGTTTACATGCGATAACATTGTTCAAA
The DNA here is from genome assembly GCA_025215565.1 of Flaveria ramosissima. Taxonomy (NCBI): domain Eukaryota; kingdom Viridiplantae; phylum Streptophyta; class Magnoliopsida; order Asterales; family Asteraceae; genus Flaveria; species Flaveria ramosissima. The sequence goes on from CM046035.1 coordinate 25,872,506, forward strand.
AAGATTGTTTAACAAAATGAGCTAAGTCCCAAAAATGCATCCTAGGGTCTCCACTAAGGCAGCACACCTAGATTCCTGGACTTGCATGTTCACCTGAAAAGATATGCTTAAAACGGTCAACAAAATTGTTGGTGAGCTCGCAGGTTTATGTAATAAAAATGTAATTGATGCTGTAATAAATAGCGCGTCGGAATACCGTGAATACAGTTATTACACAAGTAAATATCACATGACATGAGCTTTGCAACCAAACCTAGCGACGTACACTAAGAAATTGTCGGCATATATTCACCCAAGGGCCCGTTCCTGGCCACTGATGGTACCAACTAGTATACCATCGAACGAGGGTGGGGGTGTCAACCCAATAGTACTACCAATACCTAACCGTCGGTTCCCACACTGGAATTAAATAGTTGCAAAGATAGAACCACACAGCAGACCCAAGCATGTATCAAATAGTACTTGCAACACAGTATCACGTTGATTCCTTGTATGTAAAATGTATGTAAGTGTACAGCATAAAAATTGTGTAAGCATACTTTTCCCCCAATTTGTAAATGATTGAAATATTGTATAAATGTGAAAAGGGGCCACGAAACTCACTTGTTAAGTGGTAAGTATGTATGAACGATGTATCCCAATTGTTGAATGCAAATAAACAGTCAAACACCTATTGACAGTTATTGTATAGCATTAATGATATGATATATGTATAAGCGCGCAATAATGATGGGTCGGTTCGGGTCGTATCGGATGGGTCACGCACAACACACACAGACTGACACACGTTCTAGACCTTATGTAGATCCAAATACAAGACATCGTCGCCACCAATGATGATATTTAAGTAAAAGTATTGTTGTTATCGAAGAATATTGAATAAGTGTCAATAGTTATAAGTCAATTTAGTCGTTCGTAAAGCGTTAGTCATACTTGCTCAAAATAGTTTCTGTGCCCTTTCTCATGTTGACTTTAATCTTTGTGGCCAAACAATGGCATAATTGTGTTAGTGTTACCTCGACACCACACAACATACTCACGCCACGCACAAGGGTCAAACACAACCAATTCAGTCGCATACAAGGCCAGACGCACGACTCAACCTCCATTCGTGCGAATCAACCCTCAATCGTGCGAATCAGCTTCATTCGTACGATTGAGCCTTCATTCGTATGATTGGCCTTCAGTCGTACCACACAACACCCAATCGCACGACTCAACTTCCATGCGCACGAATCAACCTTCAGTCGTGCGAATTAGCTACTTTCGTACGACTGAACCTTCATTCGTGCGATTGGACCCCAGTCGTGCGAATCACATTCATTCGCACACATTCAGTCGGTCACCTGACTCAATCGCACACAAACACTCAATCGCATGACTCATTCGCATACACTCATTCGCACGCATGACTCAATCGCATACACACACTCAGTCGCACAACTCAGTCGCACGACATGCCTAGTCGCACAACTCAGTCGCGCGATTGACTCAGACGCATGATCCAGTCGCACGACCCACTCAGTCGCACGGCTCAATCGCATGGATGACCCAGTCGCCCAATCTGCAGAATCGCGACTGTGGTCGGGGTGAGCAGCCCCCGAGCTGCTCTAAACACGGGTTTTACACCACATAGACTTCCAGAAACACTCAACAAACATACCCAAACATAAAACACAAGCAAAGAGACCTCACACGCACCCATACGACCTTGTGTGTTCGGGTTGAACCCGAACACCCGAAACCCTAGTTTGGACAGCCGTGAAAAGGCTCTAAAATGGACAACCAAAGACAACTACCTGCTAAGAAGGGGTAGTCTAAGCTGTAGATGATGTCAAGACGAAGAAAACGAGACCTCTCGGGTCGGATTTGGTGCTAAAATGGAGTTTTTGTGTGTGTGAAGAGATGAAGATGAAGAAGATGATAGAAATGGGGGTTTAGGGCTGGAAATGGGGTATTTATACCCAGCCCAAGTTTCCAAAATTACAAGTTTAGTCCCTGCACTTAACCCCCGAGTTTTCCCAATTTTGTTCGGTTGAAAAACGACTTCGTTAGGTGTTTTATATTAATTGTAAAAGTATATTTAATGTTATTATGACTGAAGAAATGGTTATATTAAAACATTTATTATATTTATAAAATGATATATTTAGCGTTTTCAAGAATGAAAGTTTTAAAGGTCTTTTTAAGGTTCACACACGGTTTTAAAACGAATGCACACACGACGATAATATTGCACACATGATATCCACATAATGAGTCAAATAATGATGAGGAATGACCAAATATAGAAAAGATGACGGTCAAACACGTCAATTGACGGACCTTAAAGTGACGGATGTCACAGTATCCCCCAGTTGAGAGAATTTCGTCCCGAAATTCAGCTGGAGTTAGGTCCAAGAGTGTCATCCTCGAAAAGATGTGGATATTTGAGTTTCATCTGATCTTCACGTTCCCATGTAAACCCTGGCCCTCGTTTTGAATTCCACCTTACGCGAACAATAGGTATCCTACTGCGCTTCAGTTGCTTGACCTTTCGATCCATGATCTCGATGGGTTCTTCAACAAAATGAAGCTTGTCGTCAATCTTGATTTCCTCAATTGGCACGTGAAGGGATTCATCGGCCAAACATTTCTTGAGGTTTGACACGTGAAAAGTATCGTGTACACCGCTAAGCTCTTGTGGCAACCTTAACCGGTAAGCCACTGGACCGATTCTTTCAGTGATCTCAAATGGTCCAACATATCTTGGAGCTAACTTCCCTTTCTTTCCGAATCGAACGACTCCTTTCCAAGGGGAAACTTTGAGTAACACACGATCCCCAACATTGAATTCTAGAGGCTTCCGACGATTGTCGGCATAGCTCTTTTGGCGATCTCGCGCGGCTTTAAGTCGATCTTTGATTTGGAAAATCTTGTCTGTTGTCTCTTGGATGATCTCTGGGCCTGTCAGTTGACTCTCACCAATTTCGGCCCAACAAACGGGAGATCTGCATTTCCTTCCATACAACGCTTCAAATGGTGCACATCCAATGCTTGTGTGATAGCTGTTGTTGTAGGAGAACTCAATCAACGACAGATGAGCATCCCAACTACCACCAAAATCGATTACACACGCTCTCAACATGTCTTCTAGCGTCTGTATAGTGCGTTCACTTTGGCCATCTGTTTGAGGGTGATAGGCTGTACTCATGTCTAATCGAGTACCCATCGCTTTCTGTAGCGTCTGCCAAAAACGTGAAGTGAATCTGCTGTCTCGGTCAGATATGATTGACACCGGCACCCCGTGCCGTGTCACGACCTCTTTGATGTACAATCTCGCCAACTTATCCATCTTGTAATCTTCTCGGATAGGCAAGAAATGTGCTGACTTCGTCATTCGATCAATAATGACCCATATCGAGTCATGACCGTTGTTTGTTCTAGGGAGTTTGGTAATGAAATCCATAGCTATGTTCTCCCATTTCCACTCGGGAATTTCAGGCTGCTGTAATAATCCCGATGGCTTTTGATGTTCAGCTTTGACTTTCGAACACGTCAAACATCGACTGACGTATAAGGCAATGTCTTTCTTCATGCCTGGCCACCAGTATAGATCCTTAAGATCATGATACATCTTATCTGCACCAGGATGAATAGAATATCGCGTCTTGTGGGCTTCATCCATGACTAAGGTTCGAACACCTCCCCATTTGGGTACCCATATGCGATCCATGAAGTACTGAATACCGTCATCCTTGCGAATCATCTGTTTATCTAACCCCCGGAACTCTTCTCCCGCAAGGTTTTCTTCTTTCAATGCCTCGCTCTGTGCAATTTGAATCTGAGCTTTTAAGTTGGTTTGAATGGTCAATCCCAACGCTCGTGCACGTAGTGGTTTCACACGTTCTTTACGGCTTAAGGCATCAGCCACCACGTTAGCTTTCCCCGGATGATACCGGATTTCACAATCGTAGTCGCTAAGAAGCTCTACCCAACGTCGTTGGCGCATGTTGAGTTCCTTCTGATCCAGAATATGTTGAAGGCTTTTATGATCGGTGAAAATGATGCATTTGGTGCCATACAAGTAATGCCTCCAAATTTGAGTGCAAATACTACAGCGCCCAACTCAAGATCATGAGTGGTGTAGTTCTTTTCGTGCACTTTAAGTTGTCGCGAAGCGTAGGCAATCACTTTATCCTTCTGCATCAATACACATCCCAATCCTTGATGTGACGCATCGCAGTAGACCACAAAATCATCTGTTCCGTCTGGGAGAGACAGTATCGGTGCGTTGCACAACTTCTCTTTCAACGTTTGGAACGCTTGTTCTTGTGCAAATCCCCAGTCAAACTTCTTGTCTTTCTGAGTAAGCAGGGTCAACGGCTGCGCGATCTTTGAGAAATTCGCGATGAAGCGACGATAATAACCGGCCAATCCTAAGAATTGCCGTATCTCTGATGGTGTCTGGGGTGTATCCCATTTCTTCACCGCTTCGATCTTGCCGGGATCAACGTGAATCCCGTCCTCATTAACCACATGACCCAAAAACTTCACTTCCCGCAGCCAAAACTCACACTTTGAAAACTTGGCGAAAAGTTTCTCTTCTCGTAGCAGCTCCAGAATAGCCCGAAGATGTTCTACATGATCCTCTTTCGATCGGGAATAGATAAGTATATCGTCTATGAAGACGATCACGAACTTATCCAAGTAAGGTTTGCACACCCGATTCATTAGATCCATGAACACAGCTGGTGCGTTGGTCAACCCGAACGGCATGACCAAGAACTCATAGTGCCCATAACGAGTTCTGAACGCAGTCTTCGGTATGTCGTCCTCGAAAACCCTTAGCTGATGATAACCGGAACGGAGATCGATCTTTGAAAAATACGAAGCTCCTTGCAGCTGATCAAATAAATCGTCGATTCTGGGGAGAGGATATCGGTTCTTCACCGTCAACTTGTTCAGTTCACGGTAATCGATGCACATGCGGAACGATCCGTCCTTCTTCTTGACAAATAGTACTGGTGCTCCCCACGGTGAATGACTCGGTCGAATAAAACCTTTCTCCAGTAGTTCCTGTAACTGACTAGATAACTCTTGCATCTCGGATGGCGCTAGTCGATAAGGCGTTTTCGCTACCGGTGTAGCTCCAGGAACCAACTCAATACGGAATTCCACCTGTCGTGGAGGAGGTAAACCAGACAAGTCATCTGGAAATACTTCTGGGTAGTCCCGTACTACTGGAATATCCACCAGCTTCCTCTCCTCGTCTTTCTTTTCAACTACATGTGCCAGAAAAGCGTAGCACTGCTTTCGTAGACTCTGGCGTGCTTTCATGCAGGAAATCAACTTTAAGCTCTTGCCCGGTCGTTCTCCCTGAACTTTGAGTACTTCCCCGTTTGGCATAGGGATACGTACTACTTTGTCTCGGCAAACAATCTCTGCTCCATTCTGCGACAACCAATCCATACCCACAATCACATCGAAACTTCCTAACTCAAAGGGTATCAAATCTATGTCGAATGTATGATCCTCCAACGTCAACGAACACTTCCTAATAATCTCATCGGCCTGAGCAACCTTACCATTGGCCATTTCTACAGAGTAGCTAGTTTCTAGCCTACTAGGACTCAAACCAAGTAATTGCACAAACTCAGAAGAAATAAAACTATTGTCTGCTCCAGTGTCAAATAATATGGATGCGAAGTGATGATTGAGTAAGTGCGTACCCGTGACAACATTCGGGTCCTGACGAGCATCATTAGCTCCGATGACGAATGCACGTCCCCGAGCTGCGTTTCCCTGATTAGCCGGGCCTTGATTCCCAGCAATAGCCAACACCTGCTGCTGATTGTTCCCCTGTTGACCCGGTGCCCGATTCAGCCTGGGGCACATGTTCCTGTAGTGATCGGGGCTCCCACACTCAAAGCAAGCCCTTGCATTCCCGGCGGGGTTAACCGCGTTGACGGGTGCTACAAGATTCGGTGCAGTTCTGCAATCTCTTGCCAAATGACCCGGGCGCTTACAGTTAGCGCATACCCGGCACTGCGTCCCTGGGGGATGATGATAATTGCACCTGTCACATTTGGGGTGCGGCCCCACATACTCTCTTCTGGCCTGAGACACGGCCACAAAATTCCTGGTCGGCTTAGACCTCTTCTCAAACCTTCCGGCACTCGACCGGCTCGACTCCCCAACATCCTTCCTCTTCTCGGCCCCTCGGCCCAAAACCCCTGTTCTAACCATCTCGTCAGTCAGAGCGCCAGCTTTCAAATTGCGCTCTGAATAGTAGGAGGAGCGGCTGCTGTGACCATAGCTCTAATTTGAGGCGCGAGTCCCCAAATGTACCTCTCGATCCTCTTTGATTCCGGCGTAACCAGATGCGGAACCAACCTTGCCAGCTCATGAAAACGATCAGTATAAGCTGCATGCCCTGCCCCCACCATAGCATGATTCCAGAACTCATGCTCCAGCTTCTGCATCTCGTTGAGAGGGCAGTATTCCTCGGTGATTAGGGCTTTGAACTCGTCCCACGACATTTGCATCGCGGACTCTCTTCCTCTGCTTGAATCTGAGTGTTCCACCAGGTTAGGGCCTTACCCTGTAGCGAACAAGTAGCATACTTGATCCTCTGGCTGTCGAGGCACTCACTGATGTCGATCACTGCCTCCATCTTTTCCAACCACCTGGTTAGGGCTATCGCCCCACCTTTCCCATCGAATTCCCTTGGCTTACAAGCCACGAACTCCTTGTACGAGCATCCCCGACGAGCATTAACCACTCCAGTCTCGATACCGGCAGTACCACCATTCCCGGTTTCTGGTTGCTCTCGTTTCCAGTCGGGTTCCCGTTTCCCGTTTCAGTTTCTATCCCACCTTGGGCTCCATCATCGTTGCCACCATCCCCGTGAGGGTGGTGTTGTTGAAGTGCGTCGCTCACTTGGGCCACGATAGTAGGAATCAGTGCGGCCAATTGTTGAGCGATCAGGGCTGCCATGTCGGCGTTCCCTGTTCCTTGACTGTTGCTGGCAGGAGCATCGTTTGCTCTTGGTGCTCTGCCTCTGCCTCGGCCTCTGCCCCTTGGGGCTTCACTCCCGCCACTACTGCTACGGGTGACTCTTCGAGGCGGCATGTTCTAATCATAAGAGAGGTAACATATAAACTTTAGTCACCATAGATACAAATGTATTCCACTTATCAAATTCCAATGTTCATGTTCAGGTCGGCCAGACCACCATGCAGCCCATTTCAAGCATATTCTCGGTATACCGGTGATGTTTATATATAGGGTTCCCCGCAGCGTTCCCACCACACCCACGATGTACCGAGAATGATGCCCGATCCGGTTACATGGCATCCAACTTTCCTTACATCATATCCATCAAGTCCATGTATTTCATGTCAATATCATGCTTATTGTCATCACACATCACAACAGTTGTAAGTCCATGTATACAATCACGTTTAGTCTAGCGGAGGTTGTCTATTTCCTCATTCTTCGAGGTTTCAGACATATTCCCCCTCAGGATTAATCTCAGTGTCCAAGGTCAGGCACAATAGTATGATCTGTGATGATCTCTTCGGGTTAATACCCGGATCTGTTAAACTAACTCGGCGCGCAGAGGGAACGGAAGATTCAATAGTAGTATCCCCATAAAAGAGTGAGCACAAGGGCTCTCTCATTGGGTAGTAAGATCACATAACAAATAGATGAACAATCAAGCAGCGAGGAACACATACACGAGATTATTATGCATACTGAGTCCTAGCATGCAAATCTACATGAAGGTTCCTAGGTTATAGTCTAGGTCAAGCGTATTGCCTAATTCTCTATAACCAATGGCTCTGATACCAATCTGTCACACCCCCGCTAAAAGCGGAAACACGGGGAGTAACGAGAATGGGATCGTCATAACACATGGTAAGCGATAGAGAGCAATATAAATAAATGATGACTTGCGTGTCATGACGACACCCGACACAAGGAGACTTGTGTCGTGTTTAGTCATGTTCACGACAACATAGCCATAACCAACATGATAATGATAACCACATAATCACATAAAATGAAAATGTAAATGTTAATTCCCACAACCCGGGAACAAGTTTCAAGAGTTGATAATTGTTTACATGCGATACATTGTTCAAAAAGATTGTTTAACAAAATGAGCTAAGTCCCAAAAATGCATCCTAGGGTCTCCACTAAGGCAGCACACCTAGATTCCTGGACTTGCATGTTCACCTGAAAAGATATGCTTAAAACGGCCAACAAAATTGTTGGTGAGCTCGCAGGTTTATGTAAATAAAAATGTAATTGATGCTGTAATAAATAGCGCGTCGGAATACCGTGAATACAGTTATTACAACAAGTAAATATCAACATGACATGAGCTTTGCAACCAAACCTAGCGACGTACACTAAGAAATTGTCGGCATATATTCACCCAAGGGCCCGTTCCTGGCCACTGATGGTACCAACTAGTATACCATCGAACGAGGGTGGGGGTGTCAACCCAGTAGTACTACCAATACCTAACCGTCGGTTCCCACACTGGAATTAAATAGTTGCAAAGATAGAACCACACAGCAGACCCAAGCATGTATCAAATAGTACTTGCAACACAGTATCACGTTGATTCCTTGTATGTAAAATGTATGTAAGTGTACAGCATAAAAATTGTGTAAGCATACTTTTCCCCCAATTTGTAAATGATTGAAATATTGTATAAATGTGAAAAGGGGCCACGAAACTCACTTGTTAAGTGGTAAGTATGTATGAACGATGTATCCCAATTGTTGAATGCAAATAAACAGTCAAACACCTATTGACAGTTATTGTATAGCATTAATGATATGATATATGTATAAGCGCGCAATAATGATGGGTCGGTTCGGGTCGTATCGGATGGGTCACGCACAACACACACAGACTGACACACGTTCTAGACCTTATGTAGATCCAAATACAAGACATCGTCGCCACCAATGATGATATTTAAGTAAAAGTATTGTTGTTATCGAAGAATATTGAATAAGTGTCAATAGTTATAAGTCAATTTAGTCGTTCGTAAAGCGTTAGTCATACTTGCTCAAAATAGTTTCTGTGCCCTTTCTCATGTTGACTTTAATCTTTGTGGCCAAACAATGGCATAATTGTGTTAGTGTTACCTCGACACCACACAACATACTCACGCCACGCACAAGGGTCAAACACAACCAATTCAGTCGCATACAAGGCCAGACGCACGACTCAACCTCCATTCGTGCGAATCAACCCTCAATCGTGCGAATCAGCTTCATTCGTACGATTGAGCCTTCATTCGTATGATTGGCCTTCAGTCGTACCACACAACACCCAATCGCACGACTCAACTTCCATGCGCACGAATCAACCTTCAGTCGTGCGAATTAGCTACTTTCGTACGACTGAACCTTCATTCGTGCGATTGGACCCCAGTCGTGCGAATCACATTCATTCGCACACATTCAGTCGGTCACCTGACTCAATCGCACACAAACACTCAATCGCATGACTCATTCGCATACACTCATTCGCACGCATGACTCAATCGCATACACACACTCAGTCGCACAACTCAGTCGCACGACATGCCTAGTCGCACAACTCAGTCGCGCGATTGACTCAGACGCATGATCCAGTCGCACGACCCACTCAGTCGCACGGCTCAATCGCATGGATGACCCAGTCGCCCAATCTGCAGAATCGCGACTGTGGTCGGGGTGAGCAGCCCCCGAGCTGCTCTAAACACGGGTTTTACACCACATAGACTTCCAGAAACACTCAACAAACATACCCAAACATAAAACACAAGCAAAGAGACCTCACACGCACCCATACGACCTTGTGTGTTCGGGTTGAACCCGAACACCCGAAACCCTAGTTTGGACAGCCGTGAAAAGGCTCTAAAATGGACAACCAAAGACAACTACCTGCTAAGAAGGGGTAGTCTAAGCTGTAGATGATGTCAAGACGAAGAAAACGAGACCTCTCGGGTCGGATTTGGTGCTAAAATGGAGTTTTTGTGTGTGTGAAGAGATGAAGATGAAGAAGATGATAGAAATGGGGGTTTAGGGCTGGAAATGGGGTATTTATACCCAGCCCAAGTTTCCAAAATTACAAGTTTAGTCCCTGCACTTAACCCCCGAGTTTTCCCAAATTTTGTTCGGTTGAAAAACGACTTCGTTAGGTGTTTTATATTAATTGTAAAAGTATATTTAATGTTATTATGACTGAAGAAATGGTTATATTAAAACATTTATTATATTTATAAAATGATATATTTAGCGTTTTCAAGAATGAAAGTTTTAAAGGTCTTTTTAAGGTTCACACACGGTTTTAAAACGAATGCACACACGACGATAATATTGCACACATGATATCCACATAATGAGTCAAATAATGATGAGGAATGACCAAATATAGAAAAGATGACGGTCAAACACGTCAATTGACGGACCTTAAAGTGACGGATGTCACAACAAGTATGTAATGAGACATAACTAAGAACAAGATAAGTATGGTTTTCAAGAATGTTGTATATTACTCTCAAGTTCTATTATAGGTGTTACAGAGCATGAAGATAAATACAAGAACCTGAGATACTTTATACTACACCCTATAGCCGACCATACTTTGAAAGCCAGCTGGAAACACTAATCTAGACAACAAGATCAATGTAGAGTCAAAAGGCAGATTTCCTTTTGAGTAGTGACTATGATATGTCATATCTCACATCCTAATGTATTACAAAAAGGATAAAAGGTACAAGTAGAAAGTTACAGACCCCAAACCATAATCTACAGTTGCAAAATCATGGATCTTTTACCAACTTATACAAGTTGGTAAGTCTACAGAGTTGCAGCGGAAAGTAGGTCAGCTTTATGCAAAAGTTGATAAGAGAAAGCATGTCTTCTTTGTCTTTGGAAGAAATCAGTCTTCACTCCTTTGGCTTCAGAAGACTTTGTCTTTGAAGCTTCAGAAGACTTCTTTTTTGGCTTCGGAAGATTTGGACTTTCGCTTTCGAAGATTTTACACATGATAATATTTTGAAGTGTGTAAAACTTCCAAAGTAACTTCTACACATGAAGACTTCTTTTTGCTTTGGTTGCATCAGCCTTTGAAGTATAACCTTACAATAGAGTTGCCTTGAATTGTTTTTAGCATGAATAAATCCTCAAGAAGTTGATATTTGTTGAAATGCCATGCTTTTAAATTGAGTTGAAATATTTGTGTCCATGCTTTTTAAATGTTTATCAAATTGTAGTTGTGTGTTTGGTATATATTGAAAGGTTCCGTAAATAATATATGGTTAACGAAGTATGCAAGTTAGTTGCATCGCGTAGGTTATCCCCGCGGCAACTAGTATTCAATAAATAGAACCATTTGTTGGTGTTTCAATAATGCTTTTATATAATATTGACCTGACAAAATGATCTTTATAATGGCATTGGCTTGCAAGTTATATCTCTTGAGAAACATTTTATAAAATCTAAAATAATACTAGAAAGTAATTTCGGTATCATAACATTTATTTCAAGAATTAATCTTGTACCATCCAAAAAAAGATCCCTTTTAGGTTTTAGAGAAAACAATTATTAATATGATATGTTTGGCAATTACAAATAACAAGAGCAAACAATAATCATCATCTAGAGTTTGGTGTGGAGTATGATGCATTATTGCGAGCAAAGAGTAAAGAAAAGATAAAAATACTAATATTAGATAAATGTGGTAAGATTACTAATGAGACAATAAATGGTGTATACATTAATATGCATCATGATGGTTGCTACTCCCACAGTACGTAACGACGTGTTATTGTTTACACGGGTTAAATAAAACTATTAAACCCTTGTTCTAACCATTTCAATACATCTACATGCTAGTTTGGTATATACGTAAACATTTAAAAATAGACATGTCACAAACATGCATAAAAATACTTTGTAAACATTTGTGCACATAAGACATAACATGCAAATAAAGTTTAGTAAACATATTCACCTTAGCCAATGGACTAGAATCACCACTTAAAGCTTTTAGATTCTCGATCAGTACAGCTACCAACGTTCCTGGAGCTTAATGGGGTATAATTCTCGAACAAGTTTTCCTAACATGTATAGGTTTTTATAGCCTTATCATGTCGATCATCATGGACTGTTACCCAGTTGGTCGCGTTCTGCGACACAAACATGGCAGCCGAGAATCTTTTTAACCAATCAAAAATTAACAAGTGTCCACCACACGTATCAACATCAGATGCCTCGTCATTGGACACGTCTCACTCCTATGTGAAACGTGTCATTCTCCAGGTCCTCTTTAGCATGCCCATGTCAATCAAAAAGGAATTTGCTTGGTGAACACGTAGCGGATTGCATAGTGGTCCGCTATGCCATCGAGATCCCCAAAACCCTAATTTTGTCATTCAAAATGTTAATTCCTTAAACTTTCACTTTTAATCCTATATTTTAGGTTTATTATTTTTTTGTGAAATTCTCCAGGTGTTACATTAAATCTTCCAAGTGAGGTTGCTTAAGATAAAGCAAGTACTTAAGGTTTCAAGGACGAGAATGATATCTATTTGATTTTGATCCATTCTCAACACGGTAGAATATATCAACTTCTGACTCATTGAACCTGTTGAAGTTATTCAAGAACCACAAGCTGAAACAATGTTTTAGCGAACAATCAAAATTCATTTACAAAAGATTCTATACCTCAAGCTGCTGTTGAAGTTCATTGTAACATAATGATTATATGAATTTCATCTGACACTATTCCTACTTCTTCTACTAAAGGTTCTAAAAATCCATATAGTTATCCAGATCAACATGGAACAAATCTTTCTAATAATCTTGAGAAGGATTTGATTCCATAGTCCATAATTAATAAAGAGCATCTAGTGTAAACTATTATATCCTCTTCATGTAGGGGATCAGAATAGAAACCAGTCTAGCGCAATACATGAGTGTTTGTATACTTGTTTTCTATCACAAATCAAGCTAAAGAATATATGTTTGCATTTCACTTAAATACTTGGACAAACTATAACCTAACTAGATTAAATTACCAACAACGCATTGGTTTACCACCTATCCTATACCCTTATTCGCCTCGAATAACACCAACCACCACCGCATCACTTTGTTCGACTAAAGTGACCCTAACTACAACCACCACCACCACCAAATGACTTTTCTTCATCAAACCAATTACAAGTTTGTTGATGTTCTAATGTGATTTTCACCTTCAAAAGCTCATGATTGATCTACCAAATTTGTTCTCATCAATAAAGAAGTCAATAGAAATATATTATAGAACCGTTTAAGGGATGGTCAATACAATCAGTCTCATAATAAGGAGAGTGTTTAGAACACTTAACAGATCAAATAGAGAACTTGGACAATATATATGATATTAAGAACACAAGCACATGAGACAGAAACTTAAGAACAACAACTGAGTATGGTTTTCAAGGATAAAGTATATTGCTTCTTAAGTTCTTTTATAAGTGTTACAAAGCATAAGAAAAAGATACAAGGACCTGAGATATTTTATACTACAACCCTACAGCCGGCCATACTTTGAAAGCCAGCTGGAAACACTAATCTAGACAACAAGATCAATGTAAAGTCAAATGGTAGATTGCCTTTTGACTAGTGACTATGACATTCATAGCTCACATCCTAATATATTACAAAAAGGATAAAAGTAAATAAGTTAAAAGTTACATACTCAAAACCTATATGTACAGTTGCAAAAGCATGGCCCTTTTCACCAACTTGTATAAGTTGGTGAGTCTTTAGAGTTGCAGGGGAAAGTGGGTCAACTTTTTGCAAAAGTACAACAGGGAAAGCATGTTCTCCTTTGTCTTCGGAAGAAATCTATCTTCACTTCATTGGCTTTGAAAGACTTTGTCTTTGAAGCTTTGGAAGTGATAGGTTCAAATGGATCGATCTGTGTTGATGTTATGATGTAATTATCAATTATATGAACAAAGTAATCAACAGATGCAAATATAATAAAATTCATAGAAGTTTCATTGATAGTTTGCAAAACATTACAATGTACAATTAAGAGTTCTAAGTATTCTGCCAAAAGTCTCCTGCACAAAAAATATATAATATCCTATTTATACTAATCAAAGAAACTAAGGAACATATATTTACAAATAAGTCCCTATACTATGAAAAAAACAAAATATAAAGACTAAATGCTAATCTTCAAAGGCTCCAACAATACTCCCCCTAATATTGGCATGTCGTCTTCAGTCAAAATAGTCTTCTAGTTCTTCTTTGATCTTGAACATGGGCTTCTCTTTATACAGCTCTAGTTCTCTCAACGCTTTCTTTATTGCCAACTTGAACTTTCTAGCCAAAATCCCTTGTTCGGGCTTTAATTTGTTAGTCTTGATCTCCATAGCATCCATCACAAGTAGAGTCTCCTTTGACAGACTAGCTATGTCGATATTGGCATAAAACTCTATCGGACTCGGTTGATCTTTTGTATGAATCTCCAAAACACCCTTGCTTGATATTCTCATGAATTCTATATTTTGAATGTCCTTCTTGATAATATTAGCATATGCTAGAGCTTTCCTTAAGGAAATTCACTCCATGGCTGCATTCATCACCTTTATGATTGTCATGAAGTATTTTCTGTCATTCTTAGCATCTTCTGAAGCAACTTGCTCAATTTTCTGATTAGACAAGAATGATATGTAGCTTGGATGTAGGAGTTTCAGTTCAAACACTGCAAAAAGACTTATCATTTCTTTATCCCAATCATCATTATTTCTCACAAGCATAAGGTGGAATGTAATTGAATCATAGAACCATCGCAGGATTGGTTTGGAAGTTTGAGTTCCCTCTATCACTTTCAATCCTAGATTCGTCACCTTCTCAAAATATCTATCACCAAACGCTTCCAAATAATCCACATCTATTGATGAACTTGATTCTCTCTTTTCTTTTCTCTTCAACTTCTGAAAGTACATCTTGTTTTCCTGATCACATCTGGTTTTGAGGAAAGATGGCATTCTTGATATACCCCGGTCAAGAAGCTTTACATAGTTTTCTCCTCTCGAAGCCTTAGAAGGATTGATTAGAGGCAACTTATGTAATTCTTTAAGATCTTGGACTGGTAGAGCTATGATACTAGAGTAAAAATGATATACATCACATATGGCATTTACTCTTTTTATCATAAAGGCATCAAACACATCATCATATTTCCATGCCACAATCTTTACTTCTTTAGTCTTGTCAGGTACAATCATAGCATTTAAAAGCTCAGAAATTGATTGCCTTGTTTGAAGCACATTCCTTACTATGTCTCCTACTGATCTTGCCTTATTCCACAACTGCTTTTGATCTATAGAAACCTTGTACGCCTGTTTCTCAGTATCAGGAAACATCTTCATTAGCTCCTTTCTATTCTCATGAGTCCTTTTAACTAAATCCATGGACTTGATTTCTTGTGGTTTCAACACTTTAGTTCTCTTCATAATCTTCAGGTACTGTGGGTTGTCCACATCCAGAATAACCATCTTATTGTACATCTTCTCAGTTTCTTGAAAACTTCGTACCAATCGTCTTAACGATTCACCTTGCAGTCTATTCAGCCTTTTCCTTGGGTAGTTCCTGGATTGCAACCAAATCCTCAGATAAGTAATATTCATATCATCTAGATTAGGATGGTGCAGTTCAGCCACAGGAATATCATCTATATTCAAGCTTTCACTCATAGGTGCCCATTCATCATGCTCTAATCTTATCTCATTATGATCAACAGGTGCTGATGACTCTGCAAACATGCATTTTTCATACTCCTCATTAATCTGAGTCACAATAAACCCATCTAAGAACACTATATTATACTTCTTCTTAACAAGATAGTTATATCTGTCTTCAAAGTCCATTGGAATAGGAATATCATCATGAACATTCATCATTGGAGAACCAACCAACTCACATACATCTTCCTCCTCAAGTACTTCATCATACCATTCGTCTGGGAAGTCAGAGTCAATATCATCAAGAGCTTCAATTTTCTTTTGTACTTCTTCTTCCTCAACATTCACAGCTTCTTCACCAATCTTTTGTATCTTAGATGGTATAGAAGATGGTTTTGTTTCAGCTTCATCTATTTTTCTTTTTCCTTTTTCAGCTTCAGAAATCTTTTCAATCATAACTACTTGAGATTCTTATTTAGTTTCTTTCTCAGACATAATCAATTCAGGCTCTTTTTCCTATTCTTGTACACTTTCTTTCAACTTCTCTATCTCTTCATCCAATCTTTTGCCTTTTTCTTCAAGTTCACTTATCATCAAGTCTTTCTTTTCATTATCAGTTATTAACAAAGCATTCTCATCTTGTAGTTTCTTTATTAATTTATCTTGATCAACAATCTTAGCTTTCAAATCATTTATTAACTCTTCATCACTGTCATGCTCAGTTTGAATACACACATCATGGAGCTCTCCTAAGATCGGCCACCGTAAACCGACACGCGACCAGGAAAATTAGGAAGCTACTCCATTTTGTTTCATCACTGTCTCATCCACTATCATAATCTGATCTTCTTGAGCTGGAGATGGTACATCAGAAGTTACATTTTGAATGATTGGCTCAGATAATATAGCATCAATGTAATAAAAATCAAAAGTTTGATTTTGATCCAAGCTAGTATCAACATTCTCTTCATCACCATCCTTAGCAACATTCTCATCATCTCCCTCTTGATCATTCATTTCAGCATTAACTTCAGCTTCATCATTCCTAACATTTTTATCTCTGTGGTCAGATACAGTTTCTTCACTATCCATCTCTTGGTTAGTGTCTTCTATGTTTCCCCTAGTATCACCACCTTGGTTATCACCACCATCATCATCATCTTGGTCATCACCATCATCATCATCATCACTAGAAGAACTTTCATCATCAACATGTTCTTCTTCATCCTCATCATCATCTTCTTCTTCTACAATCAGTTCTTCAAATACATCCTCAATCAAATCATTAGGATCTACAGGCTCATCTTCAATCAAATGAAAGTGTTGTTGATTAATATCAACCTCATTTCTAGCAACAGCCCTCATGTAATCAAACATAGGAACATTCTAAGCTCCAGTAATAACTACCAGTCTTTTGTAGACAACCTCAGACATGTGTTCCAAGTCTAATCTATCACCTTCAACACCATAGACATACACATCTGGATGCTCTTCATTGATAATCAACTGAAGGAATCTAGGATACATCAAATACTTATTCTTCTTTCCTTTCTCCAAGTTGAATATGAATCCATTTAGATCCATTTGGCCATGTTGAATCTTGTATTGGTGGCCAATGCAACTATAGGAGAAGCTATGTCCATTGGAAATGAATTCCATCCCGCACTTCTCTAGGACATGCAATGTTGGAAGATATAGCATAAAAGCTTCCAATGATTGTATACTCTAGCTCTAAAGAGCTGTTTCTTTGGGAAGTTATCTGGGTGACCCATCAACATAAAAGTTTCTCAACACTCATTAAAAGTGAACTCTGATAAGTCTTGGTCTTCATTATCACCCAGTCTAAGAGCAACTCTGATAGACTGCTTAGACACTTCTATCATCCTGTCTCTAGTAATAAACCCTCTCAAGACTTTCTTCCTTTCATCATCTATCTCAATCTCAACTGTTCTCTAGAACCTCTTTATCAATCTTGCATATATGGCTGGACGAGCACACATAGCATACACATATCTTGTTCTCAGAATGAATCTAATCATCTCCTCGTACCCAGCTGCTTCTCTCACATCCTCATCTAGAAATA
This sequence comes from Flaveria ramosissima, assembly GCA_025215565.1. Classification (NCBI taxonomy): domain Eukaryota; kingdom Viridiplantae; phylum Streptophyta; class Magnoliopsida; order Asterales; family Asteraceae; genus Flaveria; species Flaveria ramosissima. The sequence continues at coordinate 25,890,325 of CM046035.1, forward strand.
CAGCTACATTATACTTTGGCTCAAACTTGAGCTCAACCATCTGTCATTCACAAAGAAACAAGTATAAGTATAAAAAGAATACATTGATGTAAATCTCATAATGTTTTATCAATTTTATATTCAATAACACTTAAACATATTTCTAAGTGTTTTACACACTTAGTTTGTCAAATGTATTGGATAAAAATCAACCATTATTGTGAGATTAAAATCATGTAACAAGTTATGAATACTTAGTTAATTTTTTTCAAAATTTACTTAATAGATTTTGAAATTTTAAAATTTGATCAATTTTATTCAAAATTTTCTAAGTGTTGAACACTTACTATTATATATCCAATCAAATTTTTGAAAGTTATAATCAATTAAGTAACTTGTTTCTTGATAGATTTATGAACATTAAGGGAATTTTGATGATTAACAAGTGAAAATTGATTTAGAAATCATATTGTCAATTCATTTCTGATGATAATTTTTTTATTATTATTTTTAACTAGAAGAACACAAAGATCATCAAGAAATTTTATGATGAAATTAAGTTTTGATGATGTTAATGTAGTCGAAATCATGTGTTATCAACAATTTCAGATTCAATTTTGAATATTTCATCACATTTGATCATCAAATTTCAAATCTTTCAGCATTCTTAAGGTTCGAACACCCGAATAGGGTTCAAACGTCCACTCGAATGTGATGTCAATGGACTGTGATAAGATGATATGAACTCAACAAGTTGTTTAGAATCACTGATTATACCTTAATATCATAATAATCTCAGTAAATCAATCTAAACAAGAGTGAATGGTGATCGTCGGGTACTAATGAATATGAACAGAGTGTTTAGAGTGTGTGAATGATCGAATGAAATGAAATTCTGTTAGTGTTGAATTTATATAAGGGTGAAAAACCCTTGGACGCATCGCCACTGTGTAGGCGCATGACCATTGTTGAGACGCATGAGGCATAGGCGCATTGGCACTCAGGCGTATGACACCTATTTAGGTGCATAAGACCTAGACGCATGAACTCACTTGGTCAGATTTTATCAAAGGACTTAGGCGCATTGGCACTGCAGACGCATGAGCACTGTTTTAGGCGTATGAGCACTGTTCAGGCGCATGACCTATCCTAAAACGCCTAACACTTGGAAAATTTCATGAACCTTCAGTTCGTATGAGAATTGTTTAGGCGCATGGACTTTCAAGGCATCTACACTTGGTTTATTTTCAACATGGAAAGTCTGGTATTGTTCAGGCGCATGATCTTGGATAAAACACCCAACACTTAACCAAATTTTCAGAATTATGACCACTGTTTAGGCGCATGAGTTGGAACCAAAACGCCTAACATTTAATCATAAACACTGAAAATTCATCATACTCCTAAATTAGACTTATGATCATTGTTTAGACGTATGAGGACCTTTCCATGCGTCTAACACTTTGAATTTTTTTCACCAAAATCATCCAAACCCTAATTTTGAAATTTGTCATTGTTCTTCATGAAGTTTTCAACCCTCGGTCAAAGTTTGGCTATTTGATTTTTTGATTACACAAAAACTTTGACTTTTTGACTTTAACATTTAAAAATTCTATTTCTCACTCAAACTTTTACCTTTTATTTTTCAATTAATTTCCCGTCATTTTAGTCTTAATTTTTTTTAAATTTTCAAAAGAATTACAAACAATCTCAACTCTTTTATTGCAAGAAGCTTTTCCACATTTCAAATCAAAATCAATTTGAAATCTTTTCAGGTTTATTTTTGTATCATATCAAACACACACATACTTGTAAACTTTTAGCATCATCCTTTTCATCCAGACATTTATTTTGATTTTTTCTTTTTTAATTTTTACTCCCCTTAAACTTTTAAGTTCACAAACTTAGAAGTTTATATAAGTTGAAAATTGAGAATAACCAATCATTATCAACATGCCTGCACACATAAAATCATGCAAAAATCAAAATAAAGCATAATAAAACTGTACTATATACACAATGAATCATATTCTTACAGTGAGATCATATCAGATAATACTCAACACATTAAAATAAAAGAAATTATGGATAGTCATAGACAATGATTAAATCCTGATCAGGTGTGTTCCAGGTCAGCGTTACCGCAGCAAAGGAGACACTAGATCTAAGGACAGACAATGAGTACTTTGGCAAAAGTATCAACACACTTACTTTTTCAATTCTTGGATTGATTAAGGTTTGATTAGTTATGACATTATGTGACCCACACTTAGACTTAGAGAGTCCGACCCTCGTCAAGGTATGCAAGCAAGCATTTTTACTCAACTTAAAAACCTGACATATATGTATAACCAGATATCATGTTTAGGTCAATGAGAGAATCATCATGGTAAAACCATTTGATAATCTCTGAGAACACCACTATGGACAAACCATTAGGTAATCCCTGAATCCGTTTCATAAAGAATTGGATAGAGATGATTCATAAGAATCATAGGACATCCATTTTGGACTTTTAAAAGAATTGTACACATGGGCATCTTTTGCATCAGGTGAGAATATCAAGGTCTGTAATGACTTACAACAGAGGATACCTCATCACTTCAGGTCTATGATGACTCATAACAAAGAAGTGAACAGATGCGGTAAACACATCTCATGGTTATTAATATCACCACCAGGTGTGAATTTGTCACTTGACAAACAATCAATCAGATAAGTCAACACCACTCATAAGAACCAAGATGGATACACACAAATGCATAATGATTTAGTTAAATCACAAGAATCTACTTTTTCGGTATAATTGCATGAGTTTACCCGCACATCATATCTGATCATGTCAGACTTTATGAATGAATGAAGTATGCAACTGATTAAAACTGATGTACAATCATTTCTCACATATTATAATGGCAGATTTAATCCTAAATAAGAAATGAACACCTAAACTATATTTTTGTATTTTCTTTTGTATATTTTTTCTTTTGAAGATTTTGCAATTTCTAATTTTGTATTTGCTTTTTCTTTTAGCACACACACACAATATATACAATCAGGCAGTCAACTTTGATTATTTCTCTTTTAATTTGCTTATAAAAAGAAGGGAGGGTTCTTTTTATTTTGATGAAACAAAATCAGTTTTCAATATGATTAATAAGACCAATAGACTCAACCAAATACTCAAACCTTCCTTGTAAAAAGGCTTTTGTAAATAGGTCAACCAATTGTTTTTCAGTTGATATTTGAATCAAAATTATTAAACCTTTTTCAGAATTATCTCTGAGAAAATGATATCGAATTTTGATATGTTTTGTTTTTGAATGTTCAACAAGATTAGCTGTTATAAACATAGCAATGGTGTTATCAATGTAAATAGGAGTTATAAGAAAATTGAACCCGTAATCCAGCAGTTGGTTTTGTAACCAAAGGATTTGAGAACATCTTGTTGATGCAGCTATGTACTCAGCTTCTGCAGTTGAGACTGTTGGAGCTGGAAAAGATAGTCTATATTATCAACACAGTGAAAGTCAACAAAAGTCAACGTCACGGTCAAAGTCAACAAAAGTCAAACCGAACACGTTTGAGACGAGGAACCGAGACGAGACGTTAAAGATTTAAATGACTAGGAGTTTTATTGTAATAAATATATTTTGTGTGAACAAAATATATTTTATCTTATTTTTAGTCATTTTTATGCTTAATATGTAATTTTGTATTAATTAGCCTAAGTCTAGGGGGTTAAGTGCAATTAGTAAATATTAGTCTAGACTATAAATAGGTTAATTGTCATTAGTGTTGGTTAATGGTTGAATGACCAATTGATTGGGTTTTCACTTTGTAAAAATCATATGCAATCAATATAGATCAAAGGGGGTTTTATTGTGATTATCATTGTTTGATCCATAATTCTTCATGTTATTTGATTCAAGTGTGTATCCTGGAGTTACAATTTGGTATCAGAGCCTTATTGGATCAAATGCATTAAAGAATTGTTGCTGAATTTGAAGATGTTCATCAATTTTTAGAGAGAGAAACTGGGTTTCTAGAGAGAGAAAGTAGATCTGAAAATTCTAATCTCATCCCAATCACAATCAATTCAGCAGATCTACAACAATTTACTACAAATTTGAAGATATACAACTGAAATTCCTAATCTACAACATATTTTATACAAGAAATTGAAAGAAAAATTCAGATCTGAAGACGTTTCTCTCACACACACTAGTGTGTGTGTTCTTGGTGTTCTTGGAGCTTCAATATCTTCATCCAGCGAATTTAGCACATTTCTGAACGAAAGTTCAAAGTTTCCGGCGAAATTACAGTTTCGTGCGAAACTCCGGCGAAATTCCGGCGAAACTATTCCGGCGAAACTACCAGATTCCGGCGAAATTGTTCTTTTTTCGGTGAAACTCCGGCGAAATCTGATTTCCAGTGAAATTACACCTGCGAAATTAAAGATAAATCAGTGATACTAACAAAAACAAGCCGCGAAATTAAATAAAAACAAAAAAAAACCATGCTGCCTAAACCCTAGCCGCCGGAACACCACCACCATCGTATCCTCTCTCACGCCGACCACCACCGTAACCACCGTCACGACGGCCACCATAACCATCACCACCACGCAACTGCGCCTCGTTCACAGTAATATTACGCCCGTCGAGATTTTGACCTTTCATCCCTGAACGTAACGAATCCAAATCCTCTAGATCTACAGTCTCTCGATTGTTAATAATCATTTTAGATACCAGAAAAGGTAACAGAACACCAAAAGAAAGAAGAGATTCAACTGCAATGGTGGTAAATCAGCTCCATTTGCTCCTAGAAACACTACATCGTTTCTAATTCGTGCGAAGAAATCAGGGGGGATCACGTCACTGATTTCTCCATCTTCGGTTACACCGGCTGTGCTCCGTACACCGGTGTTTTCTCCGTCGCCGGAGGTTTTAGTTGACGTTGCGAGAGAAGAATGGGGCGTTGATGGCTATGGATCGATGAAGGGGCTGAAAACGATGAAGATGAAGAGGATGGATCATTTGAGAGCCATGTGGAGGAACAATTAGAGGTAGTGTTTAGTGGGTATAGAAGTTCAACTTGAGATAAATCACCGGATTTTTTTTCCGGCCGCCGGAATTGTCGCCGGAAAGGCGGCTGCCGGAGTAGGTCGCCGGAAACCTAGCACTCCCATCCGCCTCTTTCTTTCTTCTCTCGTGGGTTGTGTTTGAGTGTGTGTGTTTTGTTTTGAGATTATTTTGTTAGGGTTAGTGTTTATATGTGTTAATGGGTTGGGTTGTTTAAAACTGGATTTTCAATTGGGTTAAGTAAATTGGGCTAGTAAAAATTAAAAAAATTGGGTTGGGTTGTGTAAGATTGTAAGTTGTTATTGGGCTGGGTCTTTCAAAGAAATTGGGCTAACAATTTAGTAAAATTGGGCTAACGAATTGGGCTAATAATTTGTATGAGTTTTAATAGTTGGGCTAATTACAAGTTTATAATTGGGTTGGATATATTTTTTTTAAAACAAATTGTTGTGTGGGCTCATTAAAAATAAAAAATAACAAAGTTGGGCTCATTAATAATCAAAGAAAGAATTCATTTTAAAAAAAAACAAACGCGATAAAGAAATTTTCACCGATTTTGCAAGATTTATAAGAAAAAAAAAAAAAAAAAAAAAAAAAAAAACAAGCTTAACCCCAGTTGCTAAGATTTTCTAGTGTGACATTTAAAAATAATATTTTTCCCGGGGGAGAATTATTTTATAATTTTTGGGAAAAATATTTTGGGGCGTTTAATTGTTCAAAATTTTTACAATCATGTCATCTTCAGAAGATTTTAAATCAGATAATCTCACAACGGCACAAAGCCGGTTTGATTCTTTTGCAGGTACAAAGAAAGAAAAATTGTCAGATTTAATTGATCGATTTTTAAAAGTAGCAAATAATCTAAAGAAGCATGTGCCTGATCTCAGTAATCATGAACAAATTCAAAAGCTTCTCGAGTCTCTTCCATCCGAATAGAATCATCAAGTTAAAATGCTGAAGCAAGAAAGAGGTTATGTCGACACAAAACTTATGGATATGATCAACAGACTAAAATCTCTCGAGCTAGATATCCAAAGAAACGAATTTCAACAAGCCGTGTTCCCACATCAAACTAACGCGCTTAATACTGATCTTGTCTCTTCTGTAACAAGCATACTTGATTACAAAACAGAGATGATAGAAAAGTTGAAGTTATTGAGAACTGATTCGGATTTAAATTTGAATACAAAGAAACTGTTGAAGAGAACTATGAAGCTCTGAGAGTCGACAATGATACTAAACCGGAGTTTGTGAGAACTGATGATGATAAGATTGGAAAAGCTGATAAAAGAAAGAAAGAATCTGAGGTTGAAGAGATGCTGAAGGTCAAAGATGATGAACAACAAGAAATCACAAGGGTTTGCAACTGTGAAAAGAGCTTAGCTGCAGAACGAATTATCATGGGTCTTCCTTATGAGACTGTTCAGGATATGTGTTCTTCGTCATGCAAAATCCGGTTATTTGGGATTTATAAGGCGAACAGATTGTTATTGGAAAATGAAAAAGAATTAAAAACAATCAATCAAGAATTAAAGAAAAATGAAATTGCTTTTTCAAGAAAACTTAATGAAGCATTGGCTGAAAATGATCTTTTAAGAAGAACCATTTTGGAGCGTAACGTTGAAATTAATATTCTGAGAGAAAGGGCTATTTTAGCTCAATTTGAAACAACTCAGCTTCAAACAAAGCTTGATAAATGGACCCTTTCACACATGAAAAAGGATGAGCTTATTGCTAAACAACAAGGGGCGAGGGTGAAGCATGGGACTGGATATAAATCTGATAGTGAAACTATATTTAATTCAGTTCCACCCCCTTCTACTTTATGTTATTCACCAATTCCCAAACCTCATTCTAAAAATGATTTGTTTGAACAATCTAATAGTAGTTTGCATGCAGGTTTGAGCGGTGTGAATCATAAAGAGGTGCGAGATGATTATGATTCTACAACTGGTATGGGATACAATAAATCGAATGCTGACAGTCAAGCTAACGATTGTTCAGTCCCGGTTGTTTGTAAATCTATATCTACTATTTTTTCTAACTTCTTTGATAAGTTTAAAGCAGGTGAAATTCCTACTTTTGAGCCTGTCAGGGTTGTGAAAGAAGAGATAAATCCGAAATCACCCAATCATCAAGTTCCAACAACAATACATCCTATTCCTGTCAATCAAGATCCATTGAAAGCAGATCTGTGTATACGAGACTGGACAAGCTCAGATGATGAATCAATCACAGAGGTGCGTGTTGGTTCCTCATAGATCAAGATGTCTCCTAACATTGTCAAGTCACAAAAGCTTCCAAAAGCTGAATCAAGACCAATACGGATCTCTTCTCCAATTGCAAAGCAACCCAGTCAATCAGTGAAGATCTCATTCCCTGTTCAGCATAGCAAATACCAAAACAAGCAAGAATTTGCTACAAGCTCAAAGCAATCCTCATTCCTACCTGCATCACACGGTTCAGTGAAGCATCAAAAGCCATTCAAGGCTTGTTTTGAGTGTGGAAAAGAAGGTCATGTGGTTAAGAAATGTCCTCAAAGGCTTGCTATGGATGGTAAAGGCAAAACGAATTGCTTCTCCAGCTGTAAGTCTATAAAGAATGTTCCAGATGGTAAAGGCAACACGGCTTGCTTCTCTGGATTAAGAGGTAAAAAACACACATCTTTGAATGGTTGGATGAAAAACCCTCCATCCAAACCTTTTCATGTGAAGCCGATTTCACATGATTCAAAGATGAAAATGACCAAAGGTTTAAAACCAAATTCTTTTCCTTCTGGTCTTAAACAGAAAATAATTTCCAAATTTAATTCATTCAAATCCAAGTTAATTGAACCAAAACAAATTTGGAAAATTAAAAAGAAAGATACAGTTCTCCCTGATATTTCAGCAGATTGTTTGTTGAAGCAGGTTACTTCTGTCGTTGCAAAAAGAACACCCAGGACTTCGATGGCTTGGGTTCCCCTTTCAAACTAATTTGTTTTTGAGTGCAGGAACAATTCAGGAGGACTGTTAGTAATCCGGTTTACTGACAGGGATTGTTCCTAATTCAAATTTGAGGCGGAACAAACAGGTTAAGGTCATGGTATTATATCCACAATCTGGATTTTTATCTGCATTATCACAGTTCTTATTTCACAGTCACTGCATATTTTCTTGAGCATTCATTTCTTATCATCATATCAGTGTAGTTTGCAAGACCTTCTTTGATAAATTTTTATTTTTGTATAGTTTTATAAAAAATTAAAAAAAATTAAAAAAATTAAAAAAAATAAAAAAATAAAAAAAATAAAAAATAATAATAATAATAATAAATATATAAAAAAAAAGTTTGCAAAAATAAAAATTTAAGGGGAGAATATAAGTAAATAAAAATAAAAAGAGAACTAGGAACTTGATTCGAGATGACTGAGAAATGATTGTATATCATCTTGAAATGCTTGTTTTTGCATGACTTGCGTTTTAAAATGAGAAATGATAGTAACTGATGCTGTTATTTGATTGACATCTTATTTTTAATTGTAAATAATAGAAAAACAAACAGATGCTTTAATGATAGCTTGGTAGACTCAGCCTGAAGAATAAAGTAGACAGCAGCATCATGATTTAAATTAAAATATATGCTTAAGGATGTCTGGATTTACGCAATCATTTTGTCCTGCACAAAAACTGAGTCCCGACAAAAATTGGATTGAGAATTGATCTTTCACCCACCATGATACAAATCATATATGTCATATCTTTGAGCCATGTCTGGTGTATTTATGTGTCTTGTGTTTGTGCTAATCTCCTCTGCTGTACGGAAGTACTGACCTGGAGTGATGATCTCCTCTGCTGTATGATAGTACTGACCTGGAGCTCTCATCGGCACATGATTAAATGGTCATCTCCTTTGTTATACGTGAGTATAGACCTGGAGCTCTCACCATTTTGGTATAAGTTGTGTCAAATCATCTAAATGATGAATTCATCACAGAATGCAATATTCTGTCGATAATCACTTGCACACTAATGTACAAGCCTTGCTCTGTAAAGATCGTTACGAAATTCAAGAAATCCTGAGGTTGGGTGAGGGTTTTTGCCAAATGATTATGGGGTCCTAGCATTCTAAAGTATTTAATCGAACCTTAACGAATCATCTACTGCTTGTTGAAAAAGATAGGGCATGAGTTTAAGTGGACAAACATATCAGCAATCGTTATTGATCTGTTTGAGAATTTCAAAATCATTTAAAGACTGTGATTAGATTTAGTTATCAGTGTGATCTCATTGCTTGTCGATGATTAAATTCATCTTTGTGCTAAAGTATATCTTGAGGATATGATCTCATGATCGATTCAGTTCTCGGTTTAAAAAAAAAACAAAAAAAAAACTCAAAAAATTATATAATAGATATAAAATATGTTATAATACATGTATATAATAAAAAATAGAAAAATATAATAAAATTTCTTTTCAAATTTTTTTAGGTCTTCCATATTATGCTGTTACAATTTTATCATTTTCATCCATTTCACAGAAATTACATACAACCGAACACGGGTTCGCTTGTTTTCAAACACAAATAAACACGGGTTTATTTTGTTAAAATGAAATGATCTAATTAGAAATGTCGAGATTGTGTTTGTGAATGTGTTTCAGGTTTTTGCTTTAAGTGATGGCCGATCATCAGTTAAGCAGTGTACCTGATCAGAGAGTCTGTTCCTCAAGTTTGCAAAAGATACCAAGCTAGGAATCCTCCACCTACATCATCTGAAGCACTCAAGATTAGAGATTTGGGAAACCTGTTCCAATATCCTTGTAAAACTTGCACTCGTAATGGGGGAGCATATAAATAGGGGGAGCTTATGAGATGAAAAATCTTTCTCATCAGATTTAAAAAGATTCAAATTGAAGATCTTTCTATTGTTGACTTCTCGGGGTTGAATTCGTGTGAAGAAGTTGATAATGATAGACTAAGGGGGAGTATTGTTGGAGCTGGAAAAGATAGTCTATATTATCAACACAGTGAAAGTCAACAAAAGTCAACGTCACGGTCAAAGTCAACAAAAGTCAAACCGAACACGTTTGAGACGAGGAACCGAGACGAGACGTTAAAGATTTAAATGACTAGGAGTTTTATTGTAATAAATATATTTTGTGTGAACAAAATATATTTTATCTTTATTTTAGTCATTTTTATGCTTAATATGTAATTTTGTATTAATTAGCTTAAGTCTAGGGGGTTAAGTGCAATTAGTGAATATTAGTCTAGACTATAAATAGGTTAATTGTCGTTAGTGTTGGTTAATGGTTGAATGACCAATTGATTGGGTTTTCACTTTGTAAAAATCATATGCAATCAATATAGATCAAAGGGGGTTTTATTGTGATTATCATTGTTTGATCCATAATTCTTCATGTTATTTGATTCAAGTGTGTATCCTGGATTTACAGAGACTGAGATATTTGTTTGTTTCTTACACTGCCATGAGACTAACCTGGGACCCAAAAACTGACAACCACCCGTAGTAGATTTGCAATCTTAATAACATCCTCCATAATCACTATCAGTATATCCATGTAACTCGAAGTTTCCTTCACAAGGATACCATAACCCGAAAGCCGGTTTTCATGTGAGATATCTGAATATGTGTTTGACTATGATTAGGTGAGATTCCTTCGAGACTGATTGATACCTGGCACATACACAAACAACATACATTATGTCAGGTCTAGATGCAGTAAAATACATCAAAGATCCAATCATAGATCTGTATAATGTTTGGTCAATAGATTTTTCTTTTGGATCAGGATCAATCTTGGTATTAATGTAAGTTGGTGTCTGATAGATTAATAATCTTACAGTTTGAACTTTTTCAAGAGCTTGTCAATAAATTTCTCTTGATTGATAAAAATACCATGTGCAGACTATTTCACTTGCAATCCAAGGAAAAAGTTTATCTCTCCCATAGAACTCATCTGCAAACAAGATTTCATGATCTCTTCAAATTCTGAGCAAAATTTCTAACTTGTAGAACCAAATATGATATCATTCACATACAATTGAACATATAAGAGATCATTTGCATCGTTCTTTATGAATAAAGTTGGATCAATTTTCCCTCTTGTGTATCCGTGTTGGATCAAATGCTGGGACAATGTCTCATACCAGATTCTAGGAGCTTGATGTAGACCATATAAAGCCTTGCTCAGCTTGTACACGCGATGAGGGAATTCAACATCTTCAAAACCTTGAGAAACATCATAGTTTTCATGAACAGGATGTTATCCTTGATCTTGTTGATCATGAGTTTCTGAATTGAATATAGGATCTCTAACAAATGAGAAGAATGGATAGTCTGGACTTGAATCATCCATATCATCAGAGTCTGAATCATTGTTAAAGGATCTAAGATCTCCTACATGTTTCCTGTTGACATAAGAAGATTCAAACAGGTTATAATTGAATGAGTTTGACAATGAATCTAAATCAAATAACCAAGCTATACCATTTGCAACTAATGGAAATGAATTATCAAGAAATTTAACATTGAAAGTTCCAATGATAACATTCGTGTTAGAGTTATAAACTATAAATGCTTTAGAAACTGACGAATATCCAAGAAAGAATCCATCATCAAATTTTGCGTCAAATTTGCCGAGCTGATCATTTGAGTTTGGAATCAAAACCGGACAATCAAAAGATTTAAGGAAATCTATGTTTGGTTTCCTGCCAAACATCAACTCATAAGGAGTTTTATAGTTTGTCTTTCACCAATAGAATACGATTCTGAATGAAACACGCAGTTGATATGGCTTCATCCCATAAAGTGATAGGAATCATAGCATCTGCTAACATTGCACGGGCTGACTCAATCAACGTTCGGTTCTTCCTTTCTGCAACTCCATTTTGTTGTGGAGTTCTAGGAGCACTGAACTGATGAGCGATCCCTTTTCCTGCACAAAACATGTCAATATTAGCATTCTTGAATTATGTTCCATTATCACTTCTAATTACTTTTACTATTTGATCAAGCTGATTTTCTACTTTAGTGATCAACTCTTTTAATAATTCAGCCGTTTCATATTTCGCACGCAACAAGAAAACCCAAGAAAATCTTGTATAGTCATCAATGATAACTAAACAATATGATTTCTTTCCAATACTTTGCACATGTACTGGACCGAGTAGATTCATGTGCAACATCTGTAGAGGCTTGGAATTTGAGTTTATTAGCTTGGACTTATAAGACGCTTTGTGTTGCTTCCCTTTCAAACATGCTTTACAGAGGTCTGATGTAGCAAACTTCTTTGTTGGTATGCCTACTACATGATTTCCTGCTGCAAGTTTGTTCATGTTTTTGAAGTTGGAATGCCCGAGACATCTATGCCAAAGCTGGCTTTCATCATTTGAGGCATAAGCAATGAGGCAAGTTGTTTCTGTTGAAGGATCAACTTGAGACATATCTAGATTGTAGACATCTCGATCACGAACAGCTTTAACAACCACCCATTCCTTGCTAATCTAAAAAACTGGCTTTAAAATATAACAATAAGAGTCATCAAACAAAGCAGAATACGATTTATCACATATTTGGGAAACGCTTAAAAGATTAAAGTTCAACTAAGCACAATAATTGACTTTATCAAAGCTTATAACCCCATTTGATACCGTTCCTTCTACGGTAATCTTTCCACCTGCATCTCCACCAAAAGCCACATGCGTACCATCTTTTGTCTTAAAGTCTTGAAGCAAGGCATGATTGACTGTCATATGCCGGCTACAGCCACTATCAACATACCATGTGTTTATTGGTCTTCTTGGGTGTAGCTGCATTTCAAAGACATTTAAGTTGAGTTATTAACCCAAGCCGAGATGGTCTTGGGCTTGCCATATTTATCAACAATGGTAAATTGCTTAAAATGGAGTTTGTTTACATCAGGTTTCTTTTGATATTTTGGATTATTAAATCCTCTTTTGACAATTGTTTGATTATCTTTTCTTTGTTTTGACCTCAAAGCATTAAAACGATTTTTAAGATCATCATCAAGAAATTTTGAACCATCAATTGAAACATTCTTAGAAAAATTTTGCTTGTTAAATGTTCCATTGTTCATTCTCACAGGTCGTGGAATGAAATTTCCATGTGTATATTGCTTTGTTCTCACAGTATACTGATCATCATAATCAGAATTGATTCTTCTGAGAGATCTCAAGCCTAAGGAAGGTTGTTGTGATAAACCTTGAAAACTATTAATTTGATTTCTTTGAAATATTGGATTAACATATCCATTCCTTGAAATCTTCTTGAAGTAACAATCCTCAGTATTATTATTTCGTTCATCACACAAGGCATAATATTTGTTGAAATAACAATCAGCAGTTGAGTGATTTGTCATATCACAAATGTGACAGTACTTGTTAAAGTAACACTTAGATGTGTTATGATTATACATATCACATATGTCATAGTACCTTTGTGGATGTTTGAACAACATTTGATTAACCCTAGATGTGGAAGCCATATTTGATCCTTGTTTAGATTTAGGGTAGTTAGGTTAATCTGTTGTTTTTGCTTTGTGAGTTTGTTCTTTTGATTTTTAGGATTTGGCTTTTGAACATTTTCACAATTCTTCGACTCTTTAGACACAAATCTTTTATGAACAGCGGAAGACTTAGGACCTGAACCGATTTTCAAATCAGAGTTAGATTTGATCTTCGGTTTTGATGTTGTTTTATAGATTGTGTTCATGTCAAAAGTTCCTGCTTACACAAACTTCACTAGTTTAAGTTGAATTGATTGATTGATTGGTTCAGACTTTTTAGCTTTAGCAGTTGCTTTTCTTCTTCTTTGATTTCTTGTTTTTGATGAAGTTTTAGTGCTTTAGGTTTTAATTGAATCTTGAGAAGATTCCTTTCCAGATTCTTTAAGTTTTTGATCAATTTGGTTTGATCATAAGAGCTTGAATCATCAGAACAGGAAGTCTCAGATTTCTCTTCTATGGATTTCCCTTTCTTCTTGTTATTGATTTCATTAACTTTTTCAACACCTTGTTCAAGTTTACATTTTTCAATAACACATTCACCTTTTGGTACAAACAGCTTTTTGTTCTTTTGTCGAGGTTCGTAGGATTTGACTTTTATCGGATGACCATTCTTGATCTTTTCTAAGTCTCTCTCCTCGAATATTTCAATATTTATCTTTTCAATTACACTTTTGTCAGTTGATTTAACATTCTTTTTCTTTTCTTGAAATTCTTTGAGCTTAGCTTTATTCTCTGGTGAATGATCATGAGTATTAAAGTTTTCAAAGAAGGTTATTTGAGACTGAAAAATTAGTCACCGATACTTCTAAATCAGTCTCTAATGGCTATTAGGGACTGATTTTGCTAGTCCCAATTCAGTCCTAAATACCTAGTCCTAGATACTTGCATTAGTAACTAAATTTCAGTCTCAAATGTATGCCACCAACATGGACTAACATTCGGTCTCCAATACAAATAAATTCAGTCCTTAATTTATTCCCCTATACCAAGTCATTTTAGTCTCGAATACATTTCGTCTGTGACTCAAAATCAGTCTTCGGTACTAGGTTTTTCGAGACTAAAAATCAGCACTAAACCTTTATATTTTGTCCCAAATATATTTTATTAGATTCAGGTTCAGTGACATTCAATCCTTAATAAGACACTATAGAGACCAAGAATCCTTGACTAATAACAACCATTCAATCTCTAATGTATATATATTTAAAGTCTGAATATCAATCTTTGAAATCAATAGTAACTAATAAATAACATCCAACACATGATTTATAAATTGAAAACCATAAACAATCAAACATTTGGATAAATAATACTAAGTTGATTGCTTCTAAAACTTAAGTCTTCACCAACATCCTAGACTAAACATTCATTATCAGAATCATTAAACAGCTTATCCGAACATGTTGCTTTGCTACTCATAGGTGATAGGTGCGAATACTGAAGACTCAAAATTTGACAACTTTGACCTCATGAACTTTAACATATTATCATACTTCTCTTTGCTTTGTTTTAACTCCTTTTCAAGTGAAGCAACTTGAATTCCATGAGCTTCGGTCTCCATTGTTAGTGGTTGAGACGTTTCAGCTTCTAATGTCATCTAATAATCCTTTTTTCTTTATAAAAAAGTTTCGACACCTACCTCCAATGCAGATTTTAATATATTCTCGTTGGCACACATACTCTTGATTGCCTCTTTTTTAGCTCATGTTCTATGATAATAGTTAGAGTTATTCCTTCAAGCATTAACTTATTCATGGCCTCCTTTTTCTAACGAACAATATTTTCCTACAAGCATAGAGGTAAAAATAAACATTTAGATAATAATAACCCAAAAATAAAATTTATCAAAATTATATTTCAAGAACAGAAGCTTTTAATAAAGAGAGCATGCAACTTGCATATTCAACACTTGCATCATCATTTAGCTAAACATTTTTTTAGCATTGAAATGCAACTTATGCTAAACTTCAAATGGGCTAAGATGCTTTTTAGTCTCATGATTTGTCTACAATAACACATATTATGATAATTAAAAAAGGAAACCTATGATTTAAACACAAAAGTTATCCATGTACTTATTACTTGATCAACAAAAGTATAAACTAACAAACAGAGTGAATTCAAAATATACTCAAACACTAAACGAATGTAACTAAATTTAAACACTAACTAAAACTGAAAGCTTTCTTGTATTATATAAAGCAAATAACAAAAAAAATTGAGACAGAACAAGGGCCTGAAATGCTCTGATACCAAATGCAGGACCGGTGAAGGGTATGCATTTACAACACAACAACACAATGAGGAGAGTTTCTTAGAACATTTAACAGATCAAATACGGAACTGGTTAACTTGTTAATGAAAGATGCTAAGAACACAAGTAAAAATGAGACAGAACAAGATTGGAAACAACACAAGTATTTGGTTTTCAAGAATTCTGTATATTGCTTCTCAAGTTCTATTACAAGTTACAAAGCATCGATTTAAAGTTACAAGTACTTGAGATACTTTATACTACATCTTACAGCCGGCCGTACTTTGAAGGCCAGCTGGATACAATTGACTAGACAACTACAAAATCAAATATAGAGTCAAAAGGCATATCTGCCTTTTGACTTGTGACTATGACATGCCATAGCTCACATCCTAATATATTACAAAAACGATAAAAGTACATAAAGTAAAAAAGCATGGACTCAAGACCTCAATGTACTGTTACCAAAAGCATGGACCTTTCACCAACTCATGTAAGTTGGTGACATTACAGAGTTGCAGTGGAAAGGTGGTCCAGCTGTATGGTAAAGTACATCAGATAAAGGCATATCTCTAAAAGTCTTCGGAAGAAATCTGTCTTCACTCTTTGGCTTCGGAAGACTTTGTCTTTGAAGCTTCTGAAGGCTTCACTTTTGGCTTCGGAAGATTTTACACTTAGAATATTTCTAGTGCATGGTGAAAACTTCCGAAGCATTTCTACTTCTGTTCTTTAATGCATGCTTGTAGAGAGACTTTAGATGTTTTGGCTGCATCAGACTTATAGGAATCCTTACAATAACTTCCTACGTATTCCTATGAGATCACAATCCATGGGACTTCTATTTGAGTTGCAAAGCACTCACTTTAAGATGTAAGTTAGGAAGAAAATAATTTAACTAATTTACTTTGAAAAGACTAACATATTTCAACCAAATATTAAACTTATGTTTAGTCCTGTAGCCCTTTTCATTGCAATATAAACATAACTCTTGAAAAGCAAGTAATGTATATTGTATAGTAGGCTATTCTCAAGTTACGGGACTTACCACACATATCGAATCTTTGATCGTAACTTGTCTTTTTCGGCCAACCCATTTATTCCAATCTTCATTAAACATGGCAACTTACAAGTCAAAGCACACCATTTAATAAACATAATATTAGAAATCATTCCAATAAATATATTTGTATTAACTCGTAATGCATTGAACATGTTAATACTCTATACTCATCTATACACAACTATAATATAAACAAGTATCCTTTCTCAATTATTTTATCCTGTTTACAAGGATTCAGCTACCTACATAGTGTAAAAGTACGCAAAATAGTATAGATCCTTCATTGAGGCATTTTATCGAGCACCTAATGTACATAATTAATATGAATCATACCCTCCGCTTTGTTAACATACTAACACACACCAATAGTTAAGATTCGTAATACTAAGACTACTTTATCTAAGAATTCTTCATTTGGATACAACCCTATACTAGAGCAAGATATTTCTTATTTCCCCAAACAAAATCATGATACAGTTTTATAAGAAAGATACTATATGCAATAAGAACCATGTGTTACCCAATATAAGTTTAATAAACATACTCTTACTGAGAGTTCGATTGGAAGGTGAAGTCGATTGGTGGTGTCTGCGATCCAAGTAATTCAGGGGTCATGCCTGTAATCAAAGCACGTGAGGTCGATTGATGGTGGTTTGTGACCAAGCACCATCATTGCATAATGATTTATCGTCAAGGATTAAAGAGCGATGATGATACGAGTGGTGTAACATGAATTAATTTTGGGGAAGAGTAGATTAAGGGTTAAGGCAAGTGAGCGGGAATATAAATTATTTGAATAGGGAGTTTTATGATGGAGAAGGGTGTTAATATGTTTTGAAAATTTGAGAGGGAATTTATAACTTTTAGAGCTAGTTGACCCTGTAAATAATCTTAATTCATGATTCTTAACCATGATTAAAAATAATTTACCCTAATTGTCCAAAATTAACATTATTTTTTTAACGATAAATATGTGATCTTGCTTCGGATGGAGGTGTTATCTTAATCGGCTCCAGCTATCCGTTTCCTAGCCGGGACCGCACCCCCAACCCGCTCAGACGTAAACCCATTATTAAAAACCTCTTGACTCAACACTGACTCTAATTGCCTATAACTGACTCTAATAGTAAAATATGTTTATTATTAGAGACTTAATATCAATCAAAACTTATTTTATATAAAAAAACTCTTTAGAGACTGAATATGAGTTTTAAATAAACTCACTTACAACATCTTGAAGACTGATTTTCAGTATTCAATATGTTTCTTAAAATGGTATAATTCAAATCAAATAATTAGAAACTATAAAACAATTATTAATATTTTTATTACACAAAAGACATTCAAGACTAAACATCAGTCTTGAATTCAGTATGATTTAGGAACGTTAAAAGCTGATTTTTAGTCTCACGTATGTTCCTTCTATATTAGAGACTTAATATTAGTTACTCATATAATGACGTCATTTTTCATTATTGAGGTCACTATTTGAGACTAGAATTTAGTTACCTAAAGGTTTCCCTCCAAAAAAAAATTTGCTAACATATTTGTGACTGAAGTTTAGTCTTAATTATCAGTTACTAACATCAGTTACAAAAAAATCAGTCCCTAATATCATTGGTTACTGATATAGCAGTCTTCAATACTATGTATCCGAGACTGATAAATCAATCACTAATAATTTAGTCCCTAATGATTATTTTTCTTGTAGTGGTATTGGAGATAAATTCAGGCATAGTGATAGGATCGGATCAATTAGGTTAGAATTATGCAGCGGAATATCACAGATTGAGATCGAATACAAGCAAGAAAGGTAATGAATATGCAAGACAATCAATCACAATTATAGAGAGAATATTTTTGTTAAGGGAAAGATTTCATTCACGCGTAATGCTTCGGTTACAAATACAGCTAGGTCAACATCCCTTATATAGAGGAATGTGACGTTTGCTGATGTCACTTGACAGTGACATCTAACAGATTTACAAAAACAACTGAAATAAGCAAACTACTGAGATGTTCTCAACAACTGATTACATCTCAGTGAATGCTAAGTACAATTACATAAACTACTGACTAATAACTACTGAAACAATAAACTATTGAAATATAAAATTACAAGTACTGAAAATTAAAACCATCACAACTACTGAAGTTAACAACTTCAGCTGTTGTAACAACTGCTGATTACTCTGGTCTTCAGTCTTTGTCTTCAGCACTTCATCTTCAGACTTTGTCTTCAGCACTTCATCTTCAGACTTTGTCTTCAGTTCTTTGCTTTCAGACTTTGTCTTCAGACCTTTGTAATCAGCTGATGTCTTCAGCTGATGTAACTATCTTCAGCAGTTGTAATGTCTGTGGGACTTAGAGGTTTTTCTGATCAGGCTCATTGGTTCTTTTGGTCCAACACATAGGTTCATGTGTGAATCCTAAACATGTTTTATCTTTGTCTTTTCTACCATTTACCAGTTGCTTAACAATAGTTTTTGAGCTTTTCACTTTGGCTAAATCAACCTGAGTTGCTGTATGTGCCAATTTCTCTTGTTCTAAAGTTTTGGTCATCTTTTCAAGTTGCTTCTTTACTAGTTCAAGTTCTTTTAAGGTTTTGTTCCAAGAAGTTTGAAGAGATATGATTTTGTCATCAGAAATATTATGATCAGCTTTGAGCTTATTGTGCATTAACTCTTCTTGTTTCAGTATATCACATATTTTGAATGAGTAGGTTCTGTAGTGTTCTACTTGTTCAAAACATGCTTTAGTGCACATTTTCTCTCTTACTTCCACTGTGATTTCTGGATATGAATTTGAAGACTCAGTATCAGATGATGAGTTTTCAACCTTGCATTGTTCTGACTGTGCCATAAGAGCAACTTCTTCTAAATCTTCCTTTGGGTCAGATTTGTCGCTCCAGTCATAATCTTCCTCATTATCTGATTCACCTTCTGCCTTTGGATCTTTGTCTTCAGACTAGTCTTTGTTGTTAATCTCAGCAATAAGTGCTAGACCAGAAGTAAGATCTGCTGTAAACTGTTCTGCATAAGCACTCCAATCATAACCATCCTTAATGCTAACAACTAGAGCTTTCTTTGGCTCGTCAGTTGTCTTTGATTCTTCTTTCAGTTCTGGCATTGGAAGACTTTGATATGGCTTCTGAAATGTCTTCTGAGCATGTTGATGATATCTTTGACTGTTAGAGCTAGTTTGACCATATCCTCCTTGTGTTCTTGGAGCTTTGCACTCTCTGGAAAAGTGGCCATAGCTGTTACAGTTAAAACACCTTGACTTTGACTTATCAAAGCCAACTGTTTTGTTTGCACTTGGCTTATAGTTTCTATTCACATATGAATGCTTTTCAGTTCTATAAGCTATCATCACCAATTGCCAGTTTAGATCCATTTCTTCAACATCATCTGGATCCATCTCAAACAGATCTTGCAAAATCAAATCAACTTGTGTTAAATGGCTACCTTGATATGCTTGAAAACTTACCATAAAGGTTGTAAAGGCAGATTTGGACTCTTCATCCTATAAAAGGATGTTTATGACATCTTTAACTTTGCTAGGTTTAACAAAGTTAGAAGATGGAGTCTCTGTTTGAGTTTTAGGCATTTTAGGTGTAGGAGGAGACTATGGTTGAGTTGAGTAGACAGATGCACTTGTGAAAAATCCTGCTCCTACAAACAAGTCACCCTCATCTTCTGGAATAATTTCATCCTTTACCAGAAATGCATTCTCTACAGTATTTGCAGGAGAAGCAACATACTTGTACTAAGAAGTGGATGCAGCTCTGTCATTGTTCCTTGAGCTCTCATCAATTTTCACTAACTCAATCTTTACAATTAGTAGATCAAGGTCCATGGGAAACTTTTCAGTATGCTTTAACAATGTCACTGTTTGTTTCCATGAAGATGGAAGAGCATTTAGAAGTCTATCATTTAGGTCTTTAAGATCATTCTTAATGCCTAAAGTTGACATTTCTGTAGTAAGTTGCACATATATGTTTATTATTTGGTTTATAGTTTCTCCAGAAATATGATCAAACAGCTAAAGTTGCCTTTTCAGTTTCTGCCTTTTGAGATCTTGAAACTCTTTGCCTCTTTCACAGATGATTTTCAAGGCTTTGTACATAGTGTACCTAGTTTGGTAACCCTCAATCCTGGATAACACTTCCAAAGGTAAACCTTTGCACATAAGAGAATATGCTTTAATATCATTCTTTACTTTCTTCAGATCATCACCATGTAGACCATCTTCTGGATAAGGCTCTTATGAATCTTTGGTGTATAGAAAACCTCTATCAGGACCATCAGATGTAATAGGAATATGAGGTCCTTTCTCTATTGATTTCCAGAGATCAGTATCAATGGAGTTTAGATGGTGTTTCAGTCTGAGAGACCAGTTCTTGAAGTCAGCTCTGTTCTTCAACTTTAGAATTTTGTTCTCAGAATCTTCAGACTTAACCATTTTTAAGATTTGAGTTTAAGAAAATATACTATTTTTGTTGTTTTAAAAATTTTAAATTGAAATAAAGAAATGACAATATTTTTGGATTTTAATTTTTGAAAAATTTCTAAGTGTTGAAAGAAAAGTCTGAATTCTAATGCGCCTGAATAGTTGTGAAACGCCCACTTTGACTTCGAAACGCCTAAGGGAATGCCTTAGTAAAATTCTGAAACGCCCAGAAGTAGAAACGCCTGAACAGTGTAGAAACGCCCAAACAGTTGCAAAACGCCTGAACACTTGTCAAGCGCCCCAACAGTTGTCAAGCGCCCAAACAGTTATCAAGTGTCTGGGAACTTAGTTTCTGAAAAACATCCAAATAGTGCTAAAACGTCCACAACAGTGTCAAAACATCCACTCTGAAATGCCTAAACAGTGTTCATGCGCCCAAACAGTTGTTATGCGCCTAAATACTTGGGTGAATTTCAGATTATTCTAACACTCCAAACGCCTAATTCATCATCTTCATAACAACCCGATCTTAACAAATTTTTCAAACTTGATTAATTGATCTGTAAACTTTCAATCAAGTAGAATATACATCGATAATCAATCCTCAATCATCAATTCTCTCAATTAACAACAATTAAACTGAATTTTCGCTTGAATTGGAGTTCGAATACGAAGAACAGTTCGCACACAAATCTGATGAAAATTCAGATCTGAATGTGTGAAATCACTCAATTGTGATTCAATTCATGTTTCTAATGATAAAACACAACTGATATCAATAATTCATTGAACAATTGCTATCAAACACAAATTCAAGTGATTCACAAGGGCTCCAAAGTCTATTTTAAGCTCCAAATCACTGAACCGAAGGCTCTGATACCATTTGATAGGTTCAAATGGATCGATCTATGTTGATATTATGATGCAATTATCAATTATATGAACAAAGTAATCAACAGATGCAAATATAACAAAAATTCATAGAAGTTTCATTGATAGTTTGCAAAGGATTACAATGTACAATTGAGAGTTCTAAGTATTCTACCAAAAGTCTCCTGCACAAAAATACATAATATCCTATTTATACTAATAAAAAACTAAGGAACATATACTTACAAATAAGTCCCTATACTATGACAAAAACAAAATCTAAAGACTAAATTCTAATCTTCAAAGGCTCCAACAGGAAGACTTCATCTTTGGCTTTAGAAGATTTGGTCTTGGCTTCGAAAGATTTTACACTTAGAATATTTTCTTGTGCAGAGTGTAAAACTTCCGAAGCAACTTCTACTAGTACAAAGTGCATGCACGCAGGAAGCTCTTTGGTTGCTTTGGTTGCATCAACCTTTCTAATATAACCTTACAAACTCCCCCTAGGCTGATGCTACCAAAACATAAAAGTTTATTCAGTTATTGACAGTCCTCATTAGGATCAAGACCATTCCATTCTTCATCAATTGGTCAGGATCCCTCAGACTCTAAAAATATCTTCTCATGTCATGGAGATCATGCAGAGGTTGATCAAGCATGTCTTGCCAGAAATAGTCATCTTGACCACCTTGATCTCGGATGACATACCATCTGTCTAGATTGGCAGCAAAGGTCCAAGACAAGATGGGTCTTCCTGTAAGAGGCTCTACTTGAGTTGGAGTTTGTTGAGCAGCTTCTTGTTGCACTTCCTGAGGATGCTCTGACTCATCGTGAGGTCTGGAGGTGGATGCTTTTGGCTTCTTCTTGGATACACTCTTCAAAGTCATCCTTTTCCTCATCTTTGAAGTCTTTAACTAAGAGGACTGGTCTTGAGAACCAGATTATGCAGTTGTGTCTCTCTCAGTTAGGTCCTCTTCCCTCCCAGGTTTAGAAGGAAAGGGAGTAGAACCATGCTATGGAGTAGAAGATAAGGGTGGCTGAGATGCAGTTCTAGGTTCAGGTTGTGTTGTTTGAGTGGGTTCAACCTAAACCTCAACCTCAGGAGGAGCTTGACTTGGTGGAGAACGCAAGTCCACAAGCTCTCCATTCTTATTCTTTTGCTTGATCACTCTAATGTGCTCATCCATAGTGGATAGAGACATTGGACCAAGCCTCCTTCCGGAGAATTCATACAGCCTCAGGAAGCTCATCATCCTTTGTCTATCATCAGACTTCTTTTGACTTTACTAGATGATGGCTCTTGACTTTGCATCTTGTTCCCTCATCTTTCTTTTAGCACCCTTCTTTTCTTGAATGACTTGTTGCTCTAGGTGCTTAAGGTACTCAAATTCAGGACTTTCATAAACTGGAGAGAGGGTAGGAGCATGCTTGTATAGCCTTTTCTATCTTCTTTCTTCTTTAATCTTGAGGAGCAACTTTGCATCCTGTCTCATTCCTCCCCTTAGACATTTCCATGTCTGCCAATTCATTCAGTTCTTCCAAGGGGAGAGAGATAATCTCATCAACTTTATAGTTCCTGGTCCCCAAATAGGTTATCCTGGCTACCCTCAACTCATCATTCTGAGTGTTTGGCCTAGGGGAAGGCCTGCTAGCAGCTTCCATAAAGTCTGAGGACCCAAATCAACTTTCTCCCCTTAGCTTCCTTTTCCTCTCTCTTTCCTCCTCCACAATCTCCTCAGGAGTCAGTATCCTTTTCCCTTTGTCACTCACAGGCCTTGGTGACTTAGGATGGAGAGAGCATTGGCCTTCATTACCTGATGTAGCAATCAAGCTCTGGCCAGAGGGAGGCTGTGAAGCACCTTCACCAACTGGTGCGTCACTGAGGGAAATAGGTGTTGAAGATGTACTTGTCTCAAGGTTCACAGGTTCAACCACTGGGCCTTCAGTCAAGGCTTCCCCTTCGAAGCTAATCTTAGGGTCCACCTCAACAACCAGTTGACCAATAGCCTTACCTGCTAGCCTCTGTCTATATAGTCTTAATCTTTGCTTGAACTCTTCAAGCACCCTCTCTTGAATCCTATCTGCTAACCTTGCAGCTTGTTTGTGTTGGCTTGGGTTGATAAGTGGAAGGTCAATCAGATTTGTACTCTCATAGAACCTCAGGTCGAAGAAGTTGAAAATTTCATGTTTCCCCTGAGTTCTTGAGATAACCAGGGCTCTCTTGTCAATATCATACCTCCATCCCATGATTGGATTTTCAGAGTGATGAGATGGAGTAGGCATAGCTCTAGGAATACCCTTCTCAAACAGGCTCTAAATGAGTGACTCCACATCAATGTGAACTTGAGGAGGTTGCTGAGCACGAACAGCTGCAAGTGAGGTTGGTAAATCCTCAATGTCCATACCCTGTGAAGAACTCCCAGGTTTTGTGATTGCTTGGACTTTCTCCTCCTTTTTGGTAGCATCACCCTCAGGCATAGGTGAGCTAGGGGTTAGGTCTATCACATCCACAGGTTCTTGTGTTCCTGGTTGAGCTCTTCTTAAAGGCCTCCAAGCTAGTTTCTCCTTGAGATAGGAAATCTCAAGTTGCTGATCATTGAGCCTATTTTGTAAGGTAGTTACCTGAGATTCCAAGTGACTAAACTTAGAGACCAAGTAGGTGCATCTTTTAGACAGTTTATGCACCTTTAGTCGCATGTTTCCCTCATCTTCATCGGAAGAATCATGGGGGGATGAGAGAATTGGACCAAAGTCCTCTTCCTCACCACCAGCACAGGCTTCTTGGCTGATGGATTTCCCCGACATAATGACAACTTCAGGTGAAGTGTTAATGGTCTAGGTTGTCATGGTTGAGGTCTTAATGATGTAATCACTTTCAGAAGTGAGAACCTCTTCCATATGGATCTCCTGAACAGGGTCAGGGAGATCCACCTTAGTAATGGGTGAATGATGTGGGCTAGACAAGGAAGAAGCTGGAGTACTCATCTCTCTTTGAGTAGGGGAAGAGAAGAGAGACTCATGGTACTCATTAAATCCCATGTCTTCATCATCATAGAATTCAAGGTTGGGCACTGGTTGGTTAAGATCAAGAGGTTAGGGATGGTAGCTTTCCCCTGAAGGTTGTTCACTAGAGTTTTGAGACTTTAAGTGAAGGCTTAAGGTTGTTGGGCTTATAAGCTCATCAGACTGAGCATGAGGAACCTCAGTACTAATTATTGGTGAGATGGGAGTGGCTTGCTCCTCAGGGGAAGTGGAGCTCCAGTGTCCACTTCCTTTAGTGTGGTTGGTGATATGGGGGCCTGCACAAGCTTAGTAGCTTGTATAGGGGTTTGTTTGGATTTTCTTTTGTAGGTGATGGTTATTTGTGGCTGTGGGAGTGGTTGGAAAGTAGAAGGTGTGGGTTCAACACTAGCTGGTGCTGCTAGGTTGTCACCTTGAGCAATAAGCTCTAACATTTTTGGGACAAGGGTTGTTTCTACCCCATAGAAGCCAATAGTTGGCTTCCTCATAGTTTTGAAGATGTCGGGTTCGTTTGGATTTTCTTTTGTAGGTGATGGTTATTTGTGGCTGTGTGAGTGGTTGGAAAGTAGAAGGTGTGGGTTCAACACTAGCTGGTGCTGCTAGGTTGTCACCTTGAGCAATAAACTCTAACATTTTTGGGACAAGGGTTGTTTCTACCGCATAGAAGCCAATAGTTGGCTTCCTCATAGTTTTGAAGATGTCAGGCTTCATTTGTCCCAATTTTAGAACTTTACTTGTTCCCCTAAACTATGAGCCCAGTTCATAGTTGAGAATGTGCTGGTCATATCTAGGGAACATGTAATATTCTAAGGAGTCTAAGTATGCAAGCAAGTTAGTATACACAAATTGTGAGTATGTGAACTTGACCCCCAAAACCATTCCATGAACTATGAAGGAGAGATCCTCAGGAATTAGGTCCCATCCTTCATGCTTGTTAGACAAGTTGTGTATGACTACATGGAGGAGGTACTTCCATTGAGAAGAAACCTTCCTTTTCCTGAAGGTCTTGACAAGGAAATCTCCCTCATAGCCCATCTTCTCAAAGGAGTGGTTAACAACAGTTTTAGATAAGGACAAATCACCTTCTACATCATCCAGCTAAAGATGATTGTTTATGATGCTGGGAGTGATGAAGATTGTCCTCCCATGCACTGTGGCAGACAGTGCCTTCTCCCCATCCATGGTGACCTCTTGGCAGGTCCTCCAAAAGTCCAAAAGTTGATCCTCATAGAGAGGAGGATAAATGGTGAGGGAGGTGAAGTAATTTCACAGAGAAAGAAAGCGACAAACCTCTGAGAAACTTGGATCTTTCTCAGAGTTCAATAGAGCAACTTGGTTGTGTTGCTTGTGAAGTTGCATGGAAAAATCTGGGTTGTTTTTACGATCAATGTTGGCCATTTGAGAAAGCCTAGATGTGAAGGAAGATAAGAACAAAGTCGGTTGTGGGGATTTTTCATATATAAATGTAACTAATGAGATTATAGAAGGTTGTAGATGAAGAGGAAAGTGAAAGAGGGGGGAATCGTTAGGTATATATATATATGAAATGGATATGAGACAAATTTAATAGAAAATGATAAACTTTAAAATCCGGATATCTGTCCCACCTATGAAAAAGTGCCCAAAAAAGTAGTTTTCTTGAAAGTCGAAAATATTCTGAATGTATTTTTTTCTTCGGAAGTTTTGATAAAAGCTTCTAAAGCCAAATTGACTTCGGAAGATATTGCAAAGAGTTGTGAAAATTTTGCTTCGAAAGAAAAATACTTAAGAAATTTCACTTCTGAGACATGTTTGATTTCGCAAGAGATCAATACTTTGTTAGTTTTATTCTAAAAAGAATAAATTTTCGAGACTTAATTGCTTTCGGAAGAAAATTTTCTTCAAAAGCATATAAGTACTTAGGAATAAATTTAAGCTTCGGAAGATATTTGAGGTTTCTTTCGAAGGTAAATTCACATAAGTAGTTATTTGAATTGAAGATATAATATTTTTCTGAAGGCAAATTGATATCTTTTTAAAGAAAAGATGTTCAAAATTTTCAAAAATCTAAGTAATATTATAAAAAAGATTTTCTTCCAAAGTAAAAATGGGCTTATGAAGGTGGTAAAATAAACAACTTAGGACACACAGGTTTTAAAAATAATATTAAGTTAAATTTAAGAAAATCTATTTAAGGTTAATCATCCTAATAGCTGATACAAGATATTTAAATCTTTGCTCATCAACAGCTTTGGTGAACGAATCAGCATATTGTTCATTTCTGTTAACTTTGACTAGTTTGATTAATCCATTTTCAAAGTTATCTCTAATCAAATGATACCTAATATTGATGTGTTTTGTCCTTGAGTGTTGCACAGGGTTCTCTGTAATAGAGATAGCACTGTTGTTGTCTATGTGGATGGGAGTCTCTTTGAAATTGAATCTATAGTCCATCATATGATTCTAAATCCAAACCACTTGAGCACAACAGCTAGCAGTAACAATGTATTCAGCTTCAGCAGTTGATGCAGACACACAGAATTGTTTCTTGCATTACCAAGAGACTATCCTTCCACTAAGGAATTGACATCCCCCAATGTAAACTTTGCAGTCATGTTGCAGCCACCATAGTCACTATCTGTATATGCATATAGATTGAAGTCAGAATTCTTTGGATACCAAAGGGCTAGTGTTGTAGCACCTTTGAGATATCTTAGAATCCTCTTGACAGCACCAGGTGTGACATCTTCGGGTTGGCTTGATATCTTGCATAAATACATGTGGCAAACATGATATCAGGTTTGCTGGCTGTGAGGTACATAAGAGACCCAATCATAGCCCTGTAGAGATGTTCATCCACACACTCCCCCTCAATATTAGGTCCAAGGGAGTGGTTTCTGGCTATGGGTATCTTTGCAACCTTACATTCAGTCATGTTGAATCTTATAAGTATGTCTTGTACATTCCTTGACTGACTTATGAACATGCCACTGTCAACTTTCTTCACTTAAATATTTAAAAAGAAATTGAGTTCCCCCATGGCACTCATTTCAAATCTATTCTTCATCAGATTCTCAAAGTCTTTGCAGAGCTTTGGATTGGTTAAGCCGAAGATAAAGCCATCTACATAAACTTGAACCAGCATTAAATCATTCAATGTTCCTTTGATGAAGAGAGTTCCATCTATAGTACCCCTATTGTAGCCATCCTGATAGAGATATTGAGATAGAGTCTCATACCACTTCCTTGGAGCTTCGCGCAGACCATAAAGAGCTTTATCAAGCCTGCATACATAATCAGGATGATCATGGTCTACAAAGCCAGGTGGTTGTTTGACATACACCTCTTCATTTATCACCCCATATAGGAAAGCACCACCACTACCACTTCCTCCTACATTTGAACCTCCTTCATTTGAGTTTGGTGCCTCTAAGCTGGAATTTGTAGGCATGTCAGATGTATCAGCTAGATTTGTCATGGTTGTGCTGATATGAACTCCATCTGCAGGGTTGGTCACCACTTGAGCTGAAGTAGTGTGATTTGAAGGTCTTCTCAGTTTAAATCTTGGGTCAGGATCTCCTGTTGATAAGATATAAACATTCTCACAAGATTTGTTAATACAGTTGGTAACTAAATCAAGATCAAACAACCAATCAAGACCGGAACCTTTCATAAGAAGTCTTACCATGAGTCTTGACTACTTAAAATAGGTTTTGCACATAGCAAGCAATGTTCACTGCCTCTGCCCAGAAGGTGATTGGCAGTTTAGAGTAGGACAACATGGTTCTTGCAGCTTCAATTAGTGTCATGTTTCTCCTCTCAGCAACACCATTTTATTGAGGAGTACTGGGAGCACTATATTGTCTTCTAATACCCTTTTTATCACAAAATGTATCAAAGATTTTGGTTCTTAAATTCAGTTCCTTGATCACATCTTATGGTCTTGACCTTGTGATCACATTAATTCTCAATTTTCAGAATGAAATTCTTCAAGATCTCATGAGTATCATCCTTAATTCTAAGAAAGAAGACCTAAGTGAATCTTGTGAAGTCACCTGTGATCACCAAATAATATGAGGTCCTTCCTAGACTCATTACACTAGTGGGGCCAAAGAGATCCATATATATCAAGTGTAGGGGAGTAATGATGGAGTTTCTTTCCTTTGGCTTGTGAGATACCTTGTGTTGCTTCGTTTTCAGGCATGCAACACAATGGTCATCACTTGTAAACTCTTTCTTTGGCATTCATGTTACCAAGCACATTCTTTTATGCCAGAGGAAAGACTCATCACTATTTGGCTTAAATAGAAAGAAAGAGACTTCTCCTGAGGGAGATGTTTCTTGCAAGTCCATCTTGTACCTATTCCCTTTCCTGGGGGCTCTGAGCAGGATATGCTCTTAAGGAATGACCACCTCCTGCTTGAGAACAATGCACTGATGCTCAGTGAAGAGCATGTTGTGTCTCTGATCACAAAACTGGGATATACTCAGTAGATTGTATCCAAGCTCCTTGACAAAGTTTACCTTCTCAATGGTAAGCTTACCATTTGTGACCCCACCCTTCCAGTAATGTAACCTCCAGCATCTCCTCCAAAAGCATTTGGCCCTCCATCAATCTTTTCAAAATTTTGAAGTAAAGAGCCATTGCATGTCATGTGCCTGGAACAACCACTATCAATGATCCATACATTCCTATTGGTCTTGAGTTGTTCCTGCACAAAATATATAGTTAGTTACATTTGGAAACCCAAGCCTTGCTAGTCTTGGGCTTGTCAAAATGAGTTGAAGACAATGGAACAGCAATTGATCCTATGTTCAAGCTTTAAGGATCATTAGCTGTTGTTGATGAAGAAGTTTCAGTCACATTGTCTTTCTTTGTCTTCCACACCACCTTTGGAGCTTAGACTTGACCTTCAATACTTCAGAAGTTTTGACAACTTTGGAAGGTTTGGAGATTGGACCTTTGGAAGATCTTTCTAGCACTGCAGCAGGCTTCAGTACTTCGGAAGTATTCCCTTCTTCCGAGACCAACTTTTCTTAGGAAGGCAAGTTTTCACTTGTCCTCTTCTTCACTTTGGAGCTTTCAAAAGAAAAAGATTTGCTTCAGTCCATTTGCTTCCTTCTGAAAATCTTCCTTTGAGAGGAAGGCTGAAATTGATGACTTTCTATCTTCATCTTCATCTTTGTAGATGATGTAGCAATTCTTTTAGGGTGAGAACTGCCTTTAGAACTAGATGATTCAGGTTGTGTAGCAGTGATACACAACTGATAAGTCTTCTTCTTGTTGTTGAATGATTTGGACAAGAACTAAAACTCCTAGTACTAGAGTTCATGTTTGATTCTTCAGCCTTAACCACTTCAAACACTGCAAAGATAAACACTTGTTTCTGCTTAGAGTTGAAAGTATATTGATCTCTTGAGCCTTCTTTGACTTCCTCTTGGTGTTTCTGATCAAGTTTTTGGTCATCCCAACTTCTTTTCTCTCCTTAGGAAAATAGTGACCCTTCTTACGATGCTCTTCTTCACTCTTTCGAGAGTCATCCTTCACTATCTACTCTTCATCCTCTTCATTCATGGGGTCTATAAGAGGATGCTCATCTTCACAAGTTTCACACCTTGGAGATCTTACAGACAACCGAGTGTGTGGAGGACCTATCTCAGTAGATCCCAATCCCTGCTTATTCTGATTACAAACTTTTACATGCAAGGATGAGGATATCATGTTCTTGAAGGTTTCTTCTTCAAGAACACATTTTTCTGCTCTGGCTTAGCTGATCACAAGCTCAGCCTGGCATTTAGTTAACTTAGTGATGAGATCTTTGATCTGAGTCCTGTAGTTGGTATGTTTATGTTTAAGAGTGGAAATGGTTTTCTCTAAATCTTATAGTTTAAGTTTGTAATCAATTTCAGCTCTTTTGAAATCAAATTTTAAGATGTTCAAAGACTCAAGATCAGATCTCATCTCTAAGTTATGGGACCTATATATGTTAACTTTAGCAATACATTCAGGTGTACATAGATGTTCCAATACCTTGGCTTCTTCATGATCAACCATCAGTGCTTGGTTTGGAGATACATCCTCCACCTAAATGCTCCAGTCAAAGCCTCCTTCTTCAACAGCAATTGTAGCTTGCTGCTTAGGCTTGTTATTCTGGGTGGCTTCACTAGTGTAGTTTGGTATGGTTTGTGCTTGGCCACCATTAGTTCTTGGTGCCTTGCCCTCTCTAGCAAAGTGTCCTATTTGGTTACAGTTGTTACATTTCACTTTACTTTTATCCAGTCCAAACTTTCCACTAGTTGCATTGCTAGAAAACTTCCTCCTTGTCCTCTTGTAGAACTTCTTAGCTCTATGAGTGAGAAGAGCCATCTGCTGGACTATTTCCATGTACTCCAGATCATCTCGATGTATACAGTCCAGGTCTTCAAGGGTGAAGATAAGTTGCATGTGCGTTCATCAGCAGACACAAAACCTTGTGAAGAGCTTGTCTCTTGGAATAGGTTTCCTTGGATGTAGCTCTCCCTTGGTGTCTTCGGGGTAGCTGATAAGATGATGATGTGGTTCTCTGCAATCCCTTTCAACCATATGAAGGGGTGAACTCTACTTATTGCTGGAGTTACCAGATGGATTTTGCATGTTCATCTCTGAAGATCATGTTAGGTTGGACTCACTTTAGTATAGTTGTTTACTTTACATTGTAATAGGACTTTTGTTAGTTTCATTTTGTATTTTCTTAGTAATTAGCAGTTTTGGCAGTCCAGCGAAACTGTGAGCGAATCTATACATTCGCTCACAGTTTGCTGTTTTGGTTTACCCGGCGAACTTGTGTTCTGCCGGGCGAAACTATAGTTTCGGCATGACAGTTTCGCCTGTAGCGAAACTGTCAGCGAAACTATGACTGCTATATATACAATTGTCATTTCACTTTGTATGGTAAGCTTGCAAAACCCTAATCGTGGATTTCTGTTGCAAGCTACCAATTCTAAGCAGTTTCTTCATTGAAATACTATTGTGCTTGTTTTTATTGAGTGATATTGCTCATTTGAGTATCAAATATGTGTTAGATTCATCTTATACATTCTCAATTGTTGTTGTTTGGCTTGAGTGTTTGATATTGATCAAATTATCATATCAATTGTACTGTTCATCGATCACATGGACCAACAATATGGTATCAGAGCCTTAGTGCTCTTGATTTGTTGAGTTTTTGTGGTTTTGGTCAATATCTAGTTTCAATCAATTTTCATTGGATTATACAAATTCAGTTTTTAAGTTTTTGGCATGGAAATTGATTGGATTATACTTGTTTTTGATTGAGGAAGATTCTACAATCATCAGATTTCAAATTCATTGAGTTTTGGATGATTTCAGATTGATTTTGAGGTGAAAAAGGGTTTTGAGATCGATCAGCGAAACTACTGTTCTTACAGCGAAACTGTCATCATCTTTCAGCGAAATTATGAGTTATCTTGGATTAGAAGTTGTTTTCTAGAGTTTCTGCGAAACTATTCCCTTGAACGAAAGTTCATTAGTGTTTGTGACCTGTCAATAAGCGAAATTGCTGCCGAATTTATTTCTGAACGAAAGTTCCAGCTTGTTTCCTGCGAAGTTAGCAGCGAAACTAAGCAATTGGTCTCTCTGTTCAAGCGAAAGTGCTGCTGAAATTGCTAGCGAAAGTGTCTGTTTCTGCGAAAGTGTCTGCGAAAGTATTGTTTCAGCGAAACTGTTATCCAAGTCACCTTTTTCTGTGAATTTGTCAGCGAAATTATCAACATTTCTGCCGAAACTATCATGTCGAAATTAACTACTCTTACACTTGCTGATCTTGAAAGTGTTGCTCCTAATAGACCTCCAAGACTCATTAATGGAGATAATTTTGAAGATTGGAAGAGATGTCTCAAAGCTTTCTTTTTCTACACAGATCATAATCAATGGGAATCGATTATTTCAGGTCCTCACATACCTACGGTTACTGTTGGTGATGTCGTTTCTCAGAACAAAGACCCATCTTCTTATACTGAAAGAGATCTGAAATTGATTGATCGTGATCAAAAAGCTTTTGGTGCTCTAACTCTCTGCTTGGCTCCAGACATCTACAACCGTTTTGCAGAGCATAAAAAGCTAAATCTCTTTATGATGCTCTCTGTGAATTCTATGATGGGAATGCAGATTTGGTAAAAGACAAAGTATTCAGGCTGAAAAGGAGTTCAATTCGTTTGTAGGATACAAGAATGAAAGTTTGACAGATCTTACAAATCGTTTCTTAACTGTCTCAAGCACTCTGAAGAAGTATGATGAAAGACTCTCCAACAGTGAACAAGTTAATAGGCTTCTCGATTCTCTTCCACCACAGTGGAGTCTTCAAGTGAGAATGCTTAAACAAGAAAGAGGTTTTACAGATTATAAGCTGATGGATATCATTAACAAGTTGAAATCTTTTGAGTTGGATATGAAAAGAAGAGAATTTAACCAGACTATGATGCCCACATCTGGTTTTTCTCAAAATGCTGCTTTGTTGTCATCCGCTGCAAACTCTCACATTCAAAATCCAATTCAAGGAGGGAGCAATACAAGTAATTTCTCGAGTGGTAATAGTCATGTTGGAAAAGAATTGGAAATTCTAAGGTCAATGCTGAAACTTCAATTCCATCTGAAACAATGGCTCTTTTTGGAATGTTTGTTCAGAGCTATGAAGCTCTTGTTGCTGGAGAATTGAAAGGTAAAGGAATGACTATGGAGGATATGTATCAGGTTGATCCTGATGATTTAGAAGAAACTGACATTCAATGGCAAATGGCGATGTTAACTTTAAGAGCCCGGAGATTCATGGAAAGAACAGGAAGAAAGAATTTTGGTGGTCAATAATCTACCTCAAAACAAGGATTTGATAAGTCAAAATTGAGGTGCTTTAATTGTAAACAATTGGGACATTTTAAACGTGAATGTCCATTACCAATTGTCACAGATCCTAGTAACACTGGAGTACCAAGATTGACAGCAGAGAAAGAAAGGAAGAAGGAAATTCAAAAAAGGAGTCAGCCTTGATCTCAAACTTTGATTGGAGTGCAGAGGTGGAAGAAACAAGATCTGAGATAAATCACGCGTTAGTTGCTGAGGTTGTGAAAGGTGATGAAATGGAAGTTGGTAAAGATGGATTTGTGCTGTTCAAGGAATTCAAAAGAGAAAACGAGTCTTCAGTAAAGGAGAAAGAAGAGAAGGCAGATGGAGAGGAGAAAGAGGAAACTACAGGTTCAAATGAAGAAAGAATTCAAAAGATGAGATAGGAAAAGAGAAGGATGATGTGGCTGCTACTGTTGAGGAAAGGAAATCAAGTACTCCAGTATGCATGTGCGATAAAGCTTTAGCTGCTGAAAGGATGGTAATGGGACTTCCTTATGAGGTAATACAGGATATGTGCTCATCTGCTTGCAAAATTAGACTTTTTGGGATTTATAAGGCTAATCGTTTGTTAATTGATAATGAAAAGGATTTAAAACGAAGTAATGATGAACTTAAAATGAATGAATCAAAATATTTTGTGAAATTAAATGAGGCTTTAAAAGAAACTGATCATTTAAAAAGAATTGTTTTGGAAAGAAATGTAGAGATTAATACTTTGACTGAACGGGTTGCTCTTGCTGAATTTGAAGCAAGCAAACTTCAGTCAAAGTTAGATAAATGGACTATTTCTGGAATGAAACATGATGATCTTTGTAAATCTCAACGGGGAGCAAGAATTAAAACAGGTTTGGGTTATGAAAATGTACAGGTTTATCCTCCTCCTAGTACATACTGTTATTCTCCTATGCCTGTTCCTCATCCTTCTAATGATTTAATCAAATCAGATACTGACAGTATGTCTGCAGGTTTAGTCGGGAATAACTCTAAGTACATTCGTGAAGACTACGACTATGGACCAACTAGTGGGCTTGGATGCACTAGTTCTAGTACACCTGAAAATCAGCAGTCTTTTAGATAATAAGTCTAGTTTAAATTCAGTTTTTGTTTCTAGTTCAAATGTAACAGACTTGAATGTCTCATGTTCTCTTGATAGTTTTATTCCATCTTGTACTTCAAATCATGATAGTGATGATTTTTGTTCTCGTAATGAATGTAATGAATCTGATGTTTCTCCAAAAACAACTGAGCAACTTAAAATTAATTCTTTCGAAAAGTTCTTTTCTCAACCTATTCCATCTTTCATACCATTAAATATGACATCATCAGAAAAATGCAGTTCGTCTTCATCTGACACTAGTACCAATGGTACAAGTTTTACTGATTTGTCAGAAGAATCATGTTCTGATTTTGTAAAGAAAAATTCTGATTCAAATGAACAACAACATCATGAGTTGTATGAGACATTCAGTGATGTTGATTCTAGTTTGTCTGAATGTGATGAGGAGATTATTATTGATCCTATTTTTACCTCATCACATCATAGACCTAGATTCAAACCTCATTGTTTCAGGTGTGGTCAAGAGGATCATCTTGTCAAAAATTGTCCTTTGATTCAAAGATCCTCTAATAGGAATTGTTTTGGGAATAAATTGACAAAATTGGTTAATAATTTCTTCTGTAAAAAATCAGCTTCTTTAAAAAATAAAGTTGTTCAATCTTGGGTCCCTATTGCTCCTGGCTAAATGATTTGTTAATTCATTTCAGGAATCCTCTTCAAAGATTGTACACAGTTGTGGCATGTTGATAGCGGATGTTCCAAGCATATGACGGGATTAAAGGATTTGTTGACCAATTATCGGATTATAGATGGAGGATATGTGGCATTTGCTGGAAATAAGAAGGGTGGAAAAATGATTGGACAAGGAGAAGTTACCAATGGTTCTCTTACTCTAGAAAAAGTCAACCATGTTCCTGAATTGGCTTTTAATCTTCTGAGTGTTTCTCAAATTTGCGATAAAGACATTCCTGTTCTATTTAAATCTGACGAATGTTTATTTTTAAAATCAGAGATTGCCATTCCAGAGGATTTAATTCTCATGCGTGCTCCAAGGAAACATGATACATATCTTCTTGATATGAATTCAAATGAGTCAAAGGCTACTGCAACTTGTCTTCTCTCAAAAGCATCAACCTCTGAGTCACTCTTGTGGCATCGTCGCTTAGGCCATGTCAATTTTAAGATAATTAATAAATTAGTAAAGAACAATCTTGTTAGAGGACTTCCTTTAAAAGATTTTTCTGTTAATGAAAAATGCATGGCATGTGCCAAAGGGAAACAACATAAGAAACCTCATAAGCCCAAACTTTTAAATAGCATATCAAGTCCTCTTGAGTTGTTACATACTGATTTATTTGGGCCAATTAGTGTTAAATCAATTGCTAAAAAATCTTTTTGTCTTGTTGTTACAGATGATTTCTCAAGATATTCATGGGTGAGGTTTCTTGCACACAAAAGCGAAGTTGCAGAGGAATTGCAGAAATTAATTCTTTCTATCGAATCAATCAGTAAGAGAAGAGTTATGGGATTAAGAAGTGACAACGGCACTGAATTTAAAAATCAGATTCTTGATTCATTTTGTGCTCAAAAAGGGATTGTGAGACAATTTAGTGCTGCAAGAACACCCCAGCAGAATGGTATTGCAGAAAGAAAGAATCGCACTCTCGTGGAAGCTGCTCGTACAATGCTGATAGAATCCTCATTACCAATTATTTTCTGGGCTGAAGCTGTTAATTGTGCATCTTATGTTCTAAACAGGGTGCTAATTGTGAAAGATAAAGTGAAGACTCCTTATGAACTTTTTCATAAGAGGAAGCCACTAATTGATTTCTTTCGACCATTTGGCTGTTCTTGTACTCTTTTGAATACTCAATCTCAAAAGACAAAATTTGGTGCTGTTTCTGACGAGTGTTATTTTGTTGGATACTCTTCTTCACAAAAGGCGTACCGGGTTTATAACAAGAGAACACGTATTGTTCAAGAGTCATTCTATGTTGATTGGCAGGAATCCAATCCTTCTGAAGTGAAATCTGAACCTGCATGGTTCTTTGACTCCGATACGGTGTTCAATTCATTTAATTTGCCAGTTTTCGATGATGATACATCAATTCCAAGTACTCAAACAAATATTATTTCATCATCTCCATCGTCTGTTCCATCCACCTCGTTAGTAAATGATGCTGTTTCAACTGATGTCAGCTCTTCGTCTCCAATGCCTGATCAAGCTCCATCATCTGATTCTTTACCTCCTACATCTTCTAATTTACCTGATCCAACACCTGTCATTGATTCACCTTCATCTACTCTTTCTCCAGCTATGGGTGATACTTCTTCAACCATCTTTCCTTCTTCAAGTGATTACAAAACTCTGAAAGATCATCCACTTGATAATGTGATTGGATCTGTTTCTGATGGTGTTCGCACGCGAAGTCAATCTGGTCTAATTAATGTTTGTCTTTTCTCATGCTTCATCTCTCAAATTGTTCCGAAAAATGTTCATGCTGCTCTACAAGATCCTTGTTGGGTAGAGTCTATGCAATTGGAACTTCAACAGTTCAGAAAGCTTAAGGTTTGGACCTTAGTTGATTTACCTCCCAACAAATATCCAATTGGTACAAAATGGGTATTTAAGAACAAACCAGATGATCGGGGAGTGGTGGTGCGTAACAAATCTAGACTTGTAGTGCAAGGCTTTGCTCAAGAAGAAGGAATTGATTATACAGAAGTCTTTGCTCCAGTTGCTCGTCTTGAAGCAATCAGAATATTTCTTGCTCATGCTGCTCATAAACAATTCAAAGTTTACCAGATGGATGTGAAGTGTGCTTTTCTCTACGGAGACATTGATGAGGAGATATATGTGTGTCAACCACCAGGCTTTGAAGATCCTGATTTTCCTGATAAAGTGTATAAGCTTGATAAATCTTTGTATGGTCTTCATCAAGCACCCAGAATCTGGTATGAGACTCTTACGCAATATCTTCTAAGCAATGGTTACTCTCGTGGTACCATTGATATGACCTTATTCAAAAGAGAGGTGAATGGTGAAATGATCTTTGTTCAAGTGTATGTAGATGATATTATTTTTGGATCTACAAATTCTCAATTGTGTAGAGAGTTCGAAGAAGTGATGAGCCAAAGGTTTGAAATGAGTATGATGGGTGAAATGTGTTTCTTTCTTGGATTGCAAGTTGAACAACAGCAAGAAGGAATTCTTATTCATCAAGAGAAGTATATTAAAGATATTTTGAAGAAATTTAAGATGGATGATGCTTCTACTGAGATGACTCCTTTTACGGCTCAGACCTGTCTAACTCCGGATGAAAATGGAAAACCAGTTGATCCTCATCTTTTTAGGTCTATGATTGGCTCTCTCATGTATCTTACTGCAAGTCGTCCTGATATCACTTTCGCTGTTGGTTACTGTGCTAGATATCAGTCGGCTCCAAAGGAATCTCATGAGAAAGCTGTCAAAAGAATATTTCGTTATCTCAAAGGATCGTCTCGTCTAGGATTGTGGTATCCATATGGTGGAAATTTTGATTTACATGCTTACTCTGATAGTGATTCCAATGGTTGCAGGTTAAACAGAAAATCTGTGTCTGGCGGTTGTCAATATTTGGGAAATTGTCTGGTATCCTGGCAGAGCAAGAAACAAACTACTGTTTCTCTTTCTACAGGGGAAGCTGAATACATTGCTGCATCCAGCTGCTGCTCTCAAGTTCTCTGGATCCAACACCAAATGATTGATTATGGATTAATTTTCTTCATACACCTTTATTCTGTGACAATGAGGCTGCCATTGGAATTGCTAAAAATCCCATTCATCATTCCCGCACAAAGCATATTGAAACACGAATTCATGCGATTCGTGATGCTCAAGAGAAGGGTTTCATTAATATTATACCCATCGATACAAAAAATCAAAAAGCTGATCTTTTCACAAAAACATTTGATAAACCTCGTTTTTATGAATTGATTTCTATGCTTGGGTTAATATCTTTTTAAATTTTCATTTTCTATTTCTTTGATATTTAAAAAAAATAAAAAAATTTAAATAAAAAGATTATATATAAATATTATTGATTAACTTATAATAATAGAAATATGAAAATAAAAATTTGGGGGAGTAATTTCATAATAATTCTGAGATCGGAATTTAACATGATGAGAAATGATTGTATATTCTCTAAGTATTTTTATTTACATGACCGGTACTTCTATGAGAAATGATAGTAACTGTTACTGGATTCTGTTTCACATTTAAAAAAAAGAAGAATGGATCAGATTCTTTAACGATATGCTTGATAGACTCAGCCTGATGAATGAAGTAGACAGCAGCTTTATGATTAAATTAAACATCATGCTTAAGAATGTCTGGATTTACTCAATCGTTTTGGATTGCACAAAAACTGAGTCCTGACAAAAATTGGATTGAGAATGAATCTTTCGTCCATTTTGCTTTGTTATGTCATCACCCAGAAACTTTGCTGGTATGTTTGGTGTTAAGATGTCTTGTGTCTGTGCTTATCTCCTCTGCTGTACGTGAGTACTGACCTGGAGTGATGATCTCCTCTGCTGTACGATAGTACTGACCTGGAGCTCTCATCAGCACATGTTCAAATGGTTATCTCCTCTGTTATACGTGAGTATAGATCTGGAGCTCTCACCATTTTGATATAATTATGTCAAATCATCTTATCGATGAATTTCTCTCAGAATGAAATATTCTGTTTATAATCATTTGCACACTAACGCACAAGCCTTGTTCTATGAAGATTGATTCATAATTCAAGAAATCCTGAGGTTGGGTGAGGGTTTTTACCAAATGATTGTGGGGTCTTAGCATTCTAAAGCATCTAATCGAACCTTAAACGAATCATAAGCTGTTGGTTGAAAAAGGATAAGGCATGAGTTTAAGTGGACAATTATATCAGCAATCGTTATTGATTTGTTCTAATTTCAGTTGTTTCTGTGCAGATTGTGATCAGATCTTGTATTCAGTATGATCTCATGACTGGTAGATGATTTTTGATCATCTTTATGTTCTAAAATATTTAGAG
Organism: Flaveria ramosissima; assembly: GCA_025215565.1. Taxonomy (NCBI): domain Eukaryota; kingdom Viridiplantae; phylum Streptophyta; class Magnoliopsida; order Asterales; family Asteraceae; genus Flaveria; species Flaveria ramosissima. Next base: position 25,930,568 of record CM046035.1, read on the forward strand.
AATGTGATCTCTGATTATTTTAGATCTCATTATGTGATGTGCTTCCTTTGAGTAAAATAATAAAAAAAATAATAATAATAATAATAAATAATAATAATAAAATTATATAAATAAAAATAAAAAAATAAAAAAAATAAAAAAAGGTGCGAAATTATTCTTTCGCTAATAGTTTCGCAAAGCGAAACTGCAATTTCGCTAGGTTTGCTAATAAGTTGTTAACCAGTTATCTCCTAGCGAAATTACAGTTTCACTGGACGAAACTGTAAATTCGCCTGACGAATTTATAGTTTTTCTGTCTGCGAAACTATGTGCTATATAAGTCATGTTTGCGAAATTTCTCTCATAATTTCGCAAAATCGCTCAGTATCACTCTTAGGGTTTCTCCGTGACTTTATTGGCGATTTTGATTTGTGTTAGTGTTTTGGACTGATTTTTAGTGATATTTGCTTCGTATGTGAGTTTCGAACCTTGATTCACCCTTTAATCTGGTTAAAATCATCTACACTTAAGTAATCTGGATTGTGACTCTTCGGTGGGTTCGCTGTTCGTTCAGCGAAACTACTGATTCCTCTGCGAAATTGAACGAAAGTTCACCTCTTTTCAGCGAAACTGTAAAGTTATGCTGTCCGGGCGAACTTAACAGTTTCGCCATATTTTCTTTAATTTCGCAATGTCTGGTCTTTAACTTGCACAGTTTCGCTTGTGTTTTCTTCTGGACAGCGAAACTAATTTTAATACAGCGAAACTAATTTGTAATAGCGAAACTAAGTTAATACTTGGAGAAACTAATTGCGAAACTTCTTTAATCTATTCTAATCTTGTCGAAACTGCCTTTTGTTCTGCGAAAATAACAAGTTTCAATGAGCGAAATTATAGTTTCGCTTGTCGAAACTGTTTGTTTTCTTTGTCGAAACTGTCTTTGATTCAGCGAAACTATCATGTCTTAGTGAGCGAAACTATTGTTTCGCTTGCCGAAACTGATTGTTTCTTATGTTTTTGTCTTATTTTCTTATTTTCAGTATTTCTCATTCAAATTTAATTGTTTTTCTTTTCAGGTTATCATGGCAAATCTCAAATTTGATGAGAGGAATAACATCACTGCCATTTTAGACGATACTCTTCCAAAGGCAGCCAGATTTCGTGACTGTATTAGATGGCTTCAGAGATCACCTATTGCATATGCTATTTCTCACTCACCTACTATTTATGATCTTCATATTAGAGATTTTTGGAGATCAGCAGAATACGACACTAGAGGAGATGTACAGAGAATCACAGCCAAAGTGATTGATCATGAGGTGACTATTACTGCTGAGAGTGTGTCTAGGATTCTTAGACTTGATGATGATTCTGGAGATGAAGTGGATATGACAGAGTCTGAAGTGTTTCAAGCTTTCAGACGAATGGGGTATGAGGGACCAGCTTTTGGTTCAAGGAAAGAGATTAAAAAGTCTTTCTTATCTAAGGAGTGGAGATATATCGCTCATGTTTTTATTATGTGCTTAGATCACCGTAAGGGTGGATCCGATGGACTTAATCTCGATTGGGCCAAAGCTATGGTGTTATGTTGTAAAGGGGAGAAGGCAAACATTGCTAGACTGATCTTTGCATGTATGGCAGAGAATGTGATGGCTGTGAAGAAAGACAAATGGTTGTTATACCCTCGCTTTCTTCAGATGATTTTTGATGATCTTATTCCTGATGTTCCTAAACATGGTGAAGTCAAGAGACTAGTGCAGATGAACCCTCGGATATTTGCTGATTGCTGTGCTATCCGTCATGATTTCAGTGGTAAAATCACCCATCTTTGGGAGAATATGTATCCTCCAGAACGCTGGAATTATATCAGACGGGTCGATGAATCTGAAAGCAAAAGGGCTGAAGAAACAAGAGTGCAGCAAGCTGATGCAACTAAGAAGAGGAAGAGATACGCAAAAGAAAAAGATTATGATTTTGAAGAAGATATTGATGCACAAGCAGAGGAGATCAGGGTAGAGAAAGAACGGAGATCTAAAAAGAAAACTGACTTTGTTGAGCCTGAGCGGAGAACAAAACATCGACATGAGGGATTTACAGCCAGGAGAGAGGGTAGTGCGGGTCTTGATGAGGATGTGATACGTAATCTAAATACTTCATTGGCAAATGAGTTGAGTATGATCAAGACTAAACTGACAATCAGGAGATTAGAGAAAGACAGAAGGATGAGGTGATTGAGGGAATGCAAAAGATGTTGGTTGACCAGAATAAACTGATTAAGAGGTTGTTTGAGGAGATTACCCAGATGAAAGCTGCAGCCTGTCTACCTAGTCAACTGACTCAATCTGAGTTAGATGATTTGACTGATACATCTAAATACTCATTCTTGAATGTGGGTACTTCATCTAAGGTAGGAGAGGGCACTTCTGGAGCAGCTAATACTGAAGAAGGAGAACAGGAGATCCCAAGAGAGGATGCTGGAAGGAATGAGGATGATGATATTATTGAGGCTGGGTTTGTTAACTTGCAGTTTGATTTTGATAAGGATATTGTTGGTGAAGAAGTGGTTGTTACAGCTACCACTGAGGGAGTGTCTGATAAAGGGAAAGGTTTGGTTGATGAAGAAGAGGAGGATGAACAATTGGTAGACTATGATTCTGAACCAGAATTTTATGAAGTTGATGAGCGACCACTAATTTATGTTGCTAAGAAGGGAGAAGATGAAGCTGATGTGTTTGAGATGGACAAGAATGATTGGTTGGTCAAGGAAAAGGAGGCTGAAGAACTTACTCCTTTATTTCAAAATCTAGAAGGTTTAAGCAGGAAAGAAGCAGATAAGAAGATCATAAGTTGGTGCTACAATCCTAGCTTAAAGATGTTTATGATTAAAAGAAGAGGAGGAAATATCAGCTATATGCTTAAGAGGAAGGCTTTTAAGACCTTGCCCAAATGGGATTTGAGACGGTTGGCAACTTTGCCTTTGATCAATGCTCATTTAAGTGAAAGGGCATTATTTCTTGAGAAGGAAATCAAATATGGACTTAATGATAGTTTCGAGTCATTTGGATACAAGAAGGCTGAAAGAAAAAGGTCAAAGAAAGATAAAGATTGGGAGACAGGCAAAGGAAGAATTGTACTAAGAGTCAAACCACCAAAGACTGTAAATAGGGTAAGATTGGCTGATCCTCTTCCCCAACAGTTACAGGACTTTGAAAAGTGGTTTTATGATAATAATACTGGAGAGGCGGTGATTAGAGCTAAACACGGAAAAGAGTTTAGGGTGTTTGACCCGATGGAGTTATTTAGCTTCAGTGATGAAGATCTTTTGATTCTTTGTGAAAATCACATTAAGGCTGGGGCTGGAGAGGAAACAAGAAAAGAGGTCAGTCTGTTTATGAATGTGGCAAACAAGATAAGAGGAGTAAGGGCGGAGGTTAAGAGTTTAGCTGAAAAGGTGAGAGCACAAGATGATTTTGCCATGGATGTTCAAGATATGACCAGGCAGTTTGCAAAGGCTAGTGGTCATTCTGAGGAAGCTAGTGATGCAGGAAAGAACCTTGGAGGATTGGTGGCTGAAGCTTCTGAAGATGTTGCTGCGGGAGGTGATGAAGATAGATCAACAGCAGCAGAGGAAACCGGAGCCGACGAGTCAAATCAAGAGAAGTGAAGATAGTGAGGTCCAACCTAGGGGGAGTATTGAAGATCATGTTAGGTTGGACTCACTTTAGTATAGTTGTTTACTTTACATTGTAATAGGACTTTTGTTAGTTTCATTTTGTATTTTCTTAGTAATTAGCAGTTTTGGCAGTCCAGCGAAACTGTGAGCGAATCTATACATTCGCTCACAGTTTGCTGTTTTGGTTTACCCGGCGAACTTGTGTTCTGCCGGGCGAAACTATAGTTTCGGCATGACAGTTTCGCCTGTAGCGAAACTGTCGGCGAAACTATGACTGCTATATATACAATTGTCATTTCACTTTGTATGGTAAGCTTGCAAAACCCTAATCGTGGATTTCTGTTGCAAGCTACCAATTCTAAGCAGTTTCTTCATTGAAATACTATTGTGCTTGTTGTTATTGAGTGATATTGTTCATTTGAGTATCAAATATGTGTTAGATTCATCTTATACATTCTCAATTGTTGTTGTTTGGCTTGAGTGTTTGATATTGATCAAATTATCATATCAATTGTACTGTTCATCGATCACATGGACCAACAATCTCCATCTAGTAGCTACTGAGAATGTCATACAACTCAGTAAGAGTAAGAGTCTTAAGGTTCCCAGTTCTCTTGATAGCAACACAATAATATGTCCATTGTCTAGGAAGAGAGGACACAAACTTCCTTACAATGTGCATGTTTTCAAGAGTTACTCCAACATCCATTAGAGTATCCATAAGCTCAACATACCTGAAGTATTGTTGAGTCATGGTTTCACTTGTCTTGTAGGTGAAGTTCTCAAACTGCTGCTTCAAGAGGTCCTTTTTGTTCTCTTTTGCTTCAGTGGACCCCTCATACATGAGCTTTAGTGCATCCCATAGTTGCTTGGTAGTCTTGCACTTCTTGAAGCCTCTGTATATGGAGTTTGGAAGAGCAGTTTGGAAGGCAGTCATGGCTTTCTGATCTATGTCTATCCTCTTCCTGTCTTCTTTCGAATAGTCAGCGACCTCCTTTGGTATCATACCACCTCCAGTAGCAGGTGAAGAGGTGCTTGGTATGTGAGGTCCAGAGACAATAGACTCCCATATCCTGGAGTCTTGAGACTTGATGAATCCTTCCATTCTTTGGCACCAAGTATCAAAGTCTTCAGGGATGATCAGTGGGGACTTTGTCATGGTTTCAGTTTCCATATCAGCCTTTGTGAGAGCTGCCATTTGAGATGTTAAGTGTTTTGTGAAACTAAGAGATTTGAGATAATGAGATCTTACAATCAAGAGCCTAGAATGCTCTGATACCAATTGCATGACCGTTTAAGGGATGGTCAATACAATCAGTCTCATAATAAGAAGAGTGTTTAGAACACTTAACATATCAAATAGAGAACCGGGACAATATATATGATACTAAGAACACAAGCAAACAATGAGATAGAAACTTAAGAACAACAACTGAGTATGGTTTTCAAGGATAAAGTATATTGTTTCTCAAGTTCTTTTACAAGTATTAAAAAGCATAAGAAAAAGATACAAGGACCTAAGATACTTTATACTATAATCCTACAGCTGGCCATACTTTGAAAGCCAACTAGAAACACTAATTTAGAGAACAAGATCAATGTAAAGTCAAAAGCCAGATTGCCTTTTGACTAGTGACTATGACATGCCATAGCTCATATCCTAATATATTACAAAAAAGATAAAGGTACATAAAGTAGAAAGTTACAAACTCAAGACCTTATTTTACAGTTGCAAAAGCATGGCCCTTTTCACCAACTTGTATAAGTTGGTGAGTCTTCAAGTTGTAGCAGAAAGTGGGTAAGCTATATGCTAGAGTACAACAGGGAAAGCATGTTCTCCTTTGTCTTCGAAAAAAATCTGTCTTTACTTCATTGGCTTCGGAAGACTTTGTCTTTAAAGTTTTGGAATACTTCATCTTTGGCTTCGGAAGATTTGGTCTTGGCTTCGGAGGATTTTACACTAAGAATATTTTCTTGTGCAGAGTGTAAAACTTTCGAAGCAACTTCTACTATGTACAAAGTGCATGCATGTAGGAAGCACTTTGGTTGTTTTGGATGCATCAGCCTTTCTATAATCCTTACATATATATATGTATATTGTTTTTAAAACAAAACCCATACTTGTAGTATTTTTTTCAAAATAAACAAGTACAACTTAAACTTTCAAGAACCAATTGGGAACCCTCCATAAGTAAGCCAAAAAGAAAAAAGGATCCCGCTTTTCTTAGCTATTGTTGTGAGGTTTACTAAAAAAGGGACATGGATTTAGTTTATAACATAAACCGAAGGATAAAGATATTTAATCCATAATAGATTAAAGAGTAAAATGTCAATTTTCATCTCGGACGTTTAATTAAAACTGTCATTTCAATCTAAAAACTTTTTTTCGTCATTTCAACGTTATATTTTATCAGATATTGTCATTTCCATTTACTTCGCTGAAACGGTCAAAACCTCTGTTAAAATTAAGGATATTTCAGTTTTTTCAACACCCTAACTAAGACCACTTGATTAACCCTAGTCCATCTTAGGAAGCTCTAATTTCTACATGGGACTATAGAGATAACATCGGTTTTAATAGAGTTTGAACATTTTTACCTGTATTGTTGAGGCTGTTGTTATGTTCGAGTAACTCTATTTAATTTCAACACTTCACCATCGTTACCTATTCGATTGAGGCTTCTATTGTGTTGAAATCAAGTAGAGGTATTCAAACACACCAGCAGCCTCAATCGAATAGGTAAAGATGTTCGAACTTTGTTGAAATCGATGTCATCTCCCTAGTTGCAAGTAGAAATCGATGCTTTCTAAGATGGATTAGGGTTAATCGGGTCGTCTCCCTAGTTCACGTAGAAGTTGAAGGCTTTCATAGTATCAAAATGTGTTTATTATGTTTAATTTAATATTAATTGGTTAATTGCTTGTAATTGGTTAATTAGGTTGTTGAAAAATACTAAAATTGCTTTAATTTTAATGGAGGCTTTGAGGCTATTAATGAAGTGGATGGAAATGATAACATTTGGTAAACTACAATATTGAAATGGCAAAAAAGAAATTGGATTGAAATGTCAATTTTAATGAAACGTCAATTTTAAAATAACATCTTTTTTAAGTTTTTGCGATCTTGTATCTTTTAATACTTAATTCATATGAAATTTCAATCTTGTATATATATACATATAAACATATATACGTATTTCATATGAAACAAGGAAGTATAAATTGTCAATTTATGTAACCTCCTATTTGTTGGCAATAAAGGACATGCTAAATGCATGGAAAATTAACAATATCTTTTACGTAACCTGCCTATTTATTGACTTGAATCAAGAAAACAATTGTAAACTTATTCATTTTAATCATGGGACTTTTTCTCCTATTGATCTTCACCCCACTCTTTATAATACTATCCATACCTGTTGTAGTTCTCGCATTCGTTAGTCTTATTCTTCCATTTCTTCTCCCTTTAACTCTACCTCCTCAACTTCTTCTCCTTGTTATTCTTCTATTCTTGGTTGGTGCTCTGGGGCTCTTTTAATGTTCATGCTAATAAATTATTGTTACTTTGATTCAATAAACGTTTAAGTATTTTATTCCATAATATAAGGAGTGGCCCAAAGCAACACATGATTAAAGATCGAGTAGAAGCCATCTAGTTTAAATAAAACCTCAAGGGTGGTCCTACCTAGCTACTTTTGTAATGAGAAGATCATTAATGTATTTGGTCAAGAGTTCTATGTAGGATTTTAGAAGTGCAAAAGATTCATCATCATGACTTATTTATCCTTACATTTATGTATAAAGACTTTTTCATCTTTATGTTAAGTTCATAAGAGTAACTGCAAAAAAGTTCTTTATTTTTAATTATGAAGACAATAGAATAACATACAAAACATATAACAAATTAAAGCTTGATTTAATACCATATTCTCTAAATTTAATCCTCCATGAGGATTTTTAATTATTTACGATTACAAATATATTTTCTTTGTCGTTTACTCTTATGCTATTGCCCTTGCGTTTTTATAGTGCAAATTGCTCCAAGAGTTAATACTTGTAACGCTTATTGTGTTAGGTTTCGGCTATCCATTCTTCTTTATATATCAGTTTGCAGCATAAGTACACATATAAATCCTCTTAAATCATATATAGAAACCAAGTAAAAACCAAAAGAAAGTTCAAAAATTTCTTACCATGGATCACGTTGGTCATAACACCCACGTCAATTAAGGGCTTTGTAATACGATTGGACATCAATCTATGATGTGATGATAAGAAAAAAACATCATAATAGGACTAATTCATCAAAGGCTATACATAGTCAACATCCAAACTAGTCTCGATTTTATCACAACCAAGTCTAAGTCTAGTTAACCATTACTAAAAATCACATTGTCTAAAAATCATTGTCTAATGAAATCATAATCTAATCATCAGAATGAAATTCATCCCAATATGATATATCCTTCTAGACTAACAAGTCATGTCTGGCATGAAAACCACATGCTTCACCAAATGTTTAGCGACCTTAAGGACATGTTCAAAATAAACTTAACTTTACAGTTGATAGGTTCATAAAATCATACTAAAAAATATAACTATTGGTAGTGCATATATACATCTTAGGATTTAAAGTAAATTACAAAAAAACGTCCTTTAGGTATCTAATAATTTACGGGTTTCATCCTTTATCTTTAATAATTATGCTAGACATCCTTTATGTTTACATTTTGTAACGCATTAGTTCTTTACCCTAACAGACGTTAGGTTTGCAGTTAAATGAGGTGTCAAATGACCAATCTACCCATTTTTTTTATCTATCATCTCTTTCTTTCCGCAAGAATTTGGCCAAAGCGTTCTAGTTCTAGCTAAAGAATGGTTAACTCTCGTCACCCCTCCGACTACATTTCTTTTTCCCCCCACAGATTCACTTTAGTCTCTCTTGTTAATCGAAATCGACTCGCTAGAACCACTGCCCTTTTCTCAAGCTCCTGCTTTATGTTGCTCCGATCTTCTTTCACTTCACCACATGATCTTGTGATGACCGGATCCACCCCGAGACCTCTGGTAGTCCTCTTTATCGCACACTCCTTCTCACAATAGATCTCCATCTTGCTTGTTGCTTTGCTCCAAACTTTTACCCACAAAAAAAAGAATTATATCTCATTGAAGTTGAGTTTCATAAGCGCAATTTTAGATGGAGTAATCGTCGGAAGTTCTATCCAAACACCCTCCCCTCTGTTTTCCTAAAAATATATGAGTTACAAAAGTGAAAATTCAATTTAGTAGTGTTTTGTTAATTATCTGTTCAACGTAGGAACAAGAAGATGAATACGAGTGCAAGACGGTAAATTAAGGGATAAGTAGCATCATTGTTGTAGTGGAATAATTGATGGTAAATAAAGTTGGTTGGAGCCTCGGAGATGAAGATGACCAAGTGGGGTAAGGGGTTTTAATTTTCTTTTGTTTTTTATATGGAAGGGTAAATCTGTCATTTTAACAAAACTAACTGAGTTTTTTTTAAATCCGTTAGGTTAAAGGACCTAATGTGTTACAAACCATTTACGTAAAGGACGTTTAGTGTAATTATTAAAGATAAAGAACAAAACATGCAATTTGTTGTATATGTAAAGGATGTTTTTTTTGTAATTTACTCTAGGATTTATACAATCAAAGCTAGATGAACCCTCATACGAGGACATACACCCTAATTAAATGATATGGATGTAGGCCATAACAGGAATGAAAACCCTAAAAATAAATAGCAGGAAAAAGAAAATCTTATGTTTAATTTATATAGATTCGTTTTGATAAAAATGGTAATAGAGTGCTTAGGAATATAAAGTAATAAAAAAGACAAATTGAATTTTAATAATTCAAACTATTACTCATTGGCCGATACTAATTCATACTATTAATTTAGCTGATAATAATCCCAACTTTTATTTTTATTACTAATGATAATCTTAGTAGCAATATTATCATACATTCACACTCGTTTTGCTTTTAATTTTCACTCAATTTCACTTGGATGTTATCTCATTTTATTTATAATTATTAATGTGAGTAAAATCGAATGCAAATCAACCGTATATATTTGATTAGTATCTCATTAAGAGTATTACCGGTAATAAAGGTGAAAGTTGTGATTGTCACCGGTGAAATTAATAGCATGGATTATTATCGGCTAATCTGTAATATTTTGGATTATTAAAATCCAATTTGCCTAAAAAAATTAAGAGCATGAACACCTAATTTGTGGCTACCAATAAAAGGGAACTTAGTACCAAAGATACCGATTACCACAAGATACTGAGTTAGTACTGAGCTTTATTAACTTGCTACCGAGCTTATCACGCTTGAAGTTACTATCGAATTTAAGTTGGTACTGAAGAACTCATTTAATGATGAGGAACTTAAGTTGCTACTGAATAACTTAAGTTACTACTAAGCACACTGTTTGAATTGAAACCCATAATTAATCCAAACGTTATTAAGAATGACCTAGTTGTGATTTATGGTAATTGCCTTTATGTCTCAAAGGAACTTCGCTCGAAATTCCCACACGACATCCAAAACAGGGGAGTCAACTGATGAACACATGTAAATAGACCTTGAGCTTGTGAAAATATGTCCTGAGGAGGCTGCTACACAATAACAGTTATTGGATAAAATTGCAGCTGGTAAGAAGAATAAGAATGAGGCTAAGCAAATTGCTTATGCTAAAGAAAAACACTAAAGGAAATTACAAAGTAGCTAGACAAGAAGGCTGCCAAAACGGGGAAGCACAAGCCACTGCTGCTCATCTCGCCCAATAAGTTAATGTTGATGGAGATGGTGGTGATGCTGTGATGGGGGTGATGATGCGGTAATGTTGGTGATGCTGGGTGGTCATCGTGGTGCTTTTGTGTGTTCGATAGTGGCTGGTGGCTGGTGGCCAGGAGGGTTAGGTGGTGAGCCTGGTGGCCGATGGCCGACAGAGATAGATGGTGGTGATGGTGGGTAGATGGTGGTGATGTTGTGTAAATGGTAGGTGGGGGTTGAATTTTTCTAACTTATAGGTAATTACACAAATGGTCCCTGAATAAAAGAGACATAGAATTACTACAGTAGTCCATCCAGGGGTATTTTAGTTATTTTATATTAATTTAACAGAAAAACTAATCCGTTAGTTTTAATACACATTCTCATTACAAAACTGAAAATACAATAGCTCAACCTCTTACAAAAATCCTTAGTAACCAAATATGTTATTTTCGATAAATCACAGGGACCATTCATGTAATTAACTATTTTATTTAGTATAAAAAGACCAAGGGGTCAAGGTTATTTGAAAGGTTGAATAGACGTTGTTAGATAGAAACTGATGTACTCATCATTTACTAATGAGAACTACATATTGATATTTACTAATCGTATTCAATTATTTTTATGTTTTGATTGTATGTTTGATTGATTCTCACACACGACACATGTTTCTTTTGATTCCACACTTTGGTAATACGTTTGTGACAGAAACTTGAATATCCACGAGGTACATCGGACTTACACAATCTTTCCGGACGAAGCTTAGGCCAGGTTAAGTTTGTGTTCAAGAAAGAAGATCATTTAATAAGGTTGTGAAAACATACTTAAATCCCCATCATTCTAAGAGAAGATGGTTCAAAACCAAACCATTGAACTTTAAATGCAGCTTATTGCTTTACCTAATGTTGATTTAGTGGAACATTTACTATTGGCCGTCCTATAGAGTGAAAATAAAAAAGAAAAAAAGAAAAAGAAAAAAGACTACTACAAGTGACTCATATTCTGAGTCAATAATAAAAGTTGAAAAGAAGCAATAAGATTAAATAAGTGTGTTTTGGCATAATCAATTTAAAAGGATATTGTTGGGAATAAAAATAAATGATCTTCAAAACCGCATTCTCTAAGTTGATTAAATTGTGTTTCTAAAATCATCTACTAGTTAATATCGATCCGGCAAGGTGTAATTTGAAATTGTCTAGTAGTAAAAGTAGGATATGTTTGTCGTTCATAAAAAAATTATATAAAACAAAATGCTATCATCTGCCACAGATCAATATCTTATGGACGGTAACAACCATTAATCAAGAATAATTAGTTAAAAGACCATCCCGTGAAGAAATAAACTCCAAAGGCTTCCACCAAAAATGATTAAGTATAACCGCTGAACCACTGAAGCCTGGTAATCGGTGGTACTGGTCAACAGTCCAATGCATAAATCTACTTATTCGAAATTCGGCTTTTCATGTTTATCTCTTTATCTAGCTCTGTATTAGTTTGTTGTGTTTGTTTTTCACTAATTGTAACTACAAGGACTAGAAGTCCGCAGATGACTAAGTGTAAAAGTTTAGAGATAAAGATAGCATGATTCTAAAGGAAGAGCGTCAATATCTTAATACTATTAATCTTAGTCTATTTTTCATCAAGTGAATGAACATCCAATGACTTTGAAATCATATTCCATTGTTCTTTAATATTTGCTATTTTGTTTAACGATGATTGTCTGAACGAAAAAACAATCTTTATTCATCGTGTTCAGATAACTATATTTGCTTTACTTGCAGTGACAGAAAGACAAAAAAAGGTACGTGATCCAACGGCAAGTAAGGCTAGCTTATAATTGTATAGAGGGAGGATCCCTATAACTAAATAATGTGTTACTGATCGTCAAGGATAAACTCACTCACGGGTTGTGACCTAAAATTATGTTTAGCCAACTTAATCTTCTTGTGATTTTTTTCCCGTATAAAACCCACTAAGTCTTATAGTCTTAGTTATCAAACATAGTCCAATGATATGAATTAGTTTTTATACGTAGTAAATGTACTAATTAACCTAGGTCAAATATAAATTAATTGGTAGTTTTGACTAGCTCTCGGCAGTGAACTCTAACATGGGTTCACGTTCGTTTACCAGTCGGGTATTCAAATATTAAATTTATATATTACTTTTTAGTCGAAAGCAGGTAATGAAAGCTCATTGGCCAATTCTAAACCCAATGGCCCTATCATCGGTTTACGGACTAGTTTAGAAATACGTTTTTTAACGTTAAATATGTTAGAAGACGCCATGACTAACTTATTAAACTTATGTTTATGATTTTATGAACATTTTTTCAAGGTTCGATTATTGACCTTAAAACTTAGTTTTGAGAAAACATTTCATGTAAACGGATTTGCTATTACCATTTCTAACAACACAAACCTATATTAATCATTTTAATAATTCATTTTAGCTCATAAAACTTCTGGATTTCCACAACTCTTTTTAGATACAAAAAATCCTTATCTTTAGTTTTTAACATTTAACCACTTAACAACCAACATTAAAGAAAAGTAGAAGGGGTGAATAGGTTTATAAGGTTGCGGATGAATGTTAACTAATTCACCTACGTCGTCTTCGCGATCTTTAATCGAGAATTTGTTACACTAAACGTTTCTCTTGAACCGAAATACACTAACGTTTCACTAGACAAAGTTAGTTATCACTGTTAGACTACCATAATTTATGTTACAATCTTTTTGTATTACCCTTGTATTTATGATTCCCTTATATTTATGATTGTAACTATCACATCTATAGTTATTCATGGTTGTTCATCTTTGCGGGCATGCAAACCATTCTCCACTTTATGAGTTTCTACATGGTATCAAGAGCTCATCGATCCCTCCACCTTCCCCACTAACCTCCTGCCTTCTTCCCTTTCTCCTTTCCCTTTGCCATAGCAGCCTCTGTATCCACTTCCGATTGCACTTTGTCAATGAACACAGTTTTGCATATGATTACTATCAAATTGTCTCCCTCCAACTATCTTCTCTAGAAGAACCAAATGCTTCCATTTTTGTCATACCTAATCCTTCTATCTCATATTGATGGCTCCTTCATTATCCCGACTCGAGAAATTACCAAAGACAATAAATCTGTTTCGAACCCTCTATATGATCTCTGGGTTGCGGATGATCGGAAGGCTCTTATCATCCTCAACGCCTCTCTATCTGAGGAGGCTATGGCGGAAGTCCGCCTTGACACTACTCGTCAAGTATGGATCACCATTAAAACTGCTTATAGCAACACGTCTGTTGAACGAAAACATAACCCGTTGAAGAGACCGATAAACTTGATTGGTTTCTCCACGGCCTTGGTGCTTCTTTTGAAACCTTTTCCACATCAATACGTGCCACCAAACCTCCACCTACTTTCTGAGATTTGTTGATTCAAGTGGAGATTCAGGAGTTATTTATCCTCTCCCTCCACGATACCCAAGCCCCACCTATCGCCTTCACTGCTCGCTCAACACTCTCGTCCCCCTTGGAAGTGGTGGGCGCACTTCTCGTGGTAATTTCTCTGGTGGTCGTGGTCGGGGACATTGTTCTCCTCACTATCAATTATGCCGCAAAGATGGGCATTATGCCATTATGTTTTTGAGCTTGCCCACCTTTGCCTCACAATCCACTCCATCTGAAAATGATTTGGTTAAGGCATTTCATGCCCAATGTCACGTTACCTCATCCGGTCCCGATTGGGTTCTCGACTCTTGGGATACCGACCACGTGACCCCATCTACTGACAACCTTCACAAGGTCTCCCCTGGTGATGGAAAGGTTATTTTTGGCAATGGTAAGCACCTTCCCGTTTCGCATCTTGGGCATACTACTGTTTCAAATAGTATTCATCTAAATGATATTTTGGTGGTACCCCACTTAACCAAAAACCTTATGTCTATAAGCAAGTTAACCTCTCAAAATCATTTGGATGTTTTACTCTTCTATCCCAACTTTTCTATACATGACCGAAGCACAAAACAAGTCATCGCGCAAGGTCGGTGTGAAGATGGCTTATATGTGTTGCATACGGGTCCTCATGCCTTTGCCGCCACTTCCTCTACTACTCCGAAAGCTTCATTTGAACTTTGGCACTCACATTTAGGACATGTGTCGTATGACACCATCTTACTATTAAATAAACTAAAATGTTTATTAGTTGCCACACTTCTCCCTAAACCTGTTATATGTCCTTCTTGTGAGTTATTTAAATGTCATCGTCTATCTTTAATCTTAATGAAAAACGTGCTCTTAAACCATTGGATTTAGTTTATTTTGATTTATGGGGACCTTCACCTGTCACTTCCAATAATAAGTATTGGTAATATGTCATTTTCGTGGATGATTTTTCATGATTTACTTGGTTTTACCCCCTTAAAACCAAATCGAAATTCCATACAATATTATCCATCTTCTTGAATTTTGTTCAAACACAATTCTCCCGAAAGGTCAAGACTTTTAGAAGCGATGGAGGCATGTGATTTATTAATCATCATGTTAAAACTTCGCTTTAAACCAATGGTACATTTCATCAAATATCTTGCCCATACACTCCTCAACAAAACAGGCAGGTGGAACAAAAGCATCACCATGTTGTTGAGACCGGTTTGGCTCTATTGTTTAATGCTCATGTTCCACCCTCCTATTGGGTCAAAGCATTTACCAAGGCTATCTATACTATTAATTGGCTTCCCACCAAATTTCTTGATGGCAAGTCACCTTTTGAACTCCTCTTCTTTCATAAGCCCACATACAATAATTTCCGAATTTTTGGATGCTAGGTTTACCCATATACCCGTGATTATTCAGACTACAAATTTTCTCCTTGAAGTATTCCATGTGTTTTTGTAAGGATTCCTGAAGTCTGATGCAACCCAAAACAGCCTAAGTGTCTCAGCAACATGCACTAAGTACTGAAGTGAAGAATGCTTCGGAAGTTTTACACAAAGCATTAGAAAATACTCTAAGTGTAAAATATTCCGAAGCCAAGACCAATATCTTCCGAAGCCAAACATGAAGTCTTCCGAAGCTTCAGAGACAAAGTCTTCCGAAGCTTCAACCTATGAAGACAGATTTCTTCCGAAGACTTTTAGTACACATGCTTTATCTGATGTACTGTTCCATAAAGCACCTTTTCCGCTGCATCTCTGTAAAGTCACCAACTTACATGAGTTGGTGAAAAGGGCCTTGCTTTTGGTAACTGTACATTGAGGTCTTGAGTCTGTAACTTTCCACTTCATGTACTTTATCCTTTTTGTAATGTATAAGGATGTGAGCTATGGCATGTCATAGTCACAAGGTCAAAAGGCAGATATGCCTTTTGATCCTACAATTGATTTTGTTAGTGTCTAGTCAATTGTATCCAGCTGGCTTTCAAAGTATAGCCGGCTGTAGGTTGTAGTATAAGTATTTCAAGTTCTTGTATCTTTCTTTATGCTTTGTAACACTTGTAAAAGAACTTGAGAAAGCAATATACTGCCTCCTTGAAACCCATACTCTCTTGTTCTGTCTCTTGCTTTACTTGTGTTCTTTGTATCACCTTTGGTTACCCAGTTCACTGTTTGATTAAAGTTTAGTTAATCTTCTCATTGTGTTGTTGTGTTGTAATTGTGTTTAAGCCCTTAAACGGTCCTGCAATTGGTATCAGAGCTTTCCAGGCTCTTGATATAAGATCTAACCATCTTAAGATCCCTCACACACACAAAAGCTAAACTCTTCAAATGGCTTCCATCTCAAAGACTGATATGGAGACTGGAACCATGAACAAATCCCCACTGATCACTCTTGATGATTTTGACACCTGGTGCATGAGGATGGAAGGCTTCATCAGGTCTCTTGATTCAAGAATGTGGGAATCTGTTGAGAATGGACCTTTCATACCCAGCACCCCCTCTGCTACTGGTGCTGGTATGATTCCTAAAGATGTGGCCAACTACTCAGATGAAGATAGAAAAAGAGTAGAGATTGACAGGAAGGCCATGACTGCTCTTCAGACTGCTCTCCCAAACTCTGTATACAGAGGTTTTAAGAAGTGCAAGACAGCCAAACAGCTGTGGGATGCACTGAAGCTGATGTATGAAGGCTCCTCTGAAGCCAAGGAGAACAAGAAAGATCTTCTGAAGCAGCAGTTTGAGAATTTCACCTTCAAAGCAGGTGAAACCATGACTCAACAATACTTCAGGTATGTTGAGATTGTGGATACCCTAGTGGATGGAGGAGTTCCTCTTGAGAACAGGGACATTGTAAGGAAGTTCATGTCCTCACTTCCTAGGCAATGGACACACTATTGTGTGGTGATCAAGAGGACTGAGAACCTTAAGACTCTTACTCTTACAGAGTTGTATGGGATTCTCAGTGGATACCAGATGGAGATGAACATGCAAGGTTCATCTGGCAACTCCAACAATCAAATGGGTTCAGCCCTTCATGTGGTTGAAAGGGACAGCATAGAACCCCAACATCATCTCATATGCTACCCTGACAACTCACAAAAGGGTCCTTTCATCACCTTCCCGGAGACACCAAGGGAGAACTTTACTCAAGGAAGCCCATTCCAAGAGACAAGTTCTTCTCAAGCCTTTGTGTCTGCAGATGAAAGCTGTGGGAATTATCTTTTCACTCTTGAAGACCTGGACTGTATCCATCCAGATGACCTGGAATACATGGAGATAGTTCAGCAGATGGCTCTCCTCACTCACAGAGCCAAGAAGTTCTACAAGAGGACAGGAAGAAGATTTCCAAGCAATGCTACCAGTGGTAAGTTTGGGCTGGATAAAAGCAAAGTTAAGTGTTACAACTGTAACCTTATGGGTCACTTTGCTAGGGAGTGTAAGGCACCTAAAGCAAATGGGGGCCAAACACAACCCAGACCAAACTACACTGACAAAGCCCCTCAGGCTGAGAAGACAAAGCAACATGCTGCTGTTGCTGTTGAAGAGGGAGGCTTTGACTGGAGTTTTCAGGTGGAGGATGCTTCTCCAAACCAAGCACTGATGGCTGACCATGATGAAGCCAAGGTATTGGAACATCTTTGCTCCCCTGAATGCATTGCTAAAGTAAATAGATACAGGTCCTACAACCTAGAGATGAGATCTGATCTTGAGTCATTAAACATATTAAAATCTGATTTTAGAAAGTCTGAAAATGATTACAAGTTAAAGATAGAGGACTTGGAGAAAACCATTTCAGTACTAAAACATGAACATACAGATTTTAGAACTCAGATCCAAGATCTCATCACTAAGTTGACTGAGTGCCAGGCTGAGCTTGTGATCAGCAAAGCCAAGGCAGAGAAGAGTGTTCTTGAAGAAGAGACCTTCAAGAACATGATATCCTCATCCCTGCACAACAAGGTTTGTTATCAAAATAGACAGGGACTGGGATCAAATGAGATAGCTCCTCCACACACAATCTTGTCTGTAAGATCTCCTAGGTGTGGAACTTGTGAAGATGAGCTTCCTCTCATAGATCCTGTAAGTGAGGATGATGAAGAAGTGATAGTGAAGAATTCCTCTGAGAAGAGTGAAGAAGAGGATTCTTCCAAGGGCCACTATCCTTCTGAGGAGAAGAAATCAACTGTGATGACCAAGTCCAAGAGAAAGAACTTGATCAGGAAGAGCAAAAGGAAAGCAAAGAAGGCTCAAGAAATCAAGGCTACTTTTGATGCTAAGCAGAAACAAGTTTTTATCTCTGCAGGTTTCAAAGTAGTAAGGACTGAAGACATCAACCAAGACTCCTCAGCTAAGAGTTCTGGTTCTTGTTCAAATCATCTCAGTACAAAGAAGAAGACTGAGCTGCTGTGTACCACTGCTGCACAGCCTGGACCATCAAACTCCAAGAACAGTTCACAGCCCAAAGGAACTGTCTCAGCATCTACCAAGATGAAGGTGGAGAAGGGATGTGACCAAAGCCAGTCTTGCTCTCAAAAGGAGACTTCTTTGAAGAAGAAAATGTTGTGTGTTATGTGTGAAAGTACTTCTCACATTGCTAAGGATTGCCCATACAATCCTAAAAGTACTGTCCACATGACCAAAACAAAGACTTCAAAGAGTCTCAAGAAGTCTCAAGCTTCGGAAGGAAAGTCTGTTTCCTTCGGAAGCTCCAAATCAAAGAAGAAGGTAAATGGAAAATTACCTTCGGAAGCAAAGTTGGTCTCGGAAGAAAGGAGTTCTTCCGAAGCACTAAAGTCTGCTGCAGTGACTGTAGATTCTTCCGAAGGATCAGTCATCAAAACTTGTGAAGTTCCAAAAGCTTCTAAGGTTTTGAAGGTCAAGTCCAAGACTCCAAAGGTGGTGTGGAAGTCTAAGAAAGACCAAATGACTGAGGTTTCTCCATCAACAACAGCTGAAGATCCCCTAGTACAACCATAGGATCTATTACTGTTGCATTACCTTCTATTACTCTTAATGAGCCCAAGACAAGTAAGGCTTGGGTTTTCAAATGTAACTAATCATTCTCTTTGTGCAGGAACAGCTCAAGACAAACAGGAATGTCTGGATAATTGACAGTGGCTGTTCCAGGCACATGACAGGCAATAGGTCTCTACTCCATAATTTTGAGAGAATTGATGGAGGACCAGTTGCTTTTGGAGGAGATGAAGGTGGTTACATTTCTGGAAGGGGCAAGGTCACAAATGGTAAGCTCAGCATTGAGAAGGTAAACTTTGTTAAGGAGCTTGGGTACAATCTTCTGAGTGTATCCCAATTTTGTGATCAGAGTCATAACATGCTCTTTACTGAGCATGAGTGCATTGTTCTCAAGCCTGGTGTGGTCATTCCTCATGAGCATATCCTGCTCAGAGCCCCCAGGAAAGGGAACATGTACAAGATGGATTTGCAAGAAACATCTCCCTCTGGAGAAGTTTCATGCTTTCTATCTAAAGCAAATAGTGATGAGTCTTTCCTATGGCATAAAAGAATGTGCCATGTAAACTTTAAGAACATGAATAAATTAATTAAACATGATCTGGTAACTGGAATGCCAAAGAAAGAGTTTACAAGTGATGATCATTGTGTTGCATGCCTGAAAGGGAAGCAACACAAGGTATCTCACAAGCCTAAGGAAAAGAACTCCATCACTACTCCCCTACACTTGTTACATATGGATCTCTTTGGCCCCACCAGTGTAATGAGTTTAGGAAGGACCTCTTACTGTCTGGTGATCACAGATGATTTTACAAGATTCACTTGGGTCTTTTCCTTAGAACTAAGGATGAAACCCCTGAGATTCTGAAGAATTTCATCTTAAAAGTTGAGAATCAATGTGATCACAAGGTCAAAACCATAAGATGTGATCAAGGAACTGAATTCAAGAACCAAATCCTTGATACATTTTGTGATGAAAAAGGTATTACAAGACAATATAGTGCTCCCAGGACTCCTCAGCAAAACGGAGTTGCTGAGAGGAGAAACAGGACACTTATTGAAGCTGCAAGAACTATGTTGTCTGACTCTAAACTGCCTATCACCTTCTGGGCAGAGGCAGTTAATACTGCTTGCTATGTGCAAAACAGAGTTTTAGTAGTTAAGACACATGGTAAGACTCCTTATGAACTTTGGCACAAGAGGAAACCTTTCATTGGTTTTCTCAGGTCATTTGGATGTCCCTGCACCATCTTGAATACCAAAGATCAAATTGCCAAGTTTGCTGAGAAATCAGATGATGGACATTTATTGGATACTCTTCTCAAGCTAAAGCTTATAGAGTATACAATCTCAGAACTAGAATTGTTGAGGAGTCAGCCAATGTGACTTTCAATGAGCACACTCCTTGTGTGGCTGGTTCTGGTCCGGATTGGCTGTTTGATCTTGATTTAGTTACCAACTGTTTTAACAAATCTTGTGAGCATGTTTCAGGATCTGCAGAAAATCTAAATACAGGTGATCCTGATCCAAGATTTGAGCTAGGAAGACCTTCAACTCATACATCTTCAGCTCCAGTTGGAACTACTTCAGCAAATGAGGTTTCTATCAGCACAACAATGACAAATTCAGCTGATACATCTGGCATGCCTTCAAATTCCAGCTCAGAGGCCTCTCAACCAGATAAAGACACCTCACTTGTAGAAGACAACAATGGTGATGGTGATAGTGATCAGGAATTTCTTGATGCTAATAACCATACCATAGATGACAACATCAATGATGTCTCACACTCATTGGATCAAGTTAATCTTGATAAGTGTGATAATGTGGAGGGTGAATCTTCCAGACCAGATCTAAATTTCTCAAATTTAGATCTTTCTCAACAACTTGCTGTGATCCCTCAGCTAAGGATCCACAAGTCTCACCCCACCACAAACATCATTGGAGATGTTGTCACAGGGGTAAGAACAAGAGGACAAACCCATGAAGCAAATGTTTGTCTTCACTCTTGTTTCTTATCTCAGATAGAGCCTAAGAAAGTTGATGAAGCTCTAAAGGATGGAAGTTGGGTTGAAGCTATGCAACAAGAGCTGCTTCAATTCAAAAGGCAGAAAGTTTGGAACCTTTGTCCTCTTCCTCATGGGAAGACTACCATTGGAACCAAATGGGTTTTTAGAAATAAGAAGGATGATAGAGGAATCATCATCAAGAACAAGGCAAGACTAGTTGTTCAAGGATACACACAAGAAGAAGGGATTGACTACACTGATGTCTTTGCTCCTGTAGCAAGACTAGAAGCTGTTAGGATATTCCTGGCATTTGCTGCATCCAAGAACTTCAAGGTCTACCAACTTGATGTAAAGTGTGCTTTCTTATATGGAGTGATTGATGAGGAGGTTTATGTCAAACAGCCACCTGGTTTTGTAGACCCTGATCATCCTGATTATGTCTGCAAGCTTGACAAAGCTCTTTATGGGCTGCATCAGGCACCCAGAAGTGGTATGAGACACTATCTGAGTATCTTTGTAAACATGGATACAGGAGAGGTACTATAGATGGAACTCTCTTCATCAAAGGACAGGGAAATGACTTATTGCTGGTTCAAGTATATGTAGATGACATCATCTTTGGTTCAACTAATCCAAAGCTCTGCAAAGACTTTGAGAAGCTGATGAAAGACAGATTTGAGATGAGTTCAATGGGAGAACTCAACTTCTTTCTGGGAATTCAAGTGAAGCAGGTTGAAGATGGCATCTTCATAAGTCAGTCAAAGTATGTTCAAGACATACTCAAGAGGTTCAACATGACTGATTGTAAGATTGCTAAGACACCCATAGCCAGAAACCACTCCCTTGGTCCAGATCTTGAGGGGGAGTGTGTAGATGAGCACTTATACAGGGCTATGATTGGGTCTCTTATGTATCTTACAGCTAGCAGGCCTGATATCATGTTTGCTACATGTATTTGTGCAAGATATCAAGCCAACCCTAAGATGTCTCACTTAATCACTGTGAAAAGGATTTTAAGATACCTCAAAGGTGCTTCAACACTTGGTCTATGGTATCCAAAGAATCCAAATTTCAATCTGTATGCCTATACAGATAGTGATTATGGTGGTTGCAATATGACTGCAAAGTCTACATCTGGGGGATGTCAATTCCTTGGTGGAAGGGTGGTCTCATGGCAATGCAAGAAACAATCCTGTGTGTCTGCATCAA
The DNA here is from genome assembly GCA_025215565.1 of Flaveria ramosissima. Classification (NCBI taxonomy): domain Eukaryota; kingdom Viridiplantae; phylum Streptophyta; class Magnoliopsida; order Asterales; family Asteraceae; genus Flaveria; species Flaveria ramosissima. The sequence continues at coordinate 25,952,646 of CM046035.1, forward strand.
CTGCTGAGGCTGAATACATTGCTGCTGCAAGCTGCTGTGCTCAAGTGCTTTGGATTCAAAATCAGATGCTGGACTATGGATTTAACTTCAAAGAGACTCCTATCCACATAGACAACAATAGTGCTATCTCTATCACTGAGAACCCTGTGCAGCACTCAAGGACCAAACACATCAACATCAGGTATCATTTAATAAGAGATAACTATGAAAAGGGATTAATTAAACTAGTCAAAGTTCATACAGATGAACAATATGCTGATCTGTTCACAAAAGCTTTTGATGAACAGAGATTTAAGTATCTGATATCAGCTATTGGGATGATTAACTTTGAGTAGACTTTTTTTAAAACTAATTCTAATTATTTCTTCTTAAAATATGTGTGTCCTAAGTTGTCTAGTTCATCACTTTCATAAGCTCATGTTTTCTTTGGATGTAAAATTCTTTTTGAAGACTTTCCTTAGATTCTTGAAAATTTTTGATATTCGGAAGATAAAATTTTATCTTCGGAAGAAAAACATGTCTTCAAAATACATAACTGTCTAAGAGATTTTACCTTCGGAAGAAGTCAAATTCATCTTCCGAAGCTTAAAATTCTTATCTCAGACACTTATTTATTTTTAAGGACCTTTCCTTCCGAAGCAAAATTAACCTTCGGAAGCTTTGTTTATTCCTATACAAAGCATTCAAGGGTTTATTTCTCTTCCGAAGCATAAATCTTCAAGACTCTCAGGAAAATCTTCCGAAGCCATTTTAGCTTCGGAAGCTTTTTCAATCAAAACTTCCGAAGACAAATAAACTTCGGAAGCTTTTCGAATTCCAAGAAAACTACTTTTTGAGCAAAAGTAAACTACTTTTCAGAGGTGGGACCGACTTCCGGATTTCAAAGTTATCCTCTTTCATTAACTTTGGTTCAAATCCCTTTTCATATAAATACCCAACGGTTCCCCCTCTTTCCCACTATCTTCCTCAATTCTACTATTTCTCTAACCTAATTCTCTAAACGCCTTTGCTTTCTACTTTCTTCATCACCCTTAAGCTTCTGAAATGGCCAACTTAACCGCAGAAACAACCCTGATTTCTCCATGCAACTTCACAGGCAACATAATCAAGTTGCTCTGTTAAGCTCTGAGAAAGATGCAAGTTTCTCAGAGATTTTGCCAATTCTTGACTCTGTCAAACTTTTCACCTCCCTGACCATTGATCCTACTCAATATGAGGATCACTGCTTGAATTCTGGAAGACCTGCCAAGAGGTCATACTAGATGGGGAGAAGGCACTGTCTGCCCACAATTGCAAGGGAGGACAATCTTCATCACTCCGGCCATCATTAATCAACATTTGCAGCTGGATGATGAAGAAGGTGAGGTGTCCTTCCCAAAAGAAGCTGTTAATCATTCTTTTGAGCAGATGGGCTATGAGGGAGATTTCTCTGTAAAGACCTTTAGGAAAGGGAAGGTCTCATCCCAATGGAAATTCCTGCTCCATGTGGTTATCCACAGCTTGTCAAACAAGCATGGTGGATGGGACCAGATTCCTGAGGATCTCTCCTTTATAGTTCATGGAATGGTTCAGGGGTCAAGTTCAGGTATTCACAATTGTTTATACTAATTTACTTGCAAACTTAGACTCCTTAGAGTATTACATGTTTCCTAGATATGTTCAACACATTCTCAACTGTGAACTGGGCTCACAGTTGAGGGAAACAAGTAATATTCTTAAATTGGGACAGATGAAGCCCGGCATCTTTAAAATAATGAAGAAGCCAACTGTAGGCTTCTCAGGGTAGAAACAGCCCTAGTCCCAAAAATGTTAGAGCTCATTGCTCAAGGTGACAACCTAGCAACACAAGCTAGTGTTGAACCCACACCTCTTTTGTCCTTACCATTAAAAAGACCAGAAATCACCCTCACCTACCAAAGAAAATCCAAACGAACCCCTGCTCAGGCTATTGAGTCTGTGCAGGCCCCCAAATACTCAACCTTACAGGAAGAAGTGGACACTAGAGCTCCCACTTCTCCTGAGGAGCAAACCACTCCCATTACTTCACCTATCAGGGCTGAGGTTCCTCAAGCTCACCCTGATGAGCTCACTAGCCCAACAACCTTAAGCCTTCACTCTGAGTCTCAACACTCAAGTGAACAACCTTCAGGGGACAGCTACCATCCCCAGCCTTTGGATCTCAACCAACCAATTCCCAACCTATCCTTTTACACTGATGAAGACTTAGGATTCAGTGAGTACCATGAGTCTCTCTTCTCCTCCCCTACTCAAAGAGAGATGAGTACCTCTGACTCTCCTCAGTCTATCCCCCATCAGTCACCTATTACTGAGGTGGACACTTCTGAACCTGTTCAGGATGTCCATATGGAAGAGGCTCTCACTTTTGAAAGTGATTACATCATTTAAGACCTCAACCATGGCAACTCAGCCCATTGGCATCTCAACTGAGGCTGCCAGTGAGCAGAGGCTAAAACCACAGCCAAGAAACTCAAGCTGGTGGTGAGAGAGAGGACTTTGGTCCAATCATCTCATCCCCCAAGAATCTTCTGATGAAGATGCGGGGAATTTGAGACTAAAGGTGAAAAATTGTCAAAACATGCACCTATTAGTCTCTAAGGTTAGTCACTGGAATCTCAGGTGACTACCCTCCCAAAACAGGGTCAATGATCAGCAACTCCAGATTTCATATCTGCAGGAGAAAACTAGCTGGGAGACCTTTAAGGAGGAGCTCAACCAGGAACACAAGAACCTGTGGAAGTGATTGACTTATCCTCCAGCTCACCTATGCAAGTGGGTGATGCTACCAAAAAGGGGGGAGAAGTTGTTACAACCACAGAACCTGGGAGTTATTCAGAGAGAATGGACATAGAGGACTCACCTCCTCACTTGCAGTTGAGGGAATTCTCAGCAACTTCTCAAGTTCACATTAATGTGGACTCTATAGAGCCAAAGGAGGTCTTTTGAGGAAGGTACCAAGGGCTGTCTCATCTCCACCACAATGGAACTGGCTCATTGCATCATAAGGTGGAGGTATGATGATGACAGCTAGAGTTGAAATACCTCTTTTGACTTACCCTAAAAAGACCAAAATTCACCCTCACCTACCAAAGAAAATCCAAACGAACCCCTGCTCAGGCTATTGAGTCGTGAGGCCCCCAATACTCAACTTACAGGAAGAAGTGGACACTAGAGCTCCCATTCTCCTGAGGCGCAAACCACTCCATTACTTCACCTATCGGGCTTGAGGTTCCTCAAGATACCATTGATGAGCTCACTGCCCAAAAACCTTAAGGCTTCACTCTGAGTCTCAACACTCAAGTGAACAACCTTTAGGGGACAAGCTACACCCCAACCTTTGGATTCAAACCAACCAAATTCCCAACCATCCTTTATATGATGAAGACTTAGGTTTCAGTGGGTACCAGCAGTCTCTCTTCTCCTCCCTACTCAAAGAGAGATGAGTACATCTGACTCTCCTCAGGTCTATCCCACATCAGTTTTCACCTATACTGAGGTGGACACTTCTGAACCGGTCAGGATGTTCCATATGGAAGAGGCTCTCCACTTTTGAAAAGTGATAAAATCATTAAGACCTCAACCATGGCAACTCAGCCCACTTGGCATCTCAACTGAGGCGGCTGTGAGCAGCGGAACCAGCAGCCAAGGAGAAACTCAAGCTGGGGGTGAGAGAGAGGACTTTGGTTTCCAATAATCTCATCCCCCATGATTCTTCTGGATGAAGAGAGGGGAAATCGAGACAAAGGGCAAAATTGTTCAAAAAACTGCACCTATTTTAGTTAAGGTTAGTCACTTGGAATCTCAGGTGACTACCCTTACCAAAACAGGGTCAATGATCAGCACTCCAGATCATATCTGCAGGAAAAAAATAGCTGGGAGACCTTTAAGGAGAGCTTCAACCAGGAACACAAGAAACCTGTGGAAGTGATTGACTTATCTCCAGCTCACTATCAAGTGGATGATGCTACCAAAAAGGGGAGAAGATGACAACCACAGAACCTGGGAGTTCTTCAGAGAGAATGGACATAGAGGACTCACCTCCCACTTGCTGTTGTGCATTTCAGCAAACTTCCTCCAAGTTCACAGTAATGTGACTCATGACTCACTCAAGGAGTCTCTTTGAGGAAGAGGATACCAAGGCGGCTGTCTCATCAGTCCACCACAAGGAACTGGCCAAATTACATCATAAGGTGAGGTATGATGATGACAGGAGAGCCCTTATACACTTCACAGAGTTCAAGGCCAACAAGAACAGTTTTTCAATTCAAAGCCTGAGCTTCTATGAAAGACCTGGATTAGTCAATCTTGCCAATTGTCAATCCAAGCAATTCCAAGACAAAGCTGAAAGCTGCTTCAAAGACATCCAGGACAGGATCCTTGCAGAGTTCACTCTAAGAAGGACACTTAGGCAATCAGGCCAATGCATCGTCAAAGGAGTTGAGGGTGGACCTAAGATTAGTTTCATAGGGGGGGAAACCTTGACGTGAAGGCCCAGTCGGCCCGAACCTGAGACCCCTGGTCTCATCATCAACAAACTGACGGAAGAGGTCCAAAAAAATACCATCTGAGGAACCTGCTGGTGAAAGCGTGTTTCTCAGCCTATCTCTGGCCAGAGCATGGAAAGCTACTCCAGAGCAATGGAAGGCCAGCTCAATCCACCCTGAGTCACAAGGTCTGTTGGCTGACAAAGGGAAAAGGATAATGCCTGAGGAAATTGAGGGAGGAGAGAGAGAGAAGGAAAAGGAAGACTAAGGGGAGACAGTTTACTGGGTCATCTAGCTCATGGCAACGTTTGCAATCAGGGTGCCCCCAGACCAAATACTCAAGATGATGAGTGAGTTAAGGGCAGTCAGGATTACCTATCACAGACCAGGAAACTATGACATTGATAAAATCATCTTCCTCCCCTTAGAAGAGTTTAAATGTGAACTGGCTGACATGGAAAGTGTCAAGAGAGTTGAAGGCGAAAGAGGATGCAAGTGGTTACTTCTCCAACTCAAAGAGGAGAAGAGACTAGAAACGAATTTACCAAGCATGCTCCCACTCTCTCACCAGTTCAAGAAAGCCTGCACAGGAAGAGGTGGCTCCACCAAGAACCTCAGGTAGATAAAGAAGAAGATAGGGATCAGATGATCAACACATGAGGCACAGGGTTCTATTGGCCAGAACGATGACACTTCGTCCCTTGTCCTATGACTTCATTGAGTTCGAGTGACCTAACTAAAGCAACGAGCTTGAGGCTAGTCAAAAAAGGAAAGACAACTAAAAGGAAGCTAAGGGAAGAAAGCTGCAAAGTCAGAGCCATTCATTCAAAAAACAAAAAGAATGCAAGAAGTCTGCTGACAGGGACTGAATGCTAGAAGGTGAGCTTCTGTGAAGCTATTGGATTCTACGGAAGGAGACTTGCCCCATGTCTCTATCCATTATGATGAGCATATTAGGGTGATCAAGCAGAAGATTAAAAAGTGGAGAACTTATGACTTGCACTATCTTCCAAGTCAAAAGTCCCACCATGAAGTGGAGGTCAAGTTTGAACCAACCAGAAGAGACACCTCAACCAGCATCCAACTGAGCTCAGCAAGCAGTATCATATTTCTGATCCTAGGCAGGGTAAACTCCCTATCCTTATGGCAAACCTGTGAGGGAGGAACACCCAACTGAGAAAGACAAGATGGTCAAACATGGTGCTTGCAGGACCAGTCTTCTCAGTTAAAGACATCTAAGAGGAAGAAGAGGATGGCTTCTAAACCAAAGACTAAGAAGAGAAGAAGCCAAAGTCATCTACATCTGCACCTCAGGCTGAATCAGATCAACATTGAGGAAAAGTGCATGAGGAGCAGCCACACTCAACTCCTATCAAGTGGCTCTCTAACTTGCCCCTTGAGGACAACCATCTTGTCCTGGACTTTACTCGACCAATCCAGAAAGATGGAATTGGGTTATCAGAGATCAAGGTTGTTTGGAGAATGTCTACTCATGGCAAGACATATTCAACTTACTCTGCCTTGATCTCTTTGAGATGAGAAGATATATGAGAGTCTTGATGATCATGACCATCTAATGAAGAAAGGAATGGTTCCTGATTGTTACTGAAGACTACCAACATTGAAGATTTCTAATGTGTTTTTGGTCGCATCAGCTAGGGGGGGTTTGTAAGGATTCTTTTAAGTATGATGCAACCCCAAAACCAAATCCTAAGTGTCTCCGCAACATGCACAAGTACTGAAGTGAAGATGCTTAGGAAGGTTTTACACAATGCATTAGGAAAATACTCTACGTGTAAATATTCGAATGCCAAGACCAATATCTTCCGGAAAGCCAAACATGAAGTCTTCGAAGGAGCCTGCAGAGACAAACTCTTCCGAAGCTTCAACCTATGAATGAAGACAGATTTTCTTCCGAAGACTTTAGTACACATGCTTTATCTGAGGTAATGTGAATTGAAAGCACCTTGTCCGCTGCATCTCTGTAAAGTCACCAATTAAATGAGTTGGTGAAAAGGGGCCTTGCTTTTGGTAACTGTACATTGAGGTTTGAGTCGGTACTTTCCATTTATGTACTTTATTCCTTTTTGTAATGTAATAAGGATGTGAGCTATGGCATGTCATAGTACACACAGGTAAAAAAGGCCGATATTTTGTTTTTTTTTTTTGTTTTTGCCCCTTTTTTGATCCTAAATTGATTTTGTTAGTGGTAGAAATTGTAATCCAGCTGGCTTTCAAAGTATAAGCCGGCTGTAGGTTGTTTTTAGTATAAGTATTTAAGTTATTGTATCTTTCTTTATGCTTTTGTAACACTTGTAAATGAAATTGAGAAAGCAATATACGCCCCTTGAAACCCATACTCTCTTGTCTGTCTCTTGCTTTACTTGTGTTCTTTGTATCAATTTGGTTTTACCCCAGTTCAACTGTTTGATTTAAAGTAGTTAGTATCCTCATTGTGTGTTGTGTTGTAATGTGTTTAAGCCCTACACGGTCTGCACTTTCTTGAGTTATTTCTCATAATACAAAGGATACAAATGTTGTGACTCTATTATAACACGAGTGTATATCACTCATCATGCTTGGTTTGATGAAGCCATGTTTCCCTTTAAAACCAATGACTCAACAGCAGCCTTCAAAGATTTTTCGAACTCACCTTTACACACTTTTTCGACCCTTGTGTCTTGACCAAAACTTAGTTGTCAAACATCACACTAACCCAGTTCCACCCACTAATATAGTTATTAAACCCACCTTCAAACATTGTTGTTTTTTGGAACAACCTGCTGGACCACCCCCTATACAGCTCGCCCAATAATTTCCAAACAACCATTCTCCCACTTTTGAACGAACTGAAACGGTCCACCCCCCCCCCCCCACCCACCTAAATTGCATGAGCTTGCCTCTCCTACCCAAACATCACCAACCGGCCCCTCCAAAGGTTGACCCCACTTACCCATCTATGTCAGCCTAGTCCCCCCTTGCAGTTGATCCCACTAAGACCACCAGTTTGGTTCACATTACTACAAACTCTAACTTTCAAACGCCGAATCATACAAACCAACCTACTGTAAGTGATCAGCCTACAATCAAGTCCACAAATCCGATGGTCACTAGGGCAAAGGTTGTTATTCACAAACCCAAACACCATGCAGCCTTCGCTCACTCTAAAATCAATGGTCCTCACTCCAGCTTTATTTCTCATAGTGAACCCTAAGGCTTTAATTCGGCTCTCAAACATCAACAAAGGGTTGAAGCGATGACGAAAGAGCTCACTTTTCTTCATAACGATCATACGTGGACATTAGTTCCATGCCATGCGACTCACAATGTCGTTGGAGCTAAATGGCTATTTCGCACTAAATACGACTCAGATGGTTCGATTGATCGCTTTAAGGCGTGGCTTGTTGCACAAGGCTTCACTCAAATACCCGACATTGACTATTTTCACACCTTTAGTCTTGTGGTGAAAGGCTCCATCATTCGTGTGGTTTTATCTCTGGCAATTATCAATGGTTGGAAGTTGCACCAACTCGATATAAACAATGCGTTTCTGCATGGTCACCTCAAGGAAACCATTTATATGAAACAACCCCTGGCTTCGTGAACCCACACTTTCCAGATTATATGTGTCAATAAAATAAAGCCCTCTATGGTCTCAAGCAAGCCCCGCCTGCTTGGTTTTATCGTCTAAGTATTTTTCTTGTTCAGTATGGGTTCATATGCAGCAAGTTTGATACCTTCTTATTCGTGTTCAAATGTGAATCTTGCATAATGTATTTATTAGTCTATGTGGACGATCTAATCATCACGGGCAATAATGACTTGCTCATGACCTCTTTCATTAAAAGCTTGAATAATGAGTTTGCAATCAAAGACCTCGGGAGACTTGGCTACTTCCTTGGTCTCGAAGCATCGTACAATGGCAATGGTCTTTTTTATGTCAAACTAAATATGCTCATGACATACTTGAATGTGCTGCCTTACTAGATTCCAAATCCGTACATACCCCTCTTTTGCAGCCGATGATCTGCTTACCTCATTTGGGGTACCCTCTCAAAGATCCAACTCACTATAGATCTCTTGTGGGTGCCTGCAATACCTAACCATTACACATTCGGATATATCATATGCGGTAAACCAAGTTAGTCGATTCCTACAACATCCAACTCTTGATTATTATCGGTGTGTTACATGTATTCTTCGTTATATTAGATATACTATTACCTTTGGCCTCAAGTTTAGCAAGCCATCTCGACCCGCTATCCTTGGCTACTTTGATGCTGATTGGGCCCGGTGTATTGAAACAAGACGATCCACGTATGGCTACTCTATCTTTGTAGGGGAAATCTTGTCTCCTGGACTGCCAAAAAGCAACTAACCGTTTCTCGCTCAAGTTGTGAGTCTAAATATCGGGCAATGGCAAACACTGCGACAAAAATTATATGGGTGACTCACTTACTACGTGAGCCCTATGCTTTACCTCCGGACCGACCGACTTTATTATGCGATAACAAGAGTACTATCTTTCTCACTCAAAATCCAGTGTCACATAAACGAGCCAAACACATTAACCTGGACTATCATTTTATCCGTGAGCTTGTTCTCTGGGGAAAGTTGCACACTAAGTTTATTCCAACCAAGCTTCAGTTTGCAGACATTTTTACGAAGAGCCTCAATCGGCCTCAATTTGAGTTCTTCTGAAATCAACTATGTCTGGGTCCACTACCTTTTAGCTTGACGGGGGATGTTAGCCTACCAGAATTTATGTTACAATCTTTTTGTATTACCATTATATTTATGATTCCCTTGTTTTTATGTTTGTAACATCACATCTATAAATATTCATGGTTGTCAATCTTTGTGTGCATGCGAACCATTCTCCACTTTATGAGTTTGTACAATCATCTTATACAATGTTTCACTAGATCAAGTAGTGATCACCTTCTATGTTTAACTTATCTTAAGAGGTAATGATCACCTCTCTCATAAATCACTAACAAGTTTAGTAATTCCCCTCACAAGCTTCTTACTAAACAATGGCACTAATCACAACGCTATTACAACACAACAGCATGAGTATTGAAAGTCGTAGCATAACTTTTCGTGTTGCTCCTTGATGTTTGATCTAGAATCTCTCTCTTCATAATAATTTTAGAATATCAAATGAACTAGAGAGTTTACATTAGATGTGTATTAGAAAGATTTTAGAGTGAAAGGGGTGTGTGGAGATGATCAGAGGAGGCTTTCATTTAAAGACGTCACGTAAAAACAAAGAAGTCATTAACAGACCAAACCATGGTTGATACCGAGCTCAATGCAGCGACCTTGGTTTGGCTGGATTGGTATTTTTGTCCTCTTGTTTTTTGAATGTTGTGTAATGTTACATCCACCATTTCAAACCTAGTTTCACTTATTTTCATCAGGTTTTAAGTCTAAATAAAGATGGGTTTGACTTGCAAACACGGTGATAAAGTTTTATATTAAAATAACAAGATTTATTTTTGTATTCCCAAAGCAGTATGATATTTTTCACTTTGGTCTTTAACATCAAACTTTTTAAGAAAATTTGTTTCTTTCATAAACAAAATCACATTTGAAGACTCATTAATTTGGACATTCCATCCACCATAATTTTTTAAATTCGTTCAAACTACACTAGTAATTGATAAAACTAGTATTGAACATTGTTGCGCATGTTATGGACATGGCGAACAAAGGCTCGGATACGTCATATCACAGCCAAACACGTCGTTTATAAAACATGAATTTTGGAATACAGATATCATATACGTTAATAAAACAACAAAATTGGAAGTAAACCACTCTATGCGTAATGTACAACTAGCAACGCTACCATGGTAACAATTAGAGCACAACATCGCTTCACTAACAAACGACCTAAACCATCTACGATATGTGGCCAACCAGAACACGATCTAGCTTACACCACAAGAATAAGGTAATAGTCAGACCACGGCTGAAAATGGATTCATGGTTATGGCTGCATGCAACGATCGGCTACTAAGCTAGAGTAACCAATATCAATATGGGAATATCATCACAACCAACAAGAACCCCACATAATTATAGCAACATCTTATTAGGTCACAAACACAACACGTCTCAGATGAACATCGATATTGGACATAAAGCGAATATCAGTCTCGCCAAATAGCATAAGTAAAGCATATCAAGATAAAAGCATGTCTACAAAGGTGTCAGATGTGCGATGGCTTAAAATCATCAAAGAGACAACTAAAAAAGCCCGGTTGAGGCCGGTCTCAACATGATCCACATGAATAAATAACCAAAACAAATATCTTCAAACCATACTAAAGCAGATCTAAAAATCGTAAAAGGGTATTAGAGATATTAAGATGCGGGAGGCAGCAAAGGTGCTTGGACCACCACAATCGCTACATGCAACCAAGTATCATTTTTATCTTTTTTCTCTCTATCACACATTTCTATCTTCATATCATGGGTTCTAATTTGGGTGATTCGGTTGTGAGCCCTATTGGTATTATAAATCATGTTACATATCTAACTAGGAAAAAACATGCATATGTAAGTTGGAATGTTACAAATGTAACTAACATTTTCGGTATGTAAGTATGAATCTTAAAACTTAATAAGAAATTGTTACTAAGTAACAAGAATCCAAATAAACAACTCATAAATTGAACAAACTATTTAGCACAATATAAATTAAAAACATCCATAAACAAATAACTATGCTCTACAAGTTAACAAGAATCCATGTAAACAACTCAATACAAATTAAAGCATTCAAAATTAAAGTACGACATTTGCTACATGCGTAACTATAATGTTACATATATAACTACACCTGGTTGTTTTTAGAAATAACAAAGAATCAAGCTCTGAAAATGATTCCTCGGGTGGTGTCGGAGGCGTGGTATGTGGATCTTGACGAAGGTAGAAAGGATAGCAGGTCCAGATCGTGATTTGGTGTCCACAATCCCTTTTCAAGCGATTGAGCAAGCAAGTCGGATGATAGAGCCGAATTCAAGATCGGCAGTCTCCAAACTAGAAAAATAATAAATTGAAAGATAAAACGTAAAAGAAAGGAGTGTTGCTAATTTTTCTTCTTCTCCATTGCATATTCAAAGTTGAATATAAATACAAAAAATGCATGCTAGTAATTTAAGAGGTGGCCTACGTGAGAAAGTAACTAACACAAAAATGCATGGTAGTAATTAAAAAGTTGGTCTACGTGGGAAAGTAACTAACACAAAAATGCATACTGATCGCGATGTGGTCTCCGATGACCCCTTCTTTGACGATCGAGCAGGCAAGTCAGATGGGCCGCTGGTGGTGCAATGTTCTCCATTGGAGTTGACAACAGGAGAGAGGAGAGCAGCGGTCTAAATCATGATTTCGGTAGTCTACAAGGGACTCTAAGGTAGAAACAAATGATAGAATGATGAAGGAAATGTTGATCTAGAGAATAGGAAGATGAAAGTTGACAAATGTTTTAAAATCATTTGAATGAGAAATGGAAAAGGGAATTGGTTTATCTTCTAATGATATAATGTATGAATTAAACCTATCGAATTGATTGAAAAGATAAAACAGAATGAGTTGTTAAAGTGGTAAAGTAGGTTACAAAATTGCTCTCAGGGCTTTAGAAAAAAAGAAAGTGATATGGGCGAATATGAGCACTCATTTGAGTTTCTATAGGTTTTGTTATGAGAAACAAAGATGACACATGTCATTTTCTAATACAATCTTATTTATTTCATATATCTCTTGCTAAGTGATGATATTATGTATCACTTGGAATCGGGATAATTTTAGAACGAAGATTGAAGACGACCAAAAAAAATTAGAGAGAAGACAGACTCAAATCATAATAATTTCATTCATAACAATTTCTTAAACAATGAAGATTTCTTATAGCCTATGATCCTAATATTACTAAACACAAAGAAAATAAAATTAAACATGACTTAATGTAGTGGATCTTCATGGGTATGTAGGTGTGTGGGTTAAGTGGGGTGGGCACATATCATATCAATAGTGATTATATTAAACAAAATCAAATTAAAATATTTTTGTAGATATTAAATAACAATAACATTGAATAAATGATAATTTTCTTTTTAAACTAATTACAATCTCGTGATAATTTTGTAAATCGTGTTTAATTCATGTAATATATTGATTTTTTAACCTAATAAATATCTATATTCTTAGAACCTTTAAAATAGTAACAGGTCAAACCATTTATTAAACAAGTACTGATCGACTAATCTATTAAAGATCGTGAACATGGGAAATGACTGTTTGTCAACGTTCTTTAGACAATTTAAACCAAAAAAAAATTTCCAACCACCTACAACCAAATATTAATCATTTTTCAAATGTTCTTTAGACTGCTTAAACTATATCTTTTCCACATCAGAAAATGTAAATTAATATTATTTTTATTCTTATGCTTAAATTAAACTAGTATTTTACCAGTCACGTGTTGTGGCGACATCGGACGTGGCGCGATAAAGTATAGATTACAATTGACCTAACTCATTTCCAAACTAAATTTACATCTAGAGTAACTAGAATTTATACCCTTGAATGAAAATATATTAGATTCGATCCGACTAATTTCTAAACGAATTTATATCAAAATGTTAAGAAACGTTGAAACGTGGGCCATCTTAAAGCGTATACGGTAAAAAACACAAAACATTTTATTTATTACCCAACTTATTTCTAAACAAAATTTACATCAAAACCTAGACAGGCCTAAATTTATATCAACACGTACATAAAAATACAAACGTAACAAACTAGTTTTTTTAAGTATAATTGTATAGGGGTAAACCCAGGATTTCAAAATGCAGGATCGGTGTTGGTTTCTCAATACAAGTTTATCTCTCAAACTCACTTGAACTCACTCGGTTTATGAAGCAGAATATCTAACTAAGTTAACAATAATATAATAAGTAAATGAACACAAAAATGCTTTTTCAAGATACTTATATATATATATATATATATATATATTGCTTCTCAACTCAGTATTACAAGACTCTTACCAAAATGAGTTAATGAGTTACAATAAGAAACTATATATACTACTATCTACAGCCGGTTATAATTGAATAATCAGCTGGAATTTACAACTATACAAATACTCCATTCCTAGAAGTAAAGCATCTAAGATAAAATAATATCCTAGATTAGGTAGTCATGACATGTCCATGACTCACCTTCTGTCACCAACTAAAGTTGATAACTGTACTAACTCATAAAAGGTGAACAGTGGATAAAAGTATGGTCAACTATATAGGCGTGGGAAAGCACCATGCAGTATACCAAAGATGGCAGCGGGTGTTAGGCTGATCATACTTTTATCCACTAGTTCATAGTTGGTTCTTCCAAAGCTTAAATGGTGTCGTAAGAATAAGTTCTTCCGAAGCCATTTATACTTCGTAAGAATCAATTTCTTTTGAGACTTCTGCAAGTCTTCATGACTTTATTCTTCGAAAGACTTTGTCTTGGATCTTCTAAGTTTTTATACTTCTGAAGGATAATTACTTAGTCTCGGAAGACTAAGTTCTACCTTCGGAAATTATTCATTCTTGAGCTTCGAAAGATGTTTAACTTGTCTTTAGAAGAGCAGTTTTGTCTTTGGAATACCTCTTTTGTTGTACTCCAAAATCTTCAAAGTATTGTTTTGGTTGCACCAGCCTCATATGATCCAACACAAAATTTTAAGGTTCAAATAACATTTTACCAAGTTACTAAAGAGTTTTCGAGGGTGAAGATGTAAAATTTGAAAGGTGAAGGGGTGCAAAGATCGATAGGAAACCTTACCTACCTTTGCTTATAAGTATAAGTGTAATGTGTAATCTCAAAAAAATGAATGAAAAGAAGTTAAAGAAGATTTATCATTGAGTAAACTTAAATTTTACTCCATACGTTGAGCTAAATAATGATTTTCATTCAAAGGTTTCAAAATCATGATTTTGCTCCTTATGGTTTACAATTCGTTTTAATCAATGTTGGATCATATATTGTCATATATAGTGTGTCCATCGCTTGTCAAATAGTCTAGGCTTAATGCAATACACCTGATATGTTGTAAACACATGAAACTAGGTCATTCGCAGGAGCATATGCGAATGAGACTCAGTCGTGCGACTGAGCCTTGCTAATAGGCCAGTCGTGCGACTGAGAGATGCGATTGGGTCATTCGTAAGATTGAACCATAAGTATGGTCCAGTCGCACGATTGAACCATAGTATGGTCCAGTCGTACGATTGAACCATACGCATGGTCCGATCGCACGAATGGGCCCAGTCGCATCCAATATGGGCCGAGGCCTATATATACCAGTTTCAATGTGTAGAGAGATTAAGGTTTGGGGAGGGAGTCTGCCCAGAGCCTAGGGCTGCCGGATGAGAGGGGAGATCATGCTCGATCTCCCCTTGCCAAGAGTCTTGATTCTTATGTTGTAACGAGTTTGTAATCGTTAGGTTTTATCAATGAAACCATTATATTATAGTTCGTGTTATTGATTGTCTCTTGGTTTTTGCTGTTGTTTATCTTTCCGTCAAGAACATGCTCAGATGTTACCGATCCAGTGACTTCACAATTGGTATCAGAGCCGGTTACTGCTGGAATGATCTAACAATCATTCTAGCAACCCGAGCTCTTGATTTCTGGATCAAATTTCAGATCTTGACGTTAAACCCACTTCGTGTTCTTCGTGTTTTGCTCAGATCTTGTTACATGTGTTGTTTCTATGTTAAAATCGAACTTGAAACCATGTTCGGATCACCCTTTCGAATCTGATGATGTCAATTTTGTTTCGGTACATGTACAATTCGTCAGATTAGGGTTTTGGGCAGCCCTGACGGCTGCAGATCTGAAAATCTGCGTGCAGATGCGCTCATGCGACTGGACCATGCGAATGGACCACTCGTACGACTGGACCATGCGAATGGACCATTCGTACGACTGGACCATGTTAATGGACCAGTCGTACGACTGGATCAGTCGCATGTTCAATCGTGCGACTGGACCAGTCGTATGTCTATCGCACGAATGAGCCATCCGCATTGACTCATCCGCATTTGTTCCAGACCAAAAAAAAAAAGAGTCTGGAACTGATTCTTGCACAGATTTGAGGATTAGCAAAGCTTATTCACCCCGAGGTTCTTTTGTCAAATAAGTTCGATGTATACCCCATTATTCGTTGGACTTCCAGAATAGGTGAATGTAGTTGGAACACGAAAGAGAGAAGAGAAGATGTCAGTTGCCGGTGCTGATTTTGTGGGGTAGTCAGGAGCATCTGACTATTTATGGGCCAATCAAATTATATCTATCCGCACAGAGAGGATTCTCATTCTTAGGGGGAATCCATGTATAAAGAGATTGAAGACGCAATCAGAAAGTGATGATGTGAGCCGGTTTCCGATGAAGAATCTACATGCATGCTGATTTGTTTGATATTGTCAGCAGTGGATTGGAACCTTCAACTTTTTGCCCAATACACCGTATGAAGACGCCAAGAGAGCACAACGTTTATATATTGGGATATGCTGAATGTGAGGGGGGATTTCTGCAGGGGTTAATGTTAATCAGGTTAGCCCGTGTGAAGATTGAAGCAATGGAAAATTGTTCATGTCATTATCTGGAAAAATCAGTCATATGGGGAATCTTGATGCTATGATGGTGTTCTGCAAAGTAAACGAAAGCTATTGTGCCTAAATTCATTTTCAGGGATATTGTAGCAACCTGACGGATCGGCAACGTTGGCTAATATGGTTTTCGTTTGATTCTATTAACAACCAGAGCAAAGATTGACTGAAGATTGTAAGAGGTGTTATCTACTATTCGCAAGCAACGTCCAAGGGGGAATTTGTTAGAGCATATATTGTCATATATATAGTGTGTTCGTCGCTTGTCGAATAGTCTAGGCTTAATGTAATACACCTGATATGTTGTAACACATGAAACTGGGTCATTCGCAGGAGCATATGCGAATGAGACTCAGTCGTGCGACTGAGCCTTGCTAATAGGCCAGTCGTGCGACTGAGAGATGAGATTGGGTCATTCGTAAGACTGAACCATAAGTATGGTCCAGTCGCACGATTGAACCATACGTATGGTCCAGTCGTACGATTGAACCATACGCATGGTCCAATCGCACGAATGGGCCTAGTCGCATCCAATATGGGCCGAGGCCTATATTTACCGGTTTCAATGTGTAGAGAGATTAAGGGTTTGGGGAGGGAGTCTGCTCGAAGCCTAGGGCTGCCGGATGAGAGGGGAGATCATGCTCGATCTCCCCTTGCCAAGAGTCTTGATTCTTATGTTGTAACAAGCTTGTAATCGTTAGGTTTTATCAATGAAACCATTATATTATAGTTCGTGTTATTGATTTTCTCTTGGTTTTTGCTGTTGTTTATCTTTCCGTCAAGAACATGCTCGGATGTTTACCGATCCAGTGACTTCACAATTGGTATCAGAGCCGGTTACTGCTGGAGTGATCTAACAATCGTTCTAGCAACCCGAGCTCTCGATTTGTGGATCAAATTTCAGATCTTGACGTTAAACCCACTTCGTGTTCTTCGTGTTTTGCTCAGATCTTGTTACATGTGTTGTTTCTATGTTAAAATCAAACTTGAAACCATGTTCGGATCACCCTTTCGAATCTGATGATGTCAATTTTGTTTCGGTACATGTACAATCCGTCAGATTAGGGTTTTGGGCAGCCCTGACGGCTGCAGATCAAAAAATCTGCGTGCAGATGCGCTCATGCGACTGGACCATGCGAATGGACCACTCGTACGTCTGGACCATGCGAATGGACCATTCGTACGACTGGACTATGCTAATGGACCAGTCGTACGACTGGATCAGTCGCATGTTCAATCGTGCGACTAGACCAGTCGTATGTCTATCGCACGAATGAGCCATCCGCATTGACTCATCCGCATTTGTTCCAGACCAAAAAAAAAGAGTCTTGAACTGCTTCTTACACAAATTTGAGGATTACCAAAGCTTATTCACCCCGAGGTTCTTTTGTCAAATAAGTTCGATGTATACCCCATTATTCGTCGGACTTCCAGAATAGGTGAATGTAGTTGGAACACGAAAGAGAGAAGAGAAGATGTCAGCTGTCGGTGCTGATTTTGTGGGGTAGTCAGGAGCATCTGACTATTTATAGGCCAATCAAGTTATATCTATCCGCACAGAGAGGATTCTCATTCTTAGGGGGAATCCATGTATAAAGAGATTGAAGACGCAGTCAGAAAGTGATGATGTGAGCCGGTTTCCGATGAAGAATCTACATGCATGCTGATTTGTTTGATATTGTCAGCTGTGGATTGGAACCTTCAACCTTTTGCCCAATACACCGTATGAAGACGCCAAGAGAGCACAACGTTTATATATTGGGATATGCTGAATGTGAGGGGGAATTTCTGCAGGTGTTAATGTTAATCAGGTTAGCCTGTGTGAAGATTGAAACAATGGAAAACTGTTCATGTCATTATCTGGAAAAATCAATCATATGGGGAATCTTGATGCTATGATGGTGTTCTGCAAAGTAAACGAAAGCTATTGTGCCTAAATTCATTTTCAGGGATATTGTAGCAACCTGACGGATCAGCAACGTTCGCTAATATGGTTTTCGTTTGATTCTATTGACAACCAGAGCAAAGATTGACTGAAGATTGTAAGAGGTGTTATCTACTATTCGCAAGCAACGTCCAAGGGGGAATTTGTTGGAGCATATATTGTCATATATAGTGTGTCCGTCGCTTGTCGAATAGTCTAGGCTTAAGGTAATACACCTGAT
Organism: Flaveria ramosissima; assembly: GCA_025215565.1. Lineage (NCBI taxonomy): Eukaryota > Viridiplantae > Streptophyta > Magnoliopsida > Asterales > Asteraceae > Flaveria > Flaveria ramosissima. Next base: position 25,970,985 of record CM046035.1, read on the forward strand.
ATGTTGTAAACACATGAAACTGGATCATTCGCAGGAGCATATGCGAATGAGACTCAGTCGTGCGACTGAGCCTTGCTAATAGGCCAGTCGTGCGACTGAGAGATGCGATTTAATCATTCGTAAGACTGAACCATAAGTATGGTCCAGTCGCACGATTGAACCATACGTATGGTCCAGTCGTACGATTGAACCATACGCATGGTCCAATCGCACGAATGGGCCCAGTCGCATCCAATATGGGCCGAGGCCTATATATACCGGTTTCAATGTGTTGAGAGATTAAGGGTTTGGGGAGGGAGTCTGCCCGGAGCCTAGGGTTGCCGGATGAGAGGGGAGATCGTGCTCGATCTCCCCTTGCCATGAGTCTTGATTCTTATGTTATAACGAGCTTGTAATCGTTAGGTTTTATCAATGAAACCATTATATTATTGTTCGTGTTATTGATTGTCTCTTGGTTTTTGTTGTTGTTTATCTTTCCGTCAAGAACATGCTCAGATGTTTACCGATCCAGTGACTTCACAATTGGTATCAGAGCCGGTTACTGCTGGAATGATCTAACAATCCTTCTAGCAAACCGAGCTCTTGATTTCTGGATCAAATTTCAGATCTTGACGTTAAACCCACTTCGTGTTCTTCGTGTTTTGCTCAGATCTTGTTACATGTGTTGTTTCTATGTTAAAATCGAACTTGAAACCAAGTTCGGATCGCCCTTTCGAATCTGATGATGTCAATTTTGTTTCGGTACATGTACAATTCGTCAGATTAGGGTTTTGGGCAGCCCTGACGGCTGCATATCTAAAAATCTGCGTGCAGATGCGCTCATGCGACTGGACCATGCGAATGGACCACTCGTACGACTGGACCATGCGAATGGACCATTCATACGACTGGACTATGTTAATGGACCAATCGTACAACTGGATCAGTCGCATGTTCAATCGTGCGACTGGACCAGTCGTATGTCTAACGCACGAATGAGCCATCCGCATTGACTCATCCGCATTTGTTCCAGACCAAAAAAAAAAGAGTCTGGAACTGCTTCTTACACAGATTTAAGGATTAGCAAAGCTTATTCACCCCGAGGTTCTTTTGTCAAATAAGTTCGATGTATACCCCATTATTTGTTGGACTACCAGAATAGGTGAATGTAGTTGGAACACGAAAGAGAGAAGAGAAGATGTCAGCTGTCGGTGCTGATTTTGTGGGGTAGTCAGGAGCATCTGACTATTTATGGGTCAATCAAGTTATATCTATCCGCACAGAGAGGATTCTCATTCTTAGGGGGAATCCATGTATAAAGAGATTGAAGACGCAATCAGAAAGTGATGATGTGAGCCGGTTTCCGATGAAGAATCTACATGATGCTGATTTGTTTGATATTGCCAGCAGTGGATTGGAACCTTCAACCTTTTGCCCAATACACCGTATGAAGACGCCAAGAGAGCACAACGTTTATATATTGGGATATACTGAATGTGGGGGGGATTTCTACAGGTGTTAATGTTAATCAGGTTAGCCTGTGTAAAGATTGAAGCAATGAAAAACTGTTCATGTTATTATCTGGAAAAATCAGTCATATGGGGAATCTTGATGCTATGATGGTATTCTGCAAAGTAAACGAAAGCTATTGTGCCTAAATTCATTTTCAGGGATATTGTAGCAACCTGACGGATCGGCAACGTTGGCTAATATGGTTTTCGTTTGATTCTATTGACAACCAGAGCAAAGATTGACTGAAGATTGTAAGAGGTGTTATCTACTATTCGCAAGCAACGTCCAAGGGGGAATTTGTTGGAGCATATATTGTCATATATATAGTGTGTCCGTCGCTTGTCGAATAGTCTAGACTTAATGTAATACACCTGATATGTTGTAAACACATGAAACTGGGTCATTCGAGGGAGCATATACGAATGAGACTCAGTCGTGCGACTGAGCCTTGCTAATAGGCCAGTCGTGCGACTGAGAGATGCGATTGGGTCATTCGTAAGACTGAACCATAAGTATGGTCCAGTCGCACGATTGAACCATACGTATGGTCCAGTCGTACGATTGAACCATACGCATGGTCCAATCGCACGAATGGGCCCAGTCGCATTCAATATGGGCCGAGGCCTATATATACCGGTATCAATGTGTAGAGAGATTAAGGGTTTGGGGAGGGAGTCTGCCCGGAGCCTAGGGCTGCCGGATGAGAGGGGAGATCATGCTCGATCTCCCTTGCCAAGAGTCTTGATTCTTATGTTGTAACGAGCTTGTAATCGTTAGGTTTTATCAATGAAACCATTATATTATAGTTCGTGTTATTGATTGTCTCTTGGTTTTTGCTGTTGTTTATCTTTCCGTCAAGAACATGCTCGGATGTTTACCGATCCATTGACTTCACAATTGGTATCAGAGCCGGGTACTGCTGGAATGATATAACAATCATTCTAGCAACCCGAGCTCTTGATTTCTGGATCAAATTTCAGATCTTGACGTTAAACCCACTTCGTGTTCTTCGTGTTTTGCTCAGATCTTGTTACATGTGTTGTTTCTATGTTAAAATCAAACTTGAAACCATGTTCGGATCACCCTTTCGAATCTGATGATGTCAATTTTGTTTCGGTACATGTACAATTCGTCAGATTAGGGTTTTGGGCAGCCCTGACGGCTGCAGATCTAAAAATCTGCGTGCAGATGCGCTCATGCGACTGGACCATGCGAATGGACCACTCGTACGACTGGACCATGCGAATGGACCATTCGTACGACTGGACTATGTTAATGGACCAGTCGTACGACTGGATCAGTCGCATGTTCAATCGTGTGACTGGACCAATCGTATGTTTATCGCACGAATGAGCCATCCGCATTGACTCATCCGCATTTGTTCCAGACCAAAAAAAAAGAGTCTGGAACTGCTTCTTACATAGATTTGAGGATTAGCAAAGCTTATTCACCCCGAGGTTCTTTTGTCAAATAAGTTCGATGTATACCCCATTATTCGTCGGACTTCCAGAATAGGTGAATGTAGTTGGAACACGAAAGAGAGAAGAGAAGATGTCAGCTGTCGGTGCTGATTTTGTGGGGTAGTCAGGAGCATCTGACTATTTATGAGCCAATCAAGTTATATCTATCCGCACAGAGAGGATTCTCATTCTTAGGGGGAATCCATGTATAAAGAGATTAAAGACACAATTAGAAAGTAATGATGTGAGCCGGTTTCCAATGAAGAATCTACATGCATGCTGTCTTGTTTGATATTGTCAGCTGTGGATTGGAACCTTCAACCTTTTGCCCAATACACCGTATGAAGACGCCAAGAGAGCACAAAGTTTATATATTGGGATATGTTGAATGTGAGGGGGAATTTCTGCAGGTGTTAATGTTAATCAGGTTAGCCTGTGTGAAGATTGAAGCAATGGAAAAATGTTCATGTCATTATCTGGAAAAATCAATCATATGAGGAATCTTGATGCTATGATGGTGTTCTGCAAAGTAAACGAAAGCTATTGTGCCTAAATTCATTTTCAGGGATATTGTAGCAACCTGACGGATCGGCAACGTTGGCTAATATGGTTTTCGTTTGATTCTATTGACAACCAGAGCAAAGATTGACTGAAGATTGTAAGAGGTGTTATCTACTTTTCGCAAGCAACGTCCAAGGGGGAATTTGTTGGAGCATATATTGTCATATATAGTGTGTCCGTCGCTTGTCGAATAGTCTAGGCTTAATGTAATACACCTAATATGTTGTAAACACATAAAACTGGGTCATTCGCAGGACATATGCGAATGAGACTCAGTCGTGCGACTGAGCCTTGCTAATAGGCCAGTCGTGCGACTGAGAGATGCGATTGGGTCATTCGTAAGACTGAACCATAAGTATGGTCCAGTCGCACGATTGAACCATACGTATGGTCCAGTCGTACGATTGAACCATACGCATGGTCCAATCGCACGAATGGGCCCAGTCGCATCCAATATGGGCCGAGGCCTATATATACCAGTTTCAATGTGTAGAGAGATTAAGGTTTGGGGAGGGAGTCTGAGCCGGAGCCTAGGGCTGCCGGATGAGAGGGGAGATCATGCTCGATCTCCCCTTGCCAAGAGTCTTGAATCTTATGTTGTAACGAGCTTGTAATCGTTAGGTTTTATCAATGAAACCATTATATTATAGTTCGTGTTATTGATTTTCTCTTGGTTTTTGCTGTTGTTTATCTTTCCGTCAGGAACATGCTCGGATGTTTACCGATCCAGTGACTTCACAATCAACTCCAGCCCATTAATAGCGTTAGGTTTTTCTGTTAACTTCAGGGGCATTTTAGTCAATTTACTGATAGAGGCTAATTATGTCATTTATTCAAACTTGTTAATTAATTTAGAGGACCAGTTATGTAATTTTATTACAATAATTAAAACCCTAACTCCAATTCCCACCACCATCGTCCACCACTGCCACCGGCCACCATCACCGATGTCGCCCTCGGTGGTGTGGGGTTCATGATAGTGATCTGTCTAAGGTGATATGGGGGGCAGGTGGTGGATAGTGGCAGTGGTGTGGGGTTGATAAATATGATGGTGGTGATCTAGCGAAGATAACGTGGGGTGGCAGGTGATGGACGGTGGCGGTGGTGTGGGGTTGATAGTGCCATCAGGTGAAAATGATGAGGGACAAAGGGGATTGGAGATAAGATTTTAATAATTAATTATTTTAATTAAATATTTTAAAAGTACATTATTGGTGGTTTGATTAATAAAAAAGTTTGAATAAATGACATACTTAGTCCTTATCAATAAATTGACTAAAATGCCCCTAAAGCTAACAATGAAACCTAATGTATTGGTGGGTTGAAGTTGATTGAAACAAATTTCACATCATAAGGAGCAAAATCATGATTTTAAAACCTTTGAATAAAAACCATTATTTGGACCAAATTAAAGGGAGCAAAATCAAAGTTTACCATTTATCATTTCTTTAAGGTGAGTTACAATAAAAGAAGGTAAACCATTCCCTTAAAATTAACTAGAGTGAAAGGAAATCAAGTGAGTAATATAATTAAACTAGGGGTGTTCCATACCGCGTGTTGCGCGAATATGGCTTTCTTTTTTTCGAATTTTGACCTGCTTTTTGTGCGCACACAGTTACGTACACAAAAAGTTGATGTCATATGTATACATTGACGTTTTTCGGTTTTGGTTGTATTTACAACAACGGACATTTTTTTCATATCTCCTAATCAAAAGATATTCAAAACATCAAGAACAAAAGCTGGGTTGTTATTCTACACGAACTAAGGTCAGGTCTTGGCTTTTTTCCTGGCGTGGGTTTCATCCCCTACATGTAAGATGTGGTTATTTAGTTATGTTATTATTATCTTAAATTACGTATTGTAGAAGTAAGAATAATGACACCATAATTAGTGTTGTTTTCATAAAGCAAATATCCAGAAACAGGTTCAAACTGCACATATGCAACCTAACTTATCTGGTATAATATTATCTATGCTTGGTATACTTAAGAAAATATGACAATTTTATGATGAGTAACAGTCATATTTTACATCGATCAACTGCTAAACAGATCCTAAACAACAAGTCAGGCCCGACAAGTTGGATAAATAAGTCTCTTTTAAAGGTGGATGACACTAATTACCAATATGTACTGTAGAACACTTGAAATCAAACTTGGATAATCTGAGAGTCGTGAAGATCACTTTCAAATCAAAATTATTCGGTGGTTCACCCGAATAAATTAATCGGATACAAGTCAGATGAGATCAAGAATTTGTATGTTGTATTGCGTGAATTTTCGTGAACCAGAAGAAGAAGAATTCGAGAAAATCTAAATAATCATTAAAAAATACGTATATTCTCACTCGAATTTCACATGTGAAATTCTGAAAAATCGATTCGAAATGCATTTTTATTTTAAATAATAATTAAAAATACGTATTTTCCTAGCTCGACCCCAACCAAGGGCTTTGCCCCTTGGACCCCGCCAGGGGCTGCCACCCCTTAGACCCGCTGTCACACCCCAACCTTGACGGCGGAATCGACGAGATGTGAGGGTTAAGATTGTTCACAGCCATATAACGCTATATTTAAATGTAAATATTCAATTTATAAGTTTCAAAAGGAATTAAAAACATAAGTCTCAAACATGAAATAAGTTCAAACATAACATAACAAAATATAATCTTTTTATTTCATTAACTAGGTCCAAGTCCTAGATTATTGCAAGCTTCAAAAGTTCACTTTAAACTTAAGGATTACCTGAAACATGATAAAAATAAAAGGTCAACTAAAAATAGTTGGTGAGTTTTCAAGATTTTCATACATAATATGATAAGGTTATAAGTAGCAATTCATGTCATAGGTTATAAGTTAGTAAGGTTATAGAACACATATCGTTACAACCAAACCTCGACTTGATTACAAGTATATAAGATTGGCTAAGTGTATTTGGTTCCCATGATGAACAAGCATACGTCATAAGGAGTCGGCAATACCTCGACTTTAGCACCAAATAGGCTTGTCAGGCCCAAAGATCTAAGACGTTGCCAGGCTAGCAATAGTTAATGATTGTAAACAAACTATGCATCTCATATAATCACTTACAACACACAAATAACCATGACAAAATATAAAGATGAATTGCAAGTGCTTTACAAGTCTCAAACGTTTATAAGTGTATGATGAATAAGTATCAAGTTTCACCCCAAAATAGTTTGAAAAATGTAAAAAGGGGCAAGGAAACTCACTTGATCAATAAGTATATTATGAAGATTAATAAGATCAATAATAAACGTCGTTCCAAGTTGTATCGTCACAAAACACCTAAATGTATTTAAGCACAAGATTAAAGTCTAATATTAAGTTAATTATTATGAGCTAGGGTTCTATTTGAGGTTTGGGGGTTTTGTCAATTATATTTAACAAACGAAACCAATTATATTTTTATGAAAACGATTTTTTTATATTATAAAATATGAAACAAGAATAACACTTATAAAAATTTAGTATTATTCATAAAGTTTAATTAAGGTTTGTAATACAAATGAACACGATTTAATCGACAACTAAATAAACAATGCTTGAAATAATAACTAGTATTTTAAGTCTAAATTTTATAAAATATATATTAACTATAACATTCACTTTAAAATTTTAAATAAAATATAAGGATATTTTATAAATAAATTTACAGAAAATATCTACATGGTTTAAAATACACGAAGTTTATAAAAATATTTTTTTATAATTTTTAGAATTTTTTATATATTTTAAAAAGTTGCAAAACATTCTAAAAAAAATATTGGAGGTCGTCGGGTTCGAACCCGTGACCTCTAAGTTGAAATGTGTACATGGAACCATTAAACCAAGGGCCTTAGCCGTGTTACAATCCAGTTTTTAAAATTTAAAAACACAAACTCAAGCAAATCCTCAAACCCATGAAGCCTAGATCGTTTGAATCCAAAATTGTGCATCATTTCGGGGTTATTACTCGAATTAACCATAGGGCTTTTGTTCCCCATGAAATTTCGAGTGTATACAAGTGTTTAACTTACTGGATTCGATCGGTATTCGATGTTCACGTATAGACCTAAGCCGCGACCAGGGAAGAACTGATTCAGGTTGGAATCGTTGATGATAATCGAATTCCTTCTACAGGAAGCTTCCAATGACCTTAAAGATGAGAAGCCCTCTATTAATTTTAAGTTAATAAGCTCGAGATGAGGTCTACGGGTGGTTGCAGGTTGCGATTTCAAAGGGGTAATCGAAGGGGATGTTTGTGTTGATTCCAGGTGAAATTGGTGATTGCAATCGATTAGAGTTAGATAAACGTACGCTTAGGTTGAGTTAATGTGATTATTATTAGTGTTTAATGAACGAACGGTTAACGTGTTGATGTCGAACGGTTTCCAAGCCCAATAGACACCTTTAATCTCAAATTATGGCTCATAAAGTGTTCGAATCGGTTTTAGGATGTGACTAGAATCGATTTGGCATCAAATTTGGCGGTTATGGTTCGGTTTAGGAGCTAACCGGACTTGGCCGGAGATGTCGCCAGCGTCTCACCGGAATTGCGGGAGTGAAAATGGAATGGGGGTTTGGGTTTTGATTAATTACACCTTTGGTCCCCGTGGTTTGTAGGTTTAACATTTTATGTACAAACCTTGTTTTTTTTAAGGTCTATAAAATAACAAAAACAACCCCCAAGTTCTTAATTAAGTTTTAAACACTTTTAAGTTAATAATAAATTTTATTATTATTTTTATTACTATTATTAGTTATTATTTATTGCTATTATTACTATTATTAATATTATTAATATTATTATTATTATTATCATCATTGTTATTATTTATTATTATAATTATTATTCTATTATTATTACTATTATTATTATCATAATTATATTCTATTTAATATTTAACATTATTAATTTTCAAATTAAAGAATTAAAGACAGATTAAGAAATAAGCATAAGTAATCCATAAATTTCATAAAATACATAACTAGTCCTTATAATAATTTAACAAAGTTAACTTTTTAACTTAACGAAAATACGGGATGTTACATTCTCACCAACTTAAAAGAATTTCGTCCCGAAATTAAGAAAAATGAAACTATACAAATAAGAACGGGTATTTCCTCTTCATGTGCTCCTCGCGTTCCCAAGTGAATTCAGCGCCACGCTTATTCTCCAAACGAACCTTGACGATTGGGGTTGTTGTGGTTCTAGTCTTCTTCATAATACGGTCCATGATTTCAACAGGTTTCTTAACGAAATGCAATGACTCGTCGATCTGAATGTCTTCCAACGGAACATGCAGACTTTCGTCAGCCAAGTACTTTCTCAAATTTGAGACGGGGAACACAGGATGAACTTCACTAAGATAGGAAGGTAGTTCCAGTTTATAAGCCACTTTCTCAATCCTTTTCAGGATTTTGAATGGTCCTACAAATCTTGGAGCCAGTTTGCCCTTCTTTCCAAAGCGAACAACACCTTTCCACGGTGAGACCTTTAGAAGAACCATCTCCCCAACTTGGAATTCAAATGGCTACGTCCCTTATCAGCATAGCTCTTTTGTCGACTTCTTGCCACTTCAAGGTTTTTGCGGATTATAGAGACTTTATCGGTCGTTTCTTGTATGAGTTCAGGACCAGTGATGAAGTTTTCACCAATGTCGGTCCAGCAGATCGGTGAACGACATTTATGACCATAAAGTGCTTCGAATGGTGCCATCTTGATACTCGAGTGGTAACTATTGTTATACGAAAATTCCGCGAGCGGTAGATGCGTATCCCAATCACCACCAAAATCAAGAACACACAGGCGTAGCAAATCCTCCAGGGTTTGGATCGTTTGCTCTGTTTGACCATCAGTTTGAGGATGGTAAGCCGTGCTTAGGTCCAATTGAGTACCCAAGAGTTCTTGCATAGACGACCAAAAATGTGAAGTGAAACGAGCATCTTGGTCGGATATGATGTGCAGAGGTACCCTATGACGACTTACAATCTCATCAACATATATACGAGCCAACCTTGATGTCTTGTAAGTGTCACGTATAGGTATAAAATGTGCCGATTTGGTCAATCGGTCAACGATCACCAATATGCTATCATGTCCACGAGAGGTTCGGGGTAGCTTGGTTATGAAGTCCATGGATATGTGTTTCCACTTCCACATAGGAATCTCAGGTTGCTCAAGTAATCCACTTGGACGTTGATGTTCGGCTTTAACCTTCGTACACGTGAGGCACTTAGCTACATAAGTCGCTATATCTTTCTTCATTCAGGCCACCAATATTGACCACGCAGGTCCATGTACATTTTATCGGAGCCAGGATGAATAGAATAACGAGTTTGATGAGCTTCGTTCATGATAAAGGTACGAAGATTATCGCGATTTGGAACCCAAATTCGATTTGCAAAGTACATCAACCCATTGGGTTTCGTTTCCAATTGGGTTAGAAGATTATGCTCCAGTTCATCCTTCATTCTTCCTTCTTGTTGCACCATTTGTTGAGCCTCCAAGATACTAGACTCGATGTCACTATCTATTCTCAGGTTTTGTAACAACACAGTAGTCTCGTTGACATCTAGTCGAATCTCAGTATCAAACTCACCCAACGTGTCAAACCATTGTCGTCGATCGCGAATTTCTTGGAACGAGATTGTCTTGTTGTGACTCTTTCGACTTAGAGCATCGGCTACAACATTTGCCTTACCAGGATGATATCGAATGTCACAATCGTAGTCACTAATCAACTCCACCCAACGTCGTTGTCTCATATTGAGATCTTTTTATTAAAGACGTGTTGAAGGCTTTTGTGATCGGTGTAGACAATGCATTGAGTACCATACAAGTAATGTCTCCAAATCTTTAAGGCAAACACGACAGCTCCAAGCTCGAGATCATGTGTTGTGTAATTCACCTCATGGACCTTCAATTGTCTTGATGCATAAGCTATGACCTTTCCTCGTTGTATGAGAACACAACTAAGGCCTTGTTTTGATGCATCACAATACACGGTGAAATCATCGTTTCCATCGGGTAGGGTCAAGATAGAAGCATTGCACAGTTTGTGCTTTAACGCTTCAAAAGCTTCTTCTTGCTCAGAACCCCACTCGAATGGTTTATTCTTTTGGGTCAAAGACGTGAGCGGCTTACCGATCCTCGAGAAGTTGGCAATGAATCGCCGATAGTAACCAGCAAGACCAAGGAAATAACGAACTTCGGCAGGAGTTGTAGGAACACACCAATTCTTCACAGCTTCCACCTTTGCAGGATCAACGTGAATTCCTTGGCTATTCACCACGTGTCCTAGAAATTGAACTTCCTCGAGCCAGAAGTCACACTTCGAGAACTTCGCGTACAGTTTCTCTTTCTTCAACAATTCAAGAACCAATCTCAAATGCAGTTCATGATTGGTGTTGGACTTGGAGTAGATAAGTATGTCATCAATGAATACGATCACAAACTTGTCTAGATAAGGCTTGCATACTCGGTTCATGAGATCCATGAAGACAGCAGGAGCATTGGTTAAACCAAAAGGCATCACCATAAACTCAAAGTGCCCATAACGAGTACGGAACGCGGTCTATGGGATGTCATCATCATGGACTCGTAATTGATGATATCCAGAACGTAAATCGATCTTCGAGAATATAGCAGCTCCTTGAAGTTGATCAAACAAGTCAACGATACGTGGAAGAGGATAACGATTCTTGATGGTAAGCTTGTTAAGCTCATGATAGTCGATGCACATACGAAATGTTCCATCTTTCTTCTTCACGAATAGAACAGGTGCACCCCAAGGCGAAGAACTAGGACGAATGAAGCCCTTCTCGGATAGTTCTTGAAGTTGACTAGAGAGTTCTTGCATTTCTGATGGTGCAAGTCGATATGGTGACTTAGCCACAGGGTTTGCTCCCGGTATCAAGTCAATTTTAAACTCGACTTCACGCACGGGAGGTAAACCACTAAGGTCATCGGGAAATACTTCAGGAAAGTCTCGTACGATCGGAACATCCTTAAGTTCTTTCCCTTTTACTTTTGTGTTGACCACGTAAGCCGAGAAAGCTATATAATTCTTTCTTAGACACTTTCGTGATTGGGTGCACGACATGAGTTTAAGTCCTTTGAAAGACTTTTCACCGAACACTTTCAAAGTATCTCTAGAAGGTAACGGTATACGAATGCACTTCTCGAAACAAATGATCTCGGCATGGTGTTTGGCTAACCAATCCATACCAATGATGACGTCGAAACTTCCAAGTTTCATAGGAATAAGATCAATAAGGAAATCATGCGCATCAAGACTTAAGATGCAATCATGAATAACGACATCAACGGTGATCGGTTCTCCATCGGCAACTTCAACGGTGAGAGGTCTTTCTAGTTCCGTATGTGGCTTAGCAAGTATGGGTTCAAACTCTAACGAACAAAAATCTTATCGGCTCCAGAGTCAAATAGGACATAGGCATAAGTTTTATTAATAAGGAACACACCTGTTCAATTTTAAAGGTATTTAATGATACAGGTAACGCATGAAAAGAATTAGGTCACAAAAGTTAAAGGTAAGTTAACATACCATTCACCACATCGTTGTTTGCTTGTGCTTGATTTGTGTTGATGTTGAAAGCACGTCCTCGAGCTTGTGGCACATTACCCACAAGATGAGGGCATTGTGGGCGGAAATGACCAGGTTCCCCACAGTTGTAGCAAACACGATTTGTGACCACGACGGCGTTGTTAGGTGCACGGTGACAAGTCGCCACCAAGTGACCATATTTACCGCATAAAATACAGATACGGCATGGTTGATTTCCCGGATGATGGTACCTACAAGTGTCGCACATAGGTTGAGGACCAGCATAGGCCCTAGCTCCAGGCATTTGTGCCACAGGTGTAGCCACAGGTACCATTTGTCTTTGAGGTGGTTTGGGTGCAGCCACGGCATAATTGCGCGCCGGTGTGAACTTGCGCTTCTTGTTGTTGTTGTTGTTGTAAGACGGTTCATCTTTGGTCTCCTTAACAGCCTCGGTAGCCGTCTTCTCTACCTTCTTTGCACCCTTCGCAGACATGGTGCCCGCTCGTATATGGTTCTCGGTGAGTTGAGCGGTGATAGTGATGGCTTCTTCCAAGGTTGTGGGTCGGCTACCCACCACAGCATCTTGAATTTGGGGTGATACATCCTTGATAAACTTCTCGATGTTGCGGGGGACAGTGTCGACCATGTGAAGCAGCAGTATACTCAACTCATGATGCCTAGTTGAGTAGGCCAAATGATCACCATCGTTTTGCTTCAAGTTCCAGAATTCTTCTTCCAACTTTTGCAATTCACTTCTCGGGCAAAGCTTCGCGATGGCGATGTTCTTGAACTCTTCCCAGGTAAGTGCCAACACAGCTTCAGGACCACGGTTTCTCTTCTCGCTATTCCACCAGGTAAGTGCCCTTTGTTGGAGCATACTAGTGGCATAACGAACCTTGAGTGTCTCGGGACACTCACAATTGACAAAAGTATTCTCCATGCTCTCAAACCATTCAAGAAGACCAGTGGCTTCTTCCTTGCCACTAAAACTAGTTGGCTTGCAAGAGCTAAAGTGCTTGAAAGTGCAAGTTTGGTTGTTGCGCCCTTGGTTAGCACTATTCTCTCCTTGACCATTTCCATTGTTGCTAGCGTTAGTCATTAAGGTGCTATTGAGTTCAGCAACTATGGTCGGGATGACAACAGTCATTTGTCGAGCAATCATGGCGGCTAGCTTACGATCGGAACTTCCACGCTTTCCATAATGACGAGACATGCTGGAATATACAAAATGAGTTAGACACGAGAAAGAGAATAACAAGGGATATATTTCAAACAAGGATAAGTCAAGAGTTGTAAGGCACATGGAATAGTTCTATTTGGTAACGCATTACCATTTGGAAACGTTGACACGTCAATGTAAATTGACACATTCTCCTTAGAAACTTGTGTATGTTAACCATAGTTTATCACTCATCCCAGAAATCCCCAGGTAAGCATAACTAGTCCCATAGGATTTATGCGATATGCTTGCCTTAGCCCGAGGGCCTTTTGCCAGGAAATCCAGAATACAGGTGTCTATATGTCACACAAATTTCTTAGGTTCATGAAATCAAAACTTTGATGAGAATTTCATATATTAGACATAAGTCTAAAGATCCAAGTCATAAGCATAAGTATACGATTCCACGTGTCGTCGAGAATAAGATTAAGAAGTTTCATTTGTCGGGGAGAGTCAAAGAGTCAAGGATAAGTTTAGGGAGACAAGTAACAAAGTTTTAACAATTATAAGGCAAACCTATGCTAAGGCATCAAGTTGCACATAAGTATAGCATAGCATTATGTAGCATGCAAACAATATATTTTTTTACAAGAATAATAATATTATTCTATAAGGTTCATGCATAAACTATAGTCTAGGTCACCATTTCTAATAACCTAAATCCCTATAGTTATGGGTTCTGATACCAATCTGTCACACCCCAACCTTGACGGCGGAATCGTCGAGATGTGAGGGTTAAGATTGTTCACAGCCACATAACGCTATATTTAAATGTAAATATTCAATTTATGAGTTTCAAAAGAAATTACAAACATAAGTCTCAAACATGAAATAAGTTCAAACATAACATAACAAAATATAATCTTTTTATTTCATTAACTAGGTCCAAGTCCTAGATTATTGCAAGCTTCAAAAGTTCACTTTAAACTTGAGGATTACCTGAAACATGATAAAAATAAAAGGTCAACTAAAAATAATTAGTGAGTTTCCAAGGTTTTCATACATAATATGATAAGGTTACAAGTAGCAATTCATGTCATAGGTTATAAGTTAGTAACGTTATAGAACATATATCGTTACAACTAAACCTCGACTTGATTACAAGTATATAAGATTGGCTAAGTGTATTTGGTTCCCATGATGAACAAGCATACGTCATCAGGAGTCGGCAATACCTCGACTTTAGCACCAAATAGGCTTGTCAGGCCCAAAGATCTAAAACATCGCCAGGCTAGCAATAGTTAATGATTGTAAACGAACTATGTATCTCATATAATCACTTACAACACACAAATAACCATGACAAAATATAAAGATGAATTGCAAGTGCTTTACAAGTCTCAAACGTTTATAAGTGTATGATGTATAAGTATCATGTTTCACCCCAAAATAGTATGAAAAATGTAAAAAGGGGCAAGAAAACTCACTTGATCAATAAGTATATTATGAAGATTAATAAGATCAATAATAAACGTCGTTCCAAGTTGTATCGTCACAAAACACCTAAATGTATTTAAGCACAAGATTAAAGTCTAATATTAAGTTCAATGAATTATTATGAGCTAGGGTTCTATTTGAGGTTTGGGGGTTTTGTCAATTATATTTAACAAACGAAACCAATTATATTTTCATGGAAACGATTTGTTTATATTATAAAATATGGAACAAGAATAACACTTATATAAATTTAGTATTATTCATAAAGTTTAATTAAGGTTTGTAATAAAAATGAACATGATTTAATCGACAACTAAATAAACAATAGTTGAAATAATAACTAGTATTTTAAGTTTAAATTTTATAAAATATATATTAACTATAACATTCACTTTAAAATTTTAAATAAAATATAAGGATATTTTATAAATAAATTTACAGAAAATATCTACATGGTTTAAAATACACGAAGTTTATAAAAATAATTTTTTATAATTTTTAGAATTTTTTATATATTTTAAAAAGTTGCAAAACATTCTAAAAAAAATATTGGAGGTCGCCGGGTTCGAACCCGTGACCTCTAAGTTGAAATGTGGACATGGAACCATTAAACCAAGGGCCTTAGCCGTGTTACAATCCAGTTTTTAAAATTTAAAAACACAAACTCAAGCAAATCCCCAAACCCATGAACCCTAGATCGTTTGAATCCAAAATTGCGCATCAATTCGGGGTTATTACTCGAATTAACCATAGGGCTTTTGTTCCCCATGAAATTTCGAGTGTATACAAGTGTTTAACTTACTGGATTCAATCGGTATTCGATGTTCACGTATAGACCTAAGCCGAGACCAGGGAAGAACTGATTCAGGTTGGAATCGTTGATGATAATCGAATTCCTTCTACAGGAAGCTTCCAATGACCGTAAAGATGAGAAGCCCTCTGTTAATTGTAAGTTAATAAGCTCGAGATGAGGTCTACGGGTGGTTGCAGGTTGCGACTTCAAAGGGGTAATCGAAGGGGATGTTTGTGTTGATTCCAGGTGAAATTGGTGATTGCAATCGATTAGAGTTAGATAAACGTACGCTTAGGTTGAGTTAATGTGATTATTATTACTGTTTAATGAACGAACGGTTAACGTGTTGATGTCGAATGGTTTCCAAGCCCAATCGACACCTTTAATCTCGAATTATGGCTCATAAAGTGTTCGAATCGGTTTTAGGATGTGACTAGAATCGATTTGGCATCAAATTTGGCGGTTATAGTTCGGTTTAGGAGCTAACCGGACTTGGCCGGAGATGTCGCCGGCGTCTCGCCGGAATTGCGGGAGTGAAAATGGAATGGGGGTTTGGGTTTTGATTAATTACACCTTTGGTCCCCGTGGTTTGTAGTTTTAACATTTTATGTACAAACCTTGTTTTTTAAGGTCTATAAAATAACAAAAACAACCCCCAAGTTCTTAATTAAGTTTTAAACACTTTTAAGTTAATAATAATTTTTTTATTATTATTATTACTATTATTAGTTATTATTTATTGCTATTATTACTATTAACAATATTATTAATATTATTATTATTATTATCATCATTGTTATTATTTATTATTATTATTCTATTATTATTACTATTATTATTATCATAATTATATTCTATTTAATATTTAACATTATTAATTTTCAAATTAAAGAATTAGAGACAGATTAAGAAATAAGCATAAGTAATCCATAAATTTCATAAAATGCATAACTAGTCCTTATAATAATTTAACAAAGTTAACTTTTTAACTTAACGAGAATACGGGATGTTACACCCGCTACCAGGGGGCGCTGCACCCGGACCCCTGTTAAAGAGGCGTTGCCCCTTGAAACCCCTCATTGCTTAAGGGCTTCGCCCCTAAGAAGGTGTTCAATATCGAAGATCATAATACACTCAACACAAGCGTGCACTCTGCACCTCCTAATTGATGGATATTTGATCATATTAGTCGTTAGTCAATAAATTACATTAAAATATCTAACATTTACAAGTATCTATGCACCTCATCATTACTCTCATAGCCTCATGCATCCTAGCAAAGCTACATATACAGCTTCACCTTCAACTATTGCTATCAGTTTATTGCGAAAAGAGGTTTTCGGAAAACTCTACTGGAGCAGTTCGAAATTTAGATAGTTTACTCAAACTTATCAAATGTCAATTTAGCACTATATAATAAAAAGCAATCAGTTGCAAACCATCCATACCCATTCGAGTATTCGATCCACTAGGGTACAAACATAATCCCAATAGAAGCATCCTTAAAATAAACAGATAAACTACTTTCATTATATTCACATTACAACCAACCAGCAACCTCAAAACTGAAGTAGCATGAGTAGAGTTCAAAGGAACTTTCAAGCTAAATCGAAACAAATAGTCACGTCAATTGAAAAGATAAAACATATGCACACATTTCTTGCATAATACAACGCGTACCTTCAGAACGGAAAACGTGAGGAGAACAATCTTCAATACAGCCTCAGAGAATCAGTGACCCATTTAAACATGTACCAACAAAAGAGGAAGAAATAAATAACCAAAGTAGCAATGAGGCTAAATTTAACACAGATTTAATTACCCCTCGTCAACAACATTTCCGAGCTAATGTTCAGTTGGTTGGGAAATTCACCGATGGAGGCAAGATGATCAATTTCAAGAAGTGACGTCCTTGATTTCAAGAGGTAACACACGGGAAACCAAATGAAGCCTTTCTAACGCACTACAACCACCCACTGCCTACCATCGACCCCTACCTGCCATTTGCTCCAAACATGGTTGCCAACATAACAAAAACCCCTTCTGCACCATCGCGTCGACCCTCGCAACAAAGCCCTAATCGCCACCACCATCATTCACCATAACCACCAGTTGTAATCCTCCACAACCACCCTAACCACCGTCCCCATCATTATCTTCGCAAGCATGGCTAGACAAAATCCCTGTGCAACCCCATCGCCAACATCTTAGATCATCGCCTCCACTACAACCTCCGGTCACCACCACCGGTCCTTCATCAAAAACCACCACACCCTTAAACTACTTATTCCCAAAATCATAAGAAGAGAGAGATGGAGATGGAGACGATGACGACGACATCTTTCTCTTTCTATGAGCATGATTGGCTAAGCTTATGGAAATGCATAAGGACTTATTGGTAAAATGACTTATTAACTTATGACTTTTGGAAAAAAAGTTTCTAAAAAAATGTTTGAATTAGCTTATAAGGTGGGAAAACCAGTAAGTTAATAAGTTGTTAGTGTTTGGATAAGTTTATTCATGTAAAAGGGGTAATTAGGGCTTTTGTGTGGAATAGTGTGGGATAAGAAGAAGTTTTGATAAGTTGGGTTCTTTTCAAGCCAATTTCAAGCCAAGTTGATAAGTTAAAATAAAAAGGACTTATGGCTAAGCCATAAGTCATAAGGTTCTAATAAACTTAGCCAAACATACTCTATGTGCTTTAAATAAATGAAATAGCCAAAGTACCCTAAGTTTAGTGTTCATTTGACTTACTTTTCAAACATATATATATCGAGTAAAGTAATGGCATTAAAAAAACTTTAGAATACACTACAATTAAGAATGACAACCACAATTGTTATTTGTTTTAAGATCGAAAAGACAATCTCACGTCACTAAAGCAAGCTGCCACATCACACTCTTGTTTGTTAATAAAATAAGCATTTCCAGACTCATTCACCCTCCTTTAGCATCGCACCCAGAAGTCCACATAAGGTAATGCAGTTCATGGGTTAATCAAGCAACAAAACACAGGGCTCAAACTATTATCTCTACACCAATGTCATGTTATGTTCAAACTCTGATACGTGCTCCCGATCCTCACTGTGAGCTAGTCACCGCAATATGTTACCCAAGTGGGGTTTAAACCATGGTCTCTTTTGAAGAATATAGGTTGCAAACCACCAACACTCTTATTAGTTAATAAAAAACTTAAAGCTTTGGCAAACGACACCAGAGTTGATCTTGAGCAATTTATTTGAAGTTCAAACTTGAACATAAAAGTTTGAAGTTGATAATTAAAAAGAACTTCAATTAATGGTGGCACTACAAATAAAATGCGATACATATAAAAGCAGTTATACTTGTCACACATTTAATTTGATTGTAAATCAGATATCAATAACCACCTGATAAAAGACCACAAGACACCCAATCCAAACCAATATAACATGCTTTTTAACACCAAAGTTAGCTCCACAATATCCCATACAAACTTAAACCAAATAAAATATCAGCTTCGATAACCCAAAAGAACCTTAAACATCTCACAGTAGCAGGAGAGTTCCTTAAATTGGCTTGATCTTGAAATGGAGTGATATCAGGGAGAACACGAAACACTTCAAGTCCTGCAAATTTCAGCTTTCGTTAGCAATAAAAAAAACAACAAAGGAAAACAGAGGCACATTATACAGAAAATTTAACCAAATCTAAAATAAGAATCAACTTTGCCCATAAAGTTTCTCTCTAAAAAGATGGTGCAGCTTTCAAAAGTTAACTAAATGTATAAAACAATAACTTCACCGATGTATTCTAGCATACCAAAAGAACATAGACACAGAGTATATGACATGCTTTAAAAAGGGTTGTTGATCCAACAACTAAAACCAAAATCATTAAATAACACAACTCACACAATATAATATTGATGAATTTGGTAAAAGACTTCTGTTTTTAAGTTTTGTGACAGGGACTAACCAAATAGCATCCTATAACATGTTAGAACAATATATAGATTGTATTTTCATTATACTAATATTTACTCTCTTCTTGTCCACATGATTAACATCTGAAATGTAGATAAAATAACTAGTCATCCGGCCAGAACTTGTACTTATATAAATCTGACTTTTTGTTTCTTATATGGTATAAGAACAGATGGATTATATATAAAAACTATATATGCAGTAAAACAACTTTTAGCCTCTGGTAAAGAAGCATTGTAATAGGACTATAAGCACCTTAACCACTTCTTAAGAGAACACCAAGGTTAACAACAATCTACACATTCTTTTAAACACAAAGGTACTATGTATTACTTGCTGTTTAAATATTTAAATAACTCTAAATTATGAGATAAATGCTATGACTGACAGCAGAATAACAAGTGATCACGAGAATAACAACCAAAATGTAGCTAACAAAATCACTTTAAGGACATCAACTACAAGAATCTTTTACAAACCTGAACAAGATAATAGAAGATTCTGAGGCCTTCAGGGTCTTTACTGGTCTGCACATCCATGAGTGACCCAATCTTTGAAGTAGTAAAAGAAATGTGTTCATTGCCCATCACAATCTCAAGTTCTTGCCTTCCCACGCGATCAGGTTCCGGCCAGTTGTTGTCATCTTCCTTCATAATCTATAATACAGACACATAGCATACCATATATTACTTATTAGGCTCAAGACAGGTAACTTGTACATACATTATAGCAAAAGAAAGATCAAAATATTAAACAATTCTATGGGCATATCAAAGGACCTAACCCTATGTAGAAAAATCAATTCATCTGTAGCATATGGCCCTCACAGGTTTGTTTTTCTTTACCAAATTAGAGACTTCCCAACAAGTCATCCATCCTGAGACTAATCCCACCCAAACTCGCTTAACAATGGACACCTCTTCTCATCTACAACCAATTAACCCAAAACGCATACGCAATTGTGACAGGCATTCCTCACGTCTCAGTATCTCTCCAATGGATGGAACGACGTAGGATAATCCCACCAAAACTCGCTAAACTATAGATATCTCCTCTCATCTGCAACCAATCAACCCTAAACTTATTTGCAGTATTTATAATGGGCATTCCTTATGTTTCATCATCTCTCGTGTGGACGGAACAACATGGGATAGCCTAAAGGTGTCACATCATCACAACTCCATAAATTCCTCACCAAAACACCAACATTCTACAAAAAGCTGTTTCAAACCCTAAAAATTTGCAAATCAAACAAAAATACACAAACCAAACCCAATCAACGGGTGTGCAGAATCAGCTCATCTCAAACCACAAAAACCCTTCATCAAAACACACAGACCTAAGCTAAAAATAACATAATTTCCGCAAATCCAAAACACTAAACCATCGCAAACGGCGCTAAAACCCTAAAAACTGAAATCAAACAAAAAGTGAGAAAAACAACCTCCGAATCTGAGACGATGCGTCGGCACTCCTTGAGAACAGAAGGAGTTAAGAAGACCTCTTTACGGATCATGGTATCGTTCTTGTAGTTGGAGTTGTTAGCGTAACGGAGTTTACCGTCGGGTCGGAACTCAAACTCAAGGAACTCGTGGCCGAATTTGCCCTTGTGGCCCACGTAATACCTCAGGTAAAACTCACCGCCACCGCCGGCACCACCGTTCTCTTCTTCCGCCATCGCTTTCTACCGTCGGAGAAAGAGACTGATTTTTTTGTGAATTGCAGAGAGGCTGATGGTTCGGATATAGGATTACGGACCCAAGGCCCATGGTTCATAATAATGGCCTATAGATTTTGGATCGTTCAAACCACCAAGTGTGGCCCGTGGGGCAAATAATTGTATGAGTGGTTGATTTGGTTCTGGATAGAGGTGCACACCCAACCTGGTTATCCGGATCGGGTGCAACCCGATAGCTAGCCAACCCGGTTCCAACCCAATTCATCCCGTAGGGTTCAAACCGGTTTGTCCCCTCCACACACCCACCTGGATTCAAACTAGCTTTTTTTTTCAATCTGACCCAGTTTAAACATGGTATAAACCCGATATAGTATTTTTTACTATTTTGCCCTCTTGAAACCAGGTTGAACCCGACCCGGTTTCAAGTTTCACCAGGTTTGTGCTCCACTAGTTTTAAAGGTGCATAAAAGCATTCACAGTAAGTTTCCTATTTTAATGTGAGTAAGTGTTATATATTATTAGTGATGGCTGTGAGAGAAATAGAGAGAAAATTTATATGGATTGTATTGTGATTCTTCATATTTGGAGAAACACGGTACAACCCTCATAATTTTTTTAATGTTTGTAAAAGTGGTTGTGAGTGGAGGGTAGAGAAAAGATAATGCTAAAGATATTAAAAAAAATTATTATTTAATAGAAAGAAAAAGTAAAAAAGTAGTGTTTTTAATATAAATATGAGGATTGGAATGAGGAAGCTAGTGTGAATGCTCTAAAACGGTTTAGGTTCACAAACTAGTTCGGGTCCTGCTTCCAAGTCAATATGGTTTAAATTAAAAATCGTTATAAGGGAGAAACCGGTTAGGTCAAGAACCGGTTGAATTAAGGATAGAAACTGCAATGATTGAAACAATTGGGACTATTACTAGAGCACAATTCATAGCCGCTATGATTGAAAATTTGAATTTCTTTCTTTTTCACCAAAACAATATATCAAACCTCTCAAAATCATTAGGAGTCGTAGTGAATAAACTGTTGTTCCATTATAACATCCGACCTCACTACTTGAGGTGTTCTCCTTTATTATTTAGCAGCCTCATAGTATCATGTAAATTAAATACGGGGTCCCTCTATTCATGCTTGCACTTGATCATGTTGTTAATGACTCATTTTTGGGACCATTTCTTATTACATAAATGATAAACATCTTTTGAAGACTACGGTGGAATAAACGTTTTGTGTTAGTAGCAAAATTTGCATATCTTCGTACAAACACAAATCGGAACGTGTTTCATAAAGTTTCAACTCCTAACATTTAAGTAGGATTTAATAACAACGACACAAATCGGTAAATTATTTTCTAAGATTTTCTTATTATTAGTGCTACCATTTGTTTAAACATGTTATTTTTCATTTTTAAAATCTTTTAACTTGTTAGCCGTTAGTTATGATTAATGAAGTATTAAAGACCTCATGGGATAATAATCTATGATAAATTTATTGTGGTGATTTGAAAATCTTAAGCAACTCGATGATATCTAGAATAGATGCCCAACCTTATCCAGGAACGTTATAGCCCGAGCACGCTTTATTTTTTGTCATAAAGCACTTTCAAATATTTTAATAGTCGAATTTTACCGAGTAGATACGTCCCAATTTATGAGAGGAAGGTACCAGACTTGTAAAGAATGACTCGTGAAACTCCTACCATATATACTAGAAAAGGGCACACTTCGGGAAACATGGTTTTGATCGTAACAAGGTAGCCTTCCCTTAGACTGGATAGAATAGAGTAGCGGCTTAAAACTAAATAAATGAAGTTCGTGTCATTACATAATTTATATATTGCATACATCCTTTTCTACTTTTCTACTTTGTTTAAAAACATGACTAAACATATTATTAAATTATCAATCATTTTTACAGCGATCCCATCTTACATAAACAAATTAATAATATGTGCAAAAACATCGAATAAGGAAAAATCATCAATGGAAATCAGTTTATGATTTATTTTTAATTTTTAACTGCGTTTGTATTGTTTGAGACGTTATCAAATAAAACTAAAAATATTTTATTTTTCAAGGCAGAAGTTCTTATCACATAATGTAAAATCTAAGTAAAATTTTACTGGTATGCGGATATTCAAACAAGTTAACGCAACCGTACGTTCAATCATTTTCAATGTACCAAGATTTAGCCCGTGAGTGGTAACGTAAAGGTAAAATTCCTAGAAACCATGTAAAGTTGTCTAAATATCGGTAGTTAAGTTCACACCGGTTGATAAAATTTTTAAAAGTTAAATTAAATCTTGTTTAATCATTTACCACTTTTCTAAACAATTGCATTTTAATATAACGAGGATGGAGTATTTCTCGTATCAACTTGTCACACGTTGATTGTCGTAGTAGTCGAATAACAAACATTCTTAAATCATGAATTTCTCCATTTGATTTGGAATCATATTATATATAACTAGGCGGGTGTACGTACGCGGCGAAGAATAAAAAATATAACTCTTTTCAAATATGTTTTTATGGTGTAGTA
This sequence comes from Flaveria ramosissima, assembly GCA_025215565.1. Taxonomy (NCBI): domain Eukaryota; kingdom Viridiplantae; phylum Streptophyta; class Magnoliopsida; order Asterales; family Asteraceae; genus Flaveria; species Flaveria ramosissima. Next base: position 25,994,707 of record CM046035.1, read on the forward strand.
ATTTTTTAAAGAAAAGGTTACAACCATTTAAAAATGCGAGGTTGATTTAAATATCAATTGTTAAAGTGTGTAAAAGATAATTAAGATAATCAAATATAGTACAATAAAATTTTACTCTTAAACTTTTAAAAATTAATACATAAAACACATTCGTTCAGCTTAAATGCATTATAATATAGTAAATATTATAATTGATTTTGATTTAATATAATATAAATCTCAACCGTGGAGCCACCTCAAGCTTTTAACCAAATTTACCGAGTTTTAATTCCTCTGGAACGATTTTGTAATGACCTTCTTATTTTTACCAATATATATATTAGTGAAAAAAAATAAAAAATAAATAAAGATATTAATAGTTTTACCTTAAAACTATACGTATGATTTTCTTATAGACAAAAACACTCTAATTTACATATATCATAAATTTTTAAAATCATTATTAGTATTTGAATTTATAATCAATTGTTTAGGAAACACAATATTCTATCACTATAAATTCACATTGGACACACTTATATGAATGATTAAGTACCATCGTGTAACGACTTAGTAAACAATAAATCGTAATCTGAGTTCAACGCATGATGATTTGTGTAGTGATTATAGTTAATTACAAACTTTAAAAATTATTTTTAAAATTCTAGCAGGCGACATCCACTTCCTAAAGGTAAGATTTCAAGTTCTGTAACGTGTAAATTATGATGTATTAAATTAACTAGTGTGTGTCACCCGCGCTACGCGGTGATGACGAACTGATTTTTAGATGGAATAAATAAAATATATATAATATTTGATTTGTTCGGTATTAATAAAGTTTATATCAAAATATAGATAAAATAAGTATTTTTTTGTATTCGAAATTATTTAAAAATCTTGTCGAAATAAAAACAAACACTCTACAATGAGATATTTTAAATTTTAAAAATATTGTATTTTAAAAGTTATAATAATAACACAAAAGATATATAAGACTAATTATAATAAAAAATATGAGAGCAATAAAAATATTCAATGTAAAGTATTTCAATCATCAAAGAAATAACAAAGTAATATGAAGGGTTATTTATGTATAAAAGGGTTTTGAAGGAGTAGTGTGTAATTAAAAGAAACTAAAGGTTTGTGGTCAAAATAATAGTTTATAAACTATATTGTAGCTAACATTCATCTTTTATATAGATAGATAATACTAATTATCAACTTTTGTATGCTATTAGAGTTGTACCATGTGCTTTAGTGGGTTGTATCCACCTTTCTTCTTCTTCTTTTTTTTTAATCTTTAACTCTTTATTTTAACCCAAAACTTTTACATATTTTACAATTTACCCCCAATATTTTTTACTTTCAACTATGGTTCCCTATACTCTTCATATTTTACAAAGTTTTCGTTTTACGTTTCAGTTTGAATTTTGCGAGTTAACACGCCGCAACATGCGTGTGTGGTTTAATGTTTTTACGCTTATTTTTTCCCCGTTTAATGGATCCGTCGCAATGCGTTAGTCCTACATCGACTTATTGTTTTATATGTTTTAAGTTTTGCATGCGTGGTTCAACGCTTTTACGTCTACATTTCAATTAGTTTTTTTATTTCTTTTTAATACGAATTTTTCTGGTTTTTGTAGTCACTAATGGTAGTGTGTCGTTAATGGTACTTGGTATGATGTTACGCCCACCCGCAACGCGGGGGCTTAATACTAGTTTAAGTTAAAATCTAAAATGCTACCATCACTTCCCATTAGTCGGATTTTCTTTCCTCGCCTTGCAATACTATAACAAATCATTTATCGAATTCAAGTATGAATTCTCTATGTAAAAAGGTACCACGATTCTTACAACAAGCCTCTTCAGTGGCGGAGCTTGAACATTATCGTAGGAGGCGCGGGGGCGAAATTAATATTCTTTAGGGGTGACGAACTCGATATTTATATAAAAATTTGACATTTCTCGTATGTCAAACTTTGTAGTTAATTTCCTGTCATTGGTAAAACAACATTAACTTCGCTTGAAGATGCAATAACACCCACAGATGATTGTTATTGCCACTTTGGAAAGCCATAGTGTTTGTTTGAGAGCGTTTTTAACATCTGCGAGAACGTTTTTGTGTTTTTATAGTGTGTTTTTACATTTTTTGAGTGTTTTGATCAAACCAGTACATTCAATACTTATTTATAGTAACATATTGGGGGCAAAATGGTCTATATAAATAGAATAAAAAGGTAAATAAAACCTGGCTATATAAGCGTTAGAAAACTGCTAGACGTTGCCAACACTCGAAGCCTGTTCCGAAATGGTATTTTAAAACCGTTTCAAACCGGTTGTTTCTGGAATTAAGAACCGTTCTCGAATCGACAGTTTGAACTAGGTTTGGGACACTCCTTTTTCTTGGGTAGTTTGGAACTAAACCAGTTTCAGTTTGGTATATCGGTTTGAGTTCGTGAATCGCTTTTTAACCTCTATTTGTACGTGTATTCTAATATTAAATCATATTTATGTAACTATAAAGAGACGAAAAATGAGATGAACATTTGAGATGGCCTAAGATGATAACAAATTAAACTAAACCAAAATAGTTTGCACTTAATTATATTGTTCTTAAGACGAAGTGTTTTGATTTATTATAAGCGATTTTAAGACAAATAAGATATGATGTTTAATGTTTCAAACACGTCATTTGCAAGAAAATCACAATAAATTCAATAATTAGTAGAAACAAATAAAACATATTACAACATGTATAAATAATCTGATTATACAATTGAGATTAAAATTCCCCAAAACCCTAATAGCCCCACCAAGACTATATTTGATCCATCACGAATAGACACAACACCACCAGGCACAATAGTTGAAGGATTAGTATTCTTGGAGCCACCACTCTCCGCCTCAGGTACACCACTAAGAGGCGCCTCCGCTAGAGCCGATTGGTTTCTTTCCACTATCACATCAAGCTTCATTCCAGAATAACAGTACAACCTATTACCGCAAAAGAAATACCTTTCTCCAGGACTCGTAAGAGGAATGGAAGTGTTCCCATCACTAAAACATTTTATAACATTTGTGGTGTTGCATGTTCGAAAACTCTCTTCGCCCACCTCACAAACACTGTTTGTAGACGAGTACTGAAATACTAAAGAAACAAAAGGAATTTATAACATCAAACAAGTAAATAGTTTATAAAACACTAAAATATAAAAAGAAATAGTTACCTAAAACATCTCCAACGATAAACTTCTTCCCTTGCTCCCACGTATCAAGATTCGTGCTAATGTCCCAACCAGAGTTGTCCCCGACTATATATGTGTTAGCATTGGATGTTATTGCGCACGCAAAGGCGACAAGACTAAGAACCACAACCACAACCTGCTTTCTCATGTTAATGCTTCAATGTGACCCTTTGAGATTATTATGTCGTATATATACTTAAGGTTGGTTGCATCTTATTTACCAAATCTAGATGACCTAACCAACCACTATGTGGCAAATGATGAATTTCGTTTAAAAATTTGGATTTTGATTATTTTGATTGATTCAAGATCCAACGGCCGAGGGCTATACGATTTTGATGATTGTGATTTTACTAATTATGATGTTGTACGGTACAATAGGTTAAAGCGTTAGTCAACTTATATGTGGGTTGATGAAGAAAATACTGAAGGTATGGTTTGGTGGTTGGTGGCAGTTGAACACCTTTTTTTTTGTTCCTTATGTTTCGATCTTCATATTTGTTCTCCCAAGAATTCTAGAGAGATGGTAATTTCATTTATTTTTTAATATTAATAAATAACATAGTGTTGGTAATTTCTGACACGAAACTGTTTACATGACTTGTCATTATATGAAGTTTAACATGTTTGTGTTTGATCTTAACAAGTTTCGTGTCTTAAACTACTTGGCACGTTTAGACACGAATATATTAAGTGTTTAAACTGGTTAACACATATCTAAATTCGTGCATAAACCTATTTATATTTATCATTTTTTTAAAGTAAAACTTATTTTTGGTTTTTCTTAACTCTAGCTAATAACCCAGAGTATACAACTTTATTTTCATATTCACAAATCACAATTTCAGTTCAGTTCCTTACAACTTTCGTATTGTTAGTTGAAACTTTAATGGGCTTTTGTTCTAAATATGTTAACTATTGTTCTGGAAGAATATATTATCATGGAATTTAATTTCTGGTGATCTTTATTTTGTTTTGTTTTTAATTAACCATGTTAAATGTGTCATGACATGTCGTGTCACAGGTGATATTAATCGTATCATAACTTATAATAGGTCGAGTCATGTTATGTATATATTAATAGGTTTGTGTCTGTATTCGAAGAGAATAACACTATTAGCTTATGGTGTCATGTTTGTGTGTATACACACATGTCGTATCGTTTCGTGTGATATTAAACATATAAACCTATTTTCCCGGTTGTAGTTAAAATCTCAAATATCAATGTCTTCTGAATTGTGTCATTTGAAGTAGGGGTTTTCATTGGTGTGGTTAATTTCAATGTTTTCAGAACCGGATCAGACATCGAACCGGACGCCTTACTGGTTTGGTGGTCGGACCGGTCGCACCGGATTTAAGAACCGCATGACGTCATAATTATATAGTGTGTATATATATATATATAATTTTTATGTGCCATTAATTTTATGTAAATATAGAAAAACAATAGTCTATATTAATTTTTGTGTAACATTAATTTTTATGATCCACATACCCATTTATCCATGTTCTTAGTCCAATTTGTAAGTTGTAACATTAATTAGATGGCCCATAGCCCATTTAAAATTTTTAAGCTTACAAAGACCCTAAAACATGCTACACAAACAACAGTCGTAATCACCATCTCTTCACCAAGGGGGTGTTTGTTTTTTGAAAAAACCTCTTCCCCACCTCTTCATCTGCGCGCACGCAGACGCGGGAAGAGGTTTTTACTTCGCAGAGTGTTTGTTTTCTGGAAGACGTTTCATTAAAAAACGTCTTCCTGACGTCTGCACGGAGAAGATGTGGAACAAGGTCTTCTGATCTCTTCACAACCTCTTCTAACCCTTTTCTTCTTTCATTTGAACCCACCTCCCCACTCTACCCATCGCCCCCACTCCACAACACCGCCCCCGTCAGTCCCTTCAAACGACTCCGCCGCCGCAGCCCCTAAGACCGACCACCACCGTCGTCTTCCACCCCCTTCGACCCCCACCCCCTTCGGCCCCTTCGACCCCCACCCCCTTCGACCCCAAGCAGCCCCTTCGACCCCACACCTCTTTGGCCCCCCTTCAACCGCCCCCGTCAGCCCCTTCGACCGACCGCCACCGCAGCCCCTAAGACCGACCGCCACCGTCGTCTTCCACCCCCTTCGACCCCCACCCCCTTCGGCCCCTTCGACCCCCACCCCCTTCGACCCCAAGTTAGATTTTTTCCAGTAAAGATCATAATTACAAAGACCCAGTTGGATAATATCTTGCTGACCACATAAACTTGTAATCCATCAAACAAGATTTACAAAATATAAGATAAAAATAAGGTTTGAGAGTCACTAGCGTTGTGGAAGTGGTGATGTTTTGCAGAGTGAACCCTTGAACCCCAGAAATCCATTGCCATATTTTCCGGCGAGAAAAAGCGCTAAAAGCTTCTTGTTTTGCCAGAAAATCAAGAAACAGTGAACCAGAAAATGTTGAAGATTGAGATTTATGAAGAAATTTTCGTACTCTTTGTTATGGATGTTATAAAGATTGAATCTTTGAGGTGGAGTGTACTTTGACGAGTATTTATATTTTAATGTATTTCCATGACTTTTATTTATATATTAATGTATTAGTTGTTTTTAAAGTTTAAAAAATAGATTTAGTTTAATTACAGAATATTTCAGCATTCTGCAGATGTTAAAAAAAAACAAACAGTTTTTTTCTTGCAGACTGCAGACATTTGGTCCACCTCTTCTGCTGCAGATGTCTGCAGATGTGGTCCGCAGACTGCAGACGTTTTCCTGCAGAAAAAACAAACAGCACCCAACTCTTCACCAGCTCTGCAGCAACACTTACCTACTTTCTTCTTCAAATCATTTCTACTCCATCATCTAAATTCTAAAACATCTTTAATTTTCTATTCATCTACACTTGAACCTCACATTATAGATCAAAAATTGCGATCATTGAAGCTTCCCGTTGTTCTTCGCATCTTTACCTGTGGATGTACGATGAGTTTCAGCCAAGAACTCACCATAGAGAGATTAAGATGAAAGATGAGATGCTTCTGGTTAATAAACACCGAACCAACCGGTAGACCGGTTTTCCGATTCGACCGGCAATTCGCTACCAACCGGCCGGTTTTCTCAACATAAAACGAGTTAGGGTGGATCGACCACCGGAGTTACCGAATCCTGGTCGGACCGCCCGGTTCGATCCGAGCTTGAGAACATTGGTTAATTTCCTCTAGTTACCCAGTTCGGGTTATTTGTTTTATTTAAAACTAAATTCAAATTTATTCATTTTGGGTTTCCTCGAGGAAACCAAATTCAACCCAAGTCTGATTTCATCCCACAAGTAACTTCTATCTTAAGAGAAAGCTAGTATTAAGACTCGTGAGTTACGGTGAACAAGTAAAATCATGAAAAAGCTAATATCGAAACATTGTCACGAACGTGTGCGTTAAAAAGAGTGTTGATAACATATATTACCTTATATAGGAAAAACAAATCCAGGAAAGAAATTGTTAACTTCAAACAACATGGATTAAATTTGTGATCTTTTAAAAATAACATCTATAACTTCTAATAAAGCAAGGTTTATTTTGCCACTTGTTATTCTCTTAACCCATGATTTTGTCACTTGTCATTTTTCTAGACATCCACAAATTAATTTTCCTCTAAAAGGTATTATTGTAATTTAAATACTCATACAAATTTCTCTCTCTTATTAAAAATAAATTTTATTAATTGCTATATTTCACTCTCTTATCTAATCTTTTTAAAAAATCAAACTTTTTTTTAAATAGATTTTATGAAGAAAATTAGAAATCACATCTTTTAATCAATATCTAAATAACAAGAAACTAAAGTTTTATATAATATGAAATTTTCTAAAACACTAAACATTTTTTAAACAAAATATTTTAATTTATTTTTAAAAAAATTATAAACATGTGAAATATTTTAAACTAGTAAACAACCAGAATAATTACAAACCAGATTTAATAAAAAAGATTTTTTATAAAAAACCTTAAAAATGAATGTTTAAAAATGAAATTTTTTACATAAGGGAGTTAAAAAATGGTATATTTGTTTTATTTATTAAACTAAAGTATATATAATTTTTATTATATTTACATTAAAATATTATACTTACATAATTAACATCATATTTTTATCTTTAAACATGATTTTATAATGCATAAGTTTTTATTAATAATTATTTAATATTTTATTTATTCAATACGTGTATTACACGAGGGTTAACCTAGTGTTAAATATATTTTAATATATTAATTTGCCCTTGCTAAGAAAAGGTTGCCAACGTTAAGGGAAGAAAAAATGTATGTTACACATATGAATACACGTGGCAAGGTGGATAAAAATGGAAATATATGAAACAGTGGTGGTCAAAATCAAAACATCTAAAACGACAACAAAATGGATGTTTTTTAACGGTTGGGTTATACAAACATCCATTTATGTTATTGAGACACTCTATTGGCTCTATCTCTCTCCATGTATCTATATGTATGTATAAAAACATATAAAAATAATAAAATAAATTAAGTATATTAATAACATACCCCTTTTTTAATAATGAGTTAATTACTCATAGCCTCATTTAGCTATAATCTTACTTATATTTCAATGGCCATCAGTCTCTCGTCGAAACCTGTGACAAGAAAATAAGATGACGAAATTTTCTATATTTATCTGTCAGCATAAGGCAATAAGTCCATAAGGGTATATTTGCTTACAAATTTTCAATTATGTTCAGTTTTGGCGTTACCTTATCGTCTTAGAGCATTTACATCTTGTTCTCTAAAATTGTTTGAATGTATTTCTTATAATATATAGAATACTTGTGAGTAAAGAAGAAAAATAATAAAACAGTTTATCTGTATATTTAAATAAACACTGTTCAACTCTTATAATATTTTAATATTTTTTAAAAGTGTTGTAAATGTAAAAGAGAAACAAAAATGTATGATAAATGTATAAAAATATTATTTAATTGAAAAAAAAGAAAAAAATAAAAGTTTTAATTTATTTATAAGAATAAAGATTAAAAAAGTTAGATGGGAATAATCTTATACACCATCTTGAAATATTCATCCCCATTTAACCTTTTTTATGTTATTTAGAACAAAAAATAATATTAATAATTTTTAAAACAATAACGATGCTTAAAAGATAACAAGAATAATTAAAGCCATGATCACACCAGTGATATATTCTTAATTTTATTTACTAAACTTAATCTTTAAAGTAATCCCGTAAAACTAAATATAAAGCATGTCTTTTCGAGTGTTCTATGTCTTATTTGTAGCGGTGTTCCAGCTAGTCATCCTTAGAGCGCCAATTACACGGTTCACGGACGATCACAGATGATAGTGTATAGCGTCCATGGCTTAAGGATGAAATACATGCAAATATGTGCTCATGAACATTCATGGCTAGCCCTTTCATGTCTTCTCAATGATTTTCAGTTATTATAAGTTTATAACATATGCAAAAGAAATTGTAGTATTAATGCTTTATGAAATTTATGTCAATACCCTAGTCGTTTCCAGTTACGTCCAAACGTAGACTACCGGCAATTTATACGGACACGTATACAAAAATAAGAATGTAAGAAAGTTTACTTTTTAAAAACTCGAGAGTAAGGGTTAAAATGACATTTTACAAAGTTATAAAAGGTTTTAAGGGTGAAAGTGCAAAGACTTAAAGTAAGGCATTTATAGAAATAGACACATAAACGTTTTATATTTGACCGAGTAAATTTAGTTTTGCATATAAAAATATAGACAACAAAGTTTTAGGTGATTGTAAGTAAATTGTGTATAAAAATATGAACGTAAAAAATTATACTTTAAGATAAAACTTGTATAGTGATAAACCAAAACTTTAAAAACTTGAGTAGGTGAGAGTTATATATAACAAAGTTTTTAAAAAGTAAGAAAGCATAAAAAAAAATGAACCTGTGGGTTTCGAACCAACGACCTCTTACAGAAAAGACAGCGGTAACCACTACAACAAGCAGAGAGTTTATGTATATTTTAGAATCACGTATACATATCGTTATAGTAAATGCGGAGAAAAAAAAAAAATAAAATAGTAAGGTTAAGTCCAATAGTTACGTGACACGTGGCCATCCCAATAGAACCATCACCGATCTTGCTAAATGAGTTATAGTTAATTAACTAGTATAAAGCCCCTTGCGTTACAGCGGGGGTATAAAATCATGCTAGGTAGCACCAATGGCACGCCATTGCCAATGACCACCGACACCGAAAAAGCTTGTTTTAAAAAATAAAAAACAAAAAAAAAACCGAACAAAAAGTAGACGTCAAAACGTTGAATCACACATGATAAACGTAAAACATATAAGATAATAAGTCAATCTAGGATCCGTGCGTAGCGGCGGGAACGTTAAACGGGGGAAATAAGCGTAAAAACGTTATACTACACACTCACTCTGAGGCGTGTGAATTCGCAAAATTTAGACCGAAACATAAAACGAAAAGTTTGTAAAATATGAAGAGTATAGGAACCAAAGTTGAAAGTTTGGAGCTAAATTGCAAAATATGTAAAAGTTTTGGGTTAAAAGTTAAAGATAAATAAATGGACAAAGATGGGTATAACCCACTAAGGCATATGTACAACCTATTATACATATTAAAGTTGGTAATTAGTATTATATAAATGTATTTAAAAGGCTAAAAAGAGGAAATTTATATGATTATATAAAATCCATTGTTGGTCTATATTTTATATAAAAATATAGGGACCAAAATGATATTTTATTAAAAATAAAATGTCAAAAACCTAAAAGAAAAAAAAACTCTTATGGCCAAAAAATAAAACTGTAAAATTATATTGTCGCAACCAAGTTGCTATTTAATATAAGAAATAATTTAACTTAAACTTTCTATAGATGAAACAAACGTCTCCAAGGAAAATCAAGACAGTAAAATGACGTACTTTTTAATTAAATGGTTGTGATTTCAAAACCTGCAAAATGCAAGAGTGATTATTTTAGAAATCGAGTAGATATAGGGTAGAAAACTTGTATGTTTGCCGGTTTAAGATACATAAATAAACAAAACAAACCGTAATATTTAAATCCGATTGAAACTTGACCTTTTGATAAGGACGGGGTAGGGAATAAAGTTGTAAAAGAAGATGACTAATCCCTCGTGCCGATGACATATTAAAGATCGGGTCAAATAAAAACCGTAACAAGTTACATGAACAAGTTGGGTGTCGTTTGCAATTACAGAATTTGAGGTACAAAAAATATTGGTCCACGCGCACCCAACCTCATTTTCCCAAACTTTGGAACCGTTTCATATGCGAGGTTGCATATTGTCCGTTTATAATAATTAAATATATATTATTCTTTTGTTATTTTTATAATGTAAATTTTCTTGTTTTCTATTTCAGTTTATCATGGAAGATTTATGCAATGTTTTCAGAACCGGATCTGACGTCGAACCGGACGCCTTACTAGTTTGGCGGTCGGACTGGTCGGACCGGTCGAACAAGATTTAAGAACCAGATAACGTCATAATTATATATATATTATATTATATATATATAGTTATATATATAATTAAATATAAGTGATTTATATATGTATTTTATACTTATATGTAAAATTCAACTATATTTGTATATCCAGCACACTAATTTATGGTTAAACACCGTGTTTTTACACATTAAAATCAAATATATATATATATATATATATATATATATATATATATATATATATATATATATATATATATATATATATATATATATATCAAAATACGGTTCGAATCGGTCCGGTTTCCCGGTCCAACCACCGATTCAACCAGCCCAAAACGATTCATAGCGAACCGGACCGGCCACCTAGCCGATCCCCGATCGGACCGGACCGTTGGACCGGCTGGTCCGATCCGGTCCCAACAACATTTGATTTTATGTGGTCTTTATTGATATTGGCGGAGCCCGAATTTTTTATTTATGGGGTAATTTTTTTGGAGCTAAGATTTCTAACAACTCGATGTCAGAAATTTCGGATCGGGTCGGGTCTGATAAAATTTCTAGACATTTCTAGCTTACTTTTGAACTATCAATTTGATGAAGCATATCAAACCCCGTAATTTTGGTTTAATAAAATTAGAGAATCTAACAATGAAAGAGGCATAATTGAAAAAATAGAGAATCTTACGAGTTTTGTGATAAGAGGAACTCTTTATCTTCAGAAGACTTAAGGGTTGTTTGATGATCAAGTATAAGGTGGTATTCATCTTGTTGTTAGTTATAGTTTAGTTATTATTATAATAGAATCTAGTTTAGTTTTGTTACTATTGTATTATGTGGCATGCGAAACTACATAAGAAACTGTAGTTTTGCTCGATAGTTTCACATGGTCACAGAGCATGACAGTTTAGCACTATGCGAAACTGTATGCGAAACTAGATCCTGTATAAATATGTTTGTTTGTTTATCATTTTGAAACTCTTGGAAAATTAATAAAATACTACTGATTTGAGTTCATTGTGTATTGCTAGGAGCTTATTATTGTTATCTTTCATCATTGTTCTTAATCATCTTATCAAAAACTTATTTCAAATGGGTTTTGATTGAATTGTGTTTATTCTTGTATCATTATTTGGTCTCCAAGTTATTGAAAATAGTGATAATTTGAGGATTCTGGTGTTAAAACTTCATCAAAAGCAAGTTTAAACGATCATTTGGACCAACATTGTTTGACAATTTTTGAATGATTAACTGCTAAACCAATAAAAGGTCTGAACCATTAAGTGCTAAAACATTAAGAGGTCTGAACCATTAAGAGCTAGTATATCGTTTAACTATTTAAAGGCAAATATCTGACAAATTCAGATGATAGGTCTTAAACATCCAACAATAGACCTCTTGATCATTTAGCATTAGTATAATGCTTAACCATTCAGAGGCAAATGTCTGAACCATTCAGAAATTGCTCGTGAAACAAGCAATTTGAACCATTAAGAGGTTGAAACAAACAACTCAATAATCAATCGTTAAGTTTTCTTCCAATTTTCCTCAAGTAATACACAAGAAAAGACACAAAACTATATGTCTAGGCATAAATAGAGAGATCAACAGCATATTTGTAAAGCTAGGTTTGAATCTCTAATCTAGAAAAATAAACAAAGAAACAAAATTTAGTTAAGAGTCAAAGAAAACAAACTTTCAATTGTGTCAGGGTGAGGGTCGATGGAGGCTACCATATATAGGGTTAAGTGTTTTGGTAGGTTAAAAGGTATTTAAGTTAAGGGTATAACAATAACTTTATATACTTAAAAGGAATGTCAAAAATCCTTTGTAGGAATTAAACTCAAGATCTCAAATGAAAATAGACGTGTGCGGAAAGGAGAAAAACTAGTGAACCGAATGTGAATTGTTTGTTACATCTTGAACTTAGTAATACTAAAGGTTAACCTTCAGAAAAACTATGGATTCACATAAAATTTCGGTATTATGCGGTCCATTACTAGTTTAAAAATCATTGGGGTCACCTAACTCCGTCACCGAAGGGTAGTTCCGCCCTTGTGCATTGAAGCCACTTGATATAGTAATTTGTTATGTATTATTTTAAGGTTATAATAGAAAGGTTGATGCAACCAAAGTAACCAAAGAGCTTCCACCATGCATGCACTACTGTACAAGGTATACGTTACTTCGGAAGTTTTACACTCCACATAAAAAATATTCTAAGTGTAACATCTTCCGAAGCCAAAGACCAAATCTTTCGAAGCCAAAGAAGAAGCATTCTAAAGCTTCAAAGACAAAGTCTTTCGAAGCCAATAAAGTGAAGACTGATTTCTTTGAAGACAGAGAAGGCATGCTTTCTCTGATCTACTTTTTTATAAAGCTGACCCACTTTTCACCGCAACTCTGAAAACTCACCAACTTGTATAAGTTGGTGAAAAGGTTTATGCTTTTGCAACTATAGATTAAGGTTTAGAGTTTGTAACTTTCTACTACCTTTTATCCTTTTCTAATATATTAGGATGTAAGCTATGGCATGTCATAGTCACTAGTCAAAAGGCTTGTTGTCTAGATTAGTGTTTCCAGCTGGCTTTCAAAGTATGGTTGGCTGTAGGATGTAGTATAAAATATCTTAGTTTCTTATATTTTATCTTATACTTTGTAACACTTGTAAAGGAACTTGAGAGCAATATACATCATTCTTGAAAACCATATTCATCCGTTCTTGTTTTTAGTTCAGTCTCCTTATTTACTTGTGTTCTTAGTATCTCATATATAAACCTGGTTCCCTATTTGATCTGTTAAGTGTTCTAATACTCTCCTTATTGTGAGATTGATTGTATTGACATCTCTTAACCGGTCATGCAATTATATTTTTTAAAAGTTTTTTGTATTAAAAACTTCGTATTTTATAAAATTTTATTTTTAAGATTATAATGTTTTTAATTATCAAAGAATATGTTTTATAATTTGGAATGTATATAAATAATCATAAGCATTTAATGTATCATATAACAGTTAACTTTTATTCTAGTAACTAGTACGGACATATGTTCAAATTCTACATGGATCCTAAATAGACAATGTAAAAACATGACACGTAGGCTGTAAACATTTTAATTTATTAGTATAAACTAGACTTAAGACCCATGTAATACACAGGTTCAATCATTAAAAATTGATTTTGATTAAAAAGTTTCGTAAGTCATAATATTATTGTTAATACTTTGAATATTGAATTTTATGTTTAATTATTTAAAATCACTTATATCTAATATTAGTAGTTTTTCTTTATTATAAGTCTAAATAGTGTATAATATGGAATGAAATGAACTTATAGATAAAAAATTTAAGGTAATAAACAAATTATATTGAACATGATAACATCCATAAACATTCGAAAACTTCTTTGTATACAAATTTGATGTGTTGTTTGTTAATTTATCATTATTGTCTAATATTAATAATTTTAATTCATGTCTACTTGTAACTCAAGATAATACAACATAGAGCTTGAATCAGTACCAGTGACCAAATATGCAATGATTACACACAAGTTTGAACTATCTTTGTAATTTTTAAATTTGGAGACCAAACATGCAAATTGATTAAATCACAGGGACCATTTGTGTAATTTTCCCTTTTTGTTGACTAAAAACATAAATAAGTTTCATGCTTACATCAATTAAAACAAACTCAAAGTTTCATGTTTTCATAAACAAAAACATAAATCAGTCAAATTGATTTAAAAAGACCAAAATGCTAAAGTTTATCTTGAAATCAAAATCGCAATTCTTGAATCGTACGAATCACTGCTACTGTTGCAATTAAGATTTGTATATATGAGCATTAAATTAAAACTTTATAGAAGAGATGTTGTCATTTAAAACTTGGGTTGTGAATGATATTAAATATATCAATAAATGCGTAAAAGTATAACTTACAATCTATTTCAGGGTTTTATTTTGAAACTATCACATATACCCTTTGTAATGAGTTTTTTTTTCAAAGTAGGGTTGGTAGAAAAATAATTTAACAAAATGAATGTTTTCAAAAATATTTAGCAAAATGTTTTTTTAGTGGAAAGTTAATTTTTCTTAAAATATTTTTGTTTTTAATAATGTTATTCAAGTAAAATTAAAAAGATAAAGTTTCAATAAAATAAAAACTAATTTAGCACGTGTCATGATTTTGAAATATGTTTTAGAGTTCTTTTATTAAAGGTTTTCTTAAAACCTTTTTAATAACGTTTTCTCATACGAAAATATTAATGCTCTGTCATCAATATTTTTTAACGTCTCATTATAGAATACATGTTTTTATATAGAAAAGATTTTTTTATGAAATTAAATGGTTTATGTAATTTTTTTTAAAATGACGATATATATTATATAACTGTTGTAAACATAAATTATATATAGTAATAATCATTTATATAAGTATATACATAAAGATATAAAAATAAAACAAAATCATACACGCTATGTTTCGTCTTGCGAGCCGGCTCGATCTCAACATTTGAAGCTCGGGCTCAAAGCCACTTATTAAATGATCCGTAAAATGAGTTCGAGCTTGTTTAAGCTCAACTTAGTTAGAGTTTTTAGCGTTTCTCCCCTAATTGTTGTTGGGAGTCTATTAGCAACATACATGTCCTCGGTAAGTAAGGATTACATTTAGAGTTCGTAAAATAAAATAAAATTAAACCATTAATTTTTTTGTTTCGTCATGATATTTATATAAAACATTTTTAAAGAATGCATTTTTTTGTTAAAAATGGTTTTTCTTATTACATCTTTTAAGTTACTTAAAAACATTTTCAAGAATACATATATTTATTACATATTTTTTCAAAAGAATTAAAAAACAAGTGTGCCTACTTTTGTGAAATTGAAACAAAATTATAATGAAAAAATTCAACTTTTCTATATGAAAGACAATTTAAATTAAGTCTTAGTGAATTAGAAAAAAGTTACATAAAAACTTTATGTTTTTAATTATGACATATAAACCAAATAGTTTTACAATTTTATTAGATTTTGTACTTGACTCTTTTTAAATAATATTATTTTAAAGTGAAATAAATTTATCCAATAACATTATAGTGAGAAAAAAAACACTTCATTAAACACCTATTTTTGTAAATATATTTTCTATATACATTAATTTAAGGGAAAAAACTCATTTTATAATTATAGTAATAATTGATTTTATTCAAATTAATTATGACTAAAAATAAGGATGATACATTTTTAGGCAGGAAATCAAAAAAATAAAGGCCTAAGAAAATGACAAGTAACATTAAAAATATTGTTTTATTAGTAAGTATAGATTGGATACTTTGATTATTGGAATATACTTGAATTAAAATTTTTACCTTTTGGGATTTTCTAAAAAAGAAAAAAGAAAAATGAAACTAGATACCATAGTTGAAAGGAAATAATATCATTGCTCTTAAACCACGATAAGGGATGCATATTTATAAGACCCACTAGGTTAAACTACGCGTTACGGCGGTCTTTTTTAGTGTTACTTTTTCTCGAGCTTGTCGTGTTTACTTAATCATCCAAAGGTGTCACTTTCCGGTATTCTTAATGAGAAAGTATGCCCCTCCTAGCACAAAAAAGAACATTAAATATACACACGATGAAAACAAAACGTTGATCTTCCAAAAATATAAGAATATAATCAAACTAACCCATATACAGCAAACTACAAACAACACTTACAGCCTGCAATGTACCTTGAACTTGAAAATAATGACTTGAATTGACTTTTTAATCTTAAAGATTCATATTCAAAGAGACAAACTGTATTGAAAAATTACATGTAACTGCAGATTTGGCTACCTAATAAGTAGTTAAATTGCACCCAAAGATCATATCCAGATGCTGCTGTAATGTGCTATTTGATCGATCATTTGTAAAGGACCTCGAAACTAAAATTAGCAGGCTACACAAATCACATGTCGAAACATTTTCATGAAATCAAAGAGTTAGTTTGAACACCTAATGTTCATTTAATTGATTCATTTTGTGACTAAACCGAATAAGAAATTTAGTATACCAAGTGCTTGGCGATCCTTGTATAGTTTATTTATGATTTTGTGTTGTACCTAAATATAATCAACATATGATCAAAGTTGTTTCGAGACCCATAAATTAAGATACAATGCAGAAATTTATTTATAAGAAAGAAATACAAACACATTAAGAAAACATCTTGAGCGATACAATCACATATGTAGAGAATTAAAGTTCTTTTTTCTTCATAGACGTGTTCTATGATCATCCAGTTTCAGTTGTGTATTTTTAATCATGAATTACATCATTACTATTCCCTTTAATCAGCTTTGCTTACTATTTGCTGTGGTTGTTGTCATATTAATATTTAGTCTAAGAAATTCAAAGCAATCAATATAACACATGTAAACTAAGCATGTTGAAGTCAATTATGTTTTTCTATACATGGCCCATTTCAATATCAATCATTTAAGAGTCCAAAACAAATGTAGAAAACATGGATTATTTTAGAGAGAAAAATACTCTTGCTTCGTTCTCCCGGCCTTCTTCATGGCTCATGCCATCAATTAGGATTTTTTTATACAATCAAAGACAATCATAAAAATCTAAAAAAATGTAGAAAACACAAATTAGTATGAGATACCTGATATATTTCACTTGCCATCGCGGTCAAGGGCCACCATACAAACCCTAGCAACCACCATTAGAGCATTCACAACCTGTTCCCTAAAATTATGTGAGTGTATTCCCTATATTATATAGTATGTGTATAAGTGGTTGTGAGTGAATGATATGAGAAATTTACTGTTCAATCTGTATTTTTGGAAAACACTATTCAAAACCCTATAATGATTTTAATATATTTTAAGTAGTTGTGAATGGTGGAGAGAAAAAAAGTAATGATAAAGTTAAAAAAGAGAGAGAAAAAATAATAATTTTTAATGTAATTATATAGATAAACTCCAATAAATATAGGGAATGAGTTGTGAATGCTCTTATCACCCGTGTGGTTATTATTACAAATTGAATCCTTTCTTGGCACCGAATACTGTTTGCCGCTGCCGGTGAATGACCTAATATTTCTATTTCGTCTCGGTTCTCAAAAGGGTTTAACCGCCCATGTTCAAAATAATATAAGTTTGATGATTTAGAACTTACAACAAGCCTTCCATACTAATGACATGATATTAAGATTTGAAGAAAGTAAATATAATAAACAATAAGCGATGATGAAAATGTACGTAAAAGGACAATAAATTCCTATAGTTGTGGAACGGTTTTTGGCAATATACCAATTAATCTAAATATTAAGGTTGTTTGACACAACTTGATTGATGTGGGCGCCAGAAAAACTCCACTTTTAGTATTTTAGCAAAACGAACTTTACACTTGTGTCACCATCTTTTTTAATGTGTCTATTTATAGTAACATTGAACAAAAATGTATACATAACAATTCCACAATGTAACATTTAAAGGCCTATAAATAGGCATGCACTTTCTTATGCTACCAAACTCACTCTACTCGTAGAACGTTTTAACATGGAGAGTGATGATCGTGATGTGAACAAGGCGTTTCCGATAGGTGAAACACCGCAAGAACATAGGTTTTCACACGTTCCTAAACGTTATGAGCTCTCAGCATCCGATAAACCTAGTTTGACGCCTGAAATTGCTGATGTTGCCGTCATTGACTTTGCTGGACTCGATGACCCTATTCAACGCCCCCAGATCGTCAAGAACATTGGAAAAGCGTGTCGTGAAAATGGGTTCTTTCAAGTAACTTTTTTTTATTACGTTTTCAATATTAATAATGTATACAGTTTCTTACAAGTGTACACAAGCTAGTATTTCCTTTAATCATTTTTTTTCATCGTGGCAAGATAATCAATCACGGGATACAGCAAAAGGTGCTCGATGAAGCACTCGCAACTGCGTTTGAGTTTTTCAATTTGCCAATGAAGGAGAAGACAAGATACATGTCGAATGATGTTCACAAGCCGGTTCGTTACGGGACAAGTATAAAGGATGGAGAGGACAAAGTTCAGTTTTGGAGGATCTTCCTTAAGCAGTATGCACATCCTCTCGATGAATGGATTCAACAATGGCCTGATAACCCACCCGATTACAGGTAATCTTTAAAATTCGTGTTACTTTGTACAATTGTTTATATAAACATTTAACCATATTATTATAAATAATATATATGTTTTTCTAAAACAAACCCCACTTGACTATAACAGCATCACACCTGAAACTACATGTCATGGGCGTTTATTCTTTTTTTTTCACCGTGAATCCGGAACCACTTGGAACTTTAAAAAAGAGGAAAAATATATTAAAAAAACATAATCTCAAACAATGTTTACTGGAGTTGGTTTTGGAGATTAAGCATTTGGAAATTAACCCCCAGGAATCTAATTTATTAAAAATGATTATATGATGTTATATTATATAAACATACCGTTTGATAAATTTCGTTTTACTTCTCACATGATTGATCAATTTCGACATGATTTGGTTAAGGTTGCTCTAATTTATGTACCTTCACTTTGGATTGTTTGACTCCTCACACCCTTATAGTTATTAGTATGTTCATTTTGTACTCATCATCTTTGTTAAGATTTTGTAAGAGCAATGAAAATTTGATCATATTAGTGTTAACTCCTTGTAGCTAGGTTAATCAAATGAAAGCTTTTAAGTTATCAAATAGTTAATATCGTTTCTATTAATAGAAAATTTTACCTTCCATAGAGTTAGCGACTCTTACTAGTGCTCTAAGCGAATAAAGGACATCCATATGCACAATGGTTAAGTATTGACACTTTTGTTTTAGGGTATAGATAATAGATATATAGATATAGAGAGAGAGATATATCAGACAGAGAGAGAGACATAGAGAGACATAGACATACATACATACATAGAGACAGACATACAGACATACATACAGACATACAGACATACATACATACATACATACATACATACTACATATATATATATATATATATATATATATATATATATATATATATATATATATATATATATATATATATATGCATGTAAACGGTTATGTTTGATGTCTATAACATGAATAACAATGACGTGTCATTCTTGACGTACTTATACATTTCCGTACATAGCGGAACTTGTAACGCACGTCATGAGTTATGTTAACATACTAAATATACAGTTATACTTGGCAGATATGCACTTATAAAATTATATTTGTACGTTACACAAAAAGTTGTATTTGTACTTTATATGTCGTTAGTATGACGTTTATCAAACTTAATATTTTTATCTATCATATACTTGTTAAACTATAATATAGAGAAAAAATGGGGGATTACGCTGTGAAAGCTAGACTCTTGGCCATGCAAATCATGGGAGCGATAACTGAGAGCTTAGGAATCGGCTCAAAATACATCGAAAAAGAAATGGAAGACGGAATGCAAGTGATGGCAGTTAATTGCTACCCACCATGCCCAGAACCAACCTTGACTCTTGGGCTACCACCTCACTCGGACTATAGTTGCATAACAATAGTTCTGTATAGCTCTTCTGGCCTCGAGATCATGGATGCTTCTGATGGCGCTTGGCGATTGGTCCCTCAGCTACATGGGGCTCTCCAAGTGCATGTAGGTGATCATGTAGAGGTGCTAAGCAATGGACTATATAAAAGCATGTTGCATAGAGTTACAGTCAACAAAGAGAAAACTAGGGTTTCTATTGCAAGCCTTCACAGCTTAGGGATGTATGAGAAGATGGCAACTGCTGAAGAACTTATAACTGATGAAAATCCTAAAAACTATAAGGAAAGTAGTTTTAATGATTTTCTTGATTTCCTCACCAAAAACGATATCGCTGAAGGAAAGAGCTTCATTGGATCACTCAAAATCAACTAGAAGCTCGATAAGAGTACAATCAAAATAATAACTACGTGTGTAATAAAGGAATAAGATTAGAGTATGTTTGTTTGTGTTTTACTGTATTACTTCTAGTTTGTTTAATTTAATCAAAGTGTTGTAATTTTATATATATTTTGTCATGTGTATTAAATATATTTGTATGTGGGCACGAGTATTAGTGTATTAACTAGATATGTGTTTAAATAAGGTTATAATATTATTTAATACAAATTTCTCATAACAGTTATAATATCATTGAAATTTATATGTACTAGGTTAGTCCCCGTGTAATACACGGATTAAATAAATAAAATATTAAATAATTATTAATAAAAGCTTATGCATTATAAATCATGCTTGAAGATAAAATATGATTATAATTACATATAAATAGCTACTTTAAGTAAATAAATAATTATGTATTATTCTTAAACTTTTGTATTTATAAAAAAATTGTGATTTTTAAATATATTGTTTTAAGAGAAATGATTTTAATTTAAATTTCATTGTATTCTGTTTTTTATAAATTTTTTTAAAAATTGTGTTTTAATGAAAAAAATAGGTTTTTAATTTATTAAAATATATATTTTTTAATTTGAAAATGGTATGAGTAATATTATTAGTATTTAATATTATTATTAATAATATAGAGAAATATGAAAGTAAGTATAATGAGATTTATAATCGTTTTACGTTTATTTTAGTTTTTTATAGATTGATGTATAGGCTAAAAACTCATTAAATAAACAGATTAAATTTTAATATAAAATATATATGTAAAATAAACATGAATATTTACAGTATCATATTTTAATGTATATATAATTAAAATTATAAATGCGTAATAGTTTAAGAAATAAAACAATTATATCATTTTTAACTCTCTTATGTAGATAATTTCATTTTAAACATTCGTTTTAAGATTTTTTTGTAAAAAATAATTTTTATAAAAATATTGTTTTTAAAAAAAACCTAGTTTGTAATTATTTTGGTTGTTTTAATAAGATTATTTTAAAATATTTCACCTGTTTATAATTTTTTAAAAAAACAAAACTATTTAAAATATTTTGTTTAAAAATGTTAGTGTTTTAGAAAATTTCATATTATATAAAACTTTTAGTTTTTATTATTTAGATTTTAAATAAAAGATGTGATTTCTAATTTTCTTTGTAAAATCTATTTTAAAAAAGGATAGTTTGATTTTAAGAAATAGATAAGAGAGAGAAACATAATAAATAAATAGAATTTATTTTTAATAAGAGAGAAATTTGTATAAGTATTGAAATTACTATAATACCATTTTGGAGGAAAATTTGATATGTGGATATCTAGAAAAAGGATAAGTGTAAAAAATATGGCTTAAGAGAATGACAAGTGACAAAAAAAACTTGCTTTATTAGTGTTATAGATGTTGCAAAATTGGGCAACGCTAGTTTGTGATTTTTAGGAGGACCATGAATGTCATGTCATGAAATTAAGAGTATTTTATGATATTTTTGTCAAAAGAAAGTGCCAAAATGAAAACTAAATTATTTTATACCTTTCAACAATAATACCCCTTGTACAAATCATTTATAACTATTTAAGCTAGTGGGATTCTCCACACATTGCGATGAGAATTTGGTGTATATACGAACATAAATATATTGTTTTCACTGATATCAGATCTGATTAGACTAAAGTTGTGCACCAAGTTATAAAGTTATGATGTTATGAAATAAGCTTTAAACTTAAGGTACCAAGACATTTTCGTATTTGTGGGATACTCACAGGTACTACTGGGCGTAATAGTTTGGTTTTAAAATAATTTATATCGAAACATAGATAAAAATAGGTATCTCGTAATTGTATATTCAAAATTTCATAAAACATTATATACCAAAAGTTATTAAAAAACACAGTTGTATTTTAAAAAAAATAAAAATACCATATTTGACAAAGTTATATCAAAACATTAAAAAACAGAAGCACGCCTGCATCGCAAGTTTATAAAATAATATAGTTTAAAAGTTATAAAACAAAAAAAATATGTCAGAAAGTTTATAAAACAATATATTATAAAAGTTATAAAACAAAAAATATGTTAAAAACGAAGTTTAGTATTGAAATAAGGGAATTTTACCAAAATGGTCATCGTTGACCAAGTTTTTTACCAAAATATCATGAATTTAGCCTACAAGTCTTATGATCTTGAATGATCCAACAAATCCCAGTTTTTCATTTCGCCCATTTTTAGTTTGTAGGCTAAATGCTTAGTTGGCGCAAACGACACGAAAATAAAGGAAATTCTACATGTGATGGCTCAAGAATATGCCAGGACTAAAGTTATCGGTTAGGCCAACGTCGATAACCTTGATCGAAGTTACATGCCTGTTACTATAGTGGGTTGTTCTTAGCCTAAAAATCAACTTGTCAGCTGAGTCAACTTGTAGGCTAAGTAGATTTTCCCGTATAGTTATTCCAAGCTTAGCCTTTATCTCTTTCCTAGTTTCAGCCCATATCTTAGTTTCAGGTTTAGCCTACATTTTTTTTCTTAGGGTCACCCCATATCTTAGCCTTAGTCGGCATCTATTTCCTAGGGTTAGGCCATATCAATGTTTCAGGCTTAGCCTACATCTGAGTTGCAGGTTTAGCTGAATTCTTACGTTTAGGCTGATCAAACCACCTGTCAGTAGACCTGGATAGTAATGAAGGCTAAGCCTTTAACTCGGAAATTGCAGGCTTAGGGGGCACAATCTCGTGATTTATTTTAGTTTTTATAAATAATTCATGATATCTAAAAAAAACTATGTTTCATTTAATCTCTTTACAAGAAATTTTAGAAAATATGTTTTGTGAACTTGGTAGCGTTTAGCGATGGAAAATGGGAATGTGTGAATGGACCTTTTCAATACATTTTTACCGACTATATGAAACACTGTTTATGTTTACCAACACATGTAACATTTGCCTCTTTTTGCAAAATGAAAATCTGAACCCGTTGGGTCAACTTTGTGAATCAAACACATACTTAAACTATTTTAATCATGTTGGTGATTCCAAAAGCAATAAATAGATTAATTAACTAATTTTGTGAATTATATTATCCGATTTATCATTTAATAAATTTATAATGATTTATAATATATAAAATGACATATTATAAGTTATAAAGTTCTATATTTCATTTATGGGTTTTAACTGATGAGTTTAAATAAATAAGTAAATAAGTAAAACATAAAGTTTTTATAAGATTTGTAACATCTATTAAGTTTTATTAACAATTGAACTTATTATATAAAAATGATGGTTTTAAAGTTTAAGGTTAAACTTGTCAATCTTAAAACTTGAATTGAAAGACTTTTATACATAAAATAACAAAAGAATAAAGATCAGGGGCTAAAACTGTAAATTTTGTTTAAACCCAACCCAAACCAACGCGTCGCCCCCTCCATCTCCGGCCGCAATTCCGGTGAGCTCCGGCGAGCCAAAACCCCATTACCTATCGATTTTAAACCCAACTAAACCGTTCCTCAACTTTCACGACCTTGATTCGAACCTGTTACATATTTAATTCGGTTTAATTTGCTATGATGAACATTCAAACTTGAAACCGAAACCACCTTTAAAAGAATCAATCGGTTTCGAATTCAATCACTGAGAATTGATTCAAATCGTGCAACAAAAACGTAAACAAAGCTATTATGATCATAAACATCGACTCAATTGAACATATAACTGCTTAATCACTTACCAATTTGAATCAAAGCATCCGAATCATACATTGAAGTCGGTTGAACTGAAATCGATCTAATTAGGTCTATATAACGAGTGGAAATCATCAAAACGAACCTCTTAATGTTTTCGGTAACATCAATTTCACTTATAACACACATACACACCTCAATAATTGATCACCATTTCCATCCATGACCTGCAACTTAGTCGGCAGCTGTCCTCGAAGCATTCTATGTAACACCCCCGCCCCAACGCGGAACAGGAGGTCACTTCAAATGTTAACAGAACATTATAAATCCAAAATAATACTTAAATTACGAACGCCAAATTAAAATGTCAACTTATGAAGTCTAAAACATCCACCAAATAAATACTAAATCAAAAATTCAAGTCTTATGAAATAAAAGAAATAAATCTCCAAGCATGTGTTCCAAACTCCTACTAGCTCTCATCACACACCCCCGATCAACCCTGATTACCTGCCGCGAAAACAAGAAAGCGGCTGAGCTACAAGCTCAGTGCGCGAATGTAGATCACAATAAACAAAATAATATATATATCGAAGCATGACGCTAGGGAATTTGAAAAGAAACCAAACTCTTAAGTTTAAATCATCTCCATCAAATCCACCCTTTACACCAGAATAAGCAAGAAAATAAAGGCTGAAGCAACGAGGGGTTAGGGTTGTTGATACCGAGTAGCCTACAAACAAATAATTAAAATTGCACATCCATTGTGCCAATATATATATTTCATATCATATCACATATCATCATCATAATGACACACTGGTCGCGACTCCAATGTACCCCTACATCGGAAGGTGTGTATGGCACTACACAACTCAACCGCGAACTAAACATATAATCAAAATCCTAGGATGCATCCATACGCCTCCCAAATAATCCAAGAGCTCTCCCACGAGCATAATCATATAAACAAAGTGGAGACGCCGTGAACTGATAACACTGTCACGGATAGTGTCAAGCCGTCGGTAGCCACAACGACAAGCCTATGGTACCTCCATAGGTAGTTGACTCGGTATCCCTATCTCCTGTCTACAAATCTAGGGTTCTATGGTTGCATGAATGACATATAATCCAACCTTACACCCAAAGTATGTCCATCATGCATAATGATCCTAACCGAATGAAATCAAATAATAGCACACAAACGATAACGTTCACAAGCATATCATGAAAGTAGATATATTTCTCAATGGTCTTAAAAATAGCTCAACAACACAATCAGAGTAGCTCAAAGAAGGAAGCGGATCATATGAGAGAGTCATAGATCAACCAGAATGATTATAAACGTTGCATAATTTTTAGTAGATCGAGCGTATAAAAATAATAAAGAACATCCGTACCTGAATCACTGTCTAATACTCCTAATGTCTTAAAGTTTCATCGACGTGTTCAACGAACCTACAACGAGGAATTTGAACTATATATTAGAATTATTGTACATTGATCCTATTCGCCTTTGCCCAAACCTTAACCCGGTATAATTATTATTTGATATTGTGATTTGTCTAATTAATATTATTATTATTCGGTACTTTAGTAAATATTGTAATTAAAATCTTGAGGTAATTAGGTTAACTCTATAATCCTGTGTCACCCTACGACATTCGTGGTTTCATTTTTTTATTTTTTTTATTTTTTTTTTGTAATTTATATACTTTTAACGCTAATGATGCTTATGTAAACCTGCTGATTCTACTTTTGTTTTTTTTTTCTTTCTCGAACCAAAGCTTCTGTTGCTACCACTACTCATTTTAATGTGATGGTATTCATTATTTTATTTTATTTTCTTTTGTATTTAAAACATAAATTATGGTTGTGTTAAATACTGTCATCCATGGGCCATTTAATCACAATTAAGCATCTTGTAACTAGTATTTTTTTATGATGAAAGTCTTGAATTTGGTGAATAAGGACGACATGAAAAGAGTGAATAAGAATTACAATTGTTTTATTTATTCATTAAATCAAACTAACAAATCATACGGGAAAATTAATAATAGTAAAAAAATGGCTCATGAAAGAACCATAAAATACGTTTGCCACCAAGATTTTATTATTTATTATTATTATAATAATTATTATTATTATTATTATTATTATTATTATTATTATTATTATTATTATTATTATTATTATTATTATTATTATTATTATTATTATTTATTATTATTTGTGTTTTACCCTCTGTTCACATCTTTTTTTTTCCTTTTAATAATTTAAGATTTCCGACGATGAGTTTTGTCATAATACTTGTGCCGAGATTTATTTGTTATGTTTGAAATTTGGAATACAACAAAAGCAATTAAGTTAGCTTGCTTACCATATAGATGTAAATGAAATTTCTGACGGTATCGGCTCCTTGACCACGAAAACAATACGTGGCGTGATGGTGGTCTAAGCGATCGAAAACGATGGTGTTCGAGTGGATTCAGTCACCGAAATCAGTGATGGACCTTAGAATTTAGCAATTGTGAAACCAAGAAGATTATACGTTGGTTCAAATCCAGGAAGTATTCAATGAAACAAAAGGGTTAATCGATACCTTATGTTGGCTGTAACGGTCTATAGCGTTGTTGGGCGATTGTTTGCAGCTATACAACAACAAACTACTGTTGCGTACTCGAATGGTAGGTGGAAGATGGATCGTAGAAGAGGCTTATGAGGATGAACTTGTATGAAGATAAGAGGTTTGTAATTAGCTTGGAACCCAATAACTCCTTATAAGGTTTGGGATCAATATTAGTAAACGGAAGGATGCCGTGACAATTAGCGATGGTTTGTTAAGATAAGGAACAAGAAAAGAGATATATATGGATCAACCTGTATTTGAATTTCAATTTCAATCGATTTGTTCGTAATCTTCAGTTTTGGTATCATCATTATATTAATTTGTTTGATTAGCACGTGAGATACTTATTATTGTCATTATTTGAGTATTTTTTTTTCTTATTATATATATATATATATATATATATATATTTGATTTTGTTATTTTATCTTTATTATTATTTGAGTTTATTTATTTGTTTATCTATATTGGTTTAATGTCGGATTATTTCATCATTATCATATTAATTTAATTTCGTCCTCGAGATTCTAAGACTAAGATTGAGCGGTGGAACTCAAAGGTTTTACTAAACATCTAAGTTTCCAACTGAAATTGTCATGAAACGCTAGTACTCTAAAATATTATTTTAATTAAAATAACGGGTTATTATAACACATACTCCTAAAAATGATTTCGTCCCCGAAATCAAGAGGCTATAAAGCATACCTTTACTTGAAAAGATGCGGGTATCGCTCCCGAATAGAGTCCTCAAGTTCCCATGTTGCTTCTCTTTCTGAATGATTCTTCCACAAGACTTTCACAAACGGTATGGTTTTCTTTCGCATGATTCTTTCCTCACGTCCTAGGATTGCCTCTGCTTCTTCTTCACATGAAAGGTCCTCTTGAATCTTGTGAAACGGGTATTGCACGACATGGAGCGGGTGATAATTGTAACCACGTAGTGTCGACACATGGAACACATTATGCACATGAGCTAGTGCCGGAGGTAAAGCTATGCGGTACGCCACTTCTCCTACTCTTTCCAACACCTCAAAAGGACCGATGAATCTAGGATCAAGCTTTCCTTTAAGGCCAAAGCGACGAACACCCTTCCATGGAGAGACTTTAATAAAAACATGTTCACCTGGTACAAATTCCACTTCCCTCCGATGTTGGTCAGCGTAGCTTTTCTGACGAGAGCGGGCTTCCTTCAATTTTTGCTTTGCTAGTTCCACCTTCTCATTAGTAATTCTGACTAATTCGGGTCCTTCAATAACTTTCTCGCCTACCTCATTCCAACAAATCGGAGCTCGACATTTTCTCCCATATAACAACTCAAATGGTGCCATATCAATACTTGCATGCCAACTATTGTTGTATGCAAACTCCACCAAGCAAATATAATCATCCCAATTCCCATTCCATTCTAAAGCACAAGCCCTCAACATGTCTTCTAGCGTTTGGATGGTCCTTTCAGACTGACCGTCCGTCTGAGGGTGAAAGGCAGTGCTATACTTCAACTTTGTACCAAAAGCTCTCTGAAATCCCTTCCAAAACTGTGACGTGAATCGTGGGTCGCGATCTGAAACAATTGAGACGGGTGTGCCATGAAGTCTAACAATCTCTTTCTGAAATATTTCTGCCAATCGACTAGCAGAGAACTTCTCTTGAATAGGTAGAAAATGAGCTGATTTTGTAAGTCGATCAACTACTACCCATACTGCATCATTCTTTCTCAACGTCTTAGGGAGTCCAGTAACCAGATCCATAGTAATATCGTCCCACTTCCAAACAGGAATTTCAAGTTGTTGTAGAAGACCACTGGCTCTTTGGTGTTCTATTTTTACCTGTTGGCAAGTAAGACACTTTGCCACAAATTCAGCTATATCTTTCTTCATTCCACCCCACCAGAAGTTTTTCTTCAAGTCGTTATACATCTTCGTTGAACCCGGATGAATAGAGAATTGGGAGCTATGAGCATCTTTCATTAATGTTTCTCGAATATCAAGATCTGCTGGAACACACAATCTGTCACCTTGCCACACCACGTCATTGTCATCGAGTCGAAATTCTTGTTGCTTGCCTTCTATTATATTTTGTCTAATAGCCCACAATTCACCATCTTCCTGTTGAGCTTCTTTAATACGTGTTATCAAGGTAGGTTCAACTCTTAGATGAGCTATGCTACCATCTGCTACTTTGGTGTGAACCTCCACCTCAAGACGAGTCAAATCTGAAATAATTTCAGGCTGAATAGTAAGACATGATAGACTACCCGAACTTTTTCTACTAAGAGCATCCGCAACGACATTGGCTTTCCCCGGATGGTATTGAATCTTAGCATCATAATCTTTTAGAAGCTCTAACCATCTTCTTTGTCTCATGTTAAGCTCTTTTTGCGTGAAAATATACTTTAGGCTCTTGTGATCCGTAAAGATATCACAAGTCTCACCATACAAATAGTGACGCCATATTTTTAAAGCGAACACAACTGCTGCAAGTTCTAGGTCGTGTGTGGGGTAATTTATTTCATAAGGTTTAAGTTGTCGAGAAGCATACGCGATCACCTTCCCATGTTGCATAAGGACACAACCTAAACCCTTTTTTGAAGCATCACTGTAAATCTGAAATCCCCCGGTTCCTTCTGGTACAGCAAGAATAGGAGCCGTCACCAATCGTTTCTTCAACTCCTCAAAGCACTTTTCACGTTCATTGTTCCATTCAAATTTAACACCTTTTCTTACCAATTGGGTTAAGGGTAAGGCCAAAGATGAGAAACCTTCCACGAAACGCCTGTAATACCCGGCCAGACCCAAGAAACTTCTTACTTCAGAAACTGTGCTAGGTCTTGGCCAATTTGTAACAGCCTCAACCTTAGCTGGGTCTACTTCAATTCCTTTCGCCGACACTACATGACCAAGGAATGTGACTCGTTCCAACCAAAACTCACATTTAGAAAGTTTAGCGAATAACTTCTTTTCACGCAAGATTTCCAAGACAACTCGTAGATCTTCTTCATGTTGTTCTTTGGATTTAGAGTATACCAAAATATCATCTATGAAGACCACCACACATTTGTCGAGGTAATCATGGAAAACACGATTCATTAAATCCATAAAGACTGCCGGGGCATTCGTTAACCCAAATGGCATAACGAGGAACTCGTAGTGGCCATATCGAGTGCGAAATGCAGTCTTAGGAATATCTTCAGATCTCACCCGCAACTGATGGTATCCAGACCGTAAGTCAATCTTTGAGAAATATTTTGCACCATGGAGCTGGTCGAATAGGTCATCGATTCGGGGCAAAGGATATTTGTTTCTGATGGTGACACGGTTGAGCTCCCTGTAGTCGATGCATAGCCTCATGGATCCATCCTTCTTTTTCACGAATAGTACTGGCGCACCCCATGGAGATACGCTCGGTCTAATAAATCCACGATCAAGTAACTCTTGCAATTGCTCCTTTAGTTCTTGCAATTCTAAAGGTGCCATTCGGTATGGTGCTTTAGAAATCGGTTCCGCACCTGGAACAAGTTCAATAGTAAATTCTACTTCTCTTTCGGGTGGTAAACCTGGAAGTTCTTCCGGGAAAACATCTGGAAAGTCTTTCACAATTGGAATTTCTCCAAGTTTATGCTCTTTCTTTGAGGTATCACGTATAGCTGCCAAATATCCCTCACAACCATTGCTGATTAGTTTTCTAGCCTTCAACGCTGAAATCACTTTAACTAGCCCATTAGGAGAAGATCCTTGGTACACACACTTTGGTTTTTCAGCATCTCCAAAAGTAACTCGTCTAGCTTGGCAATCAATGGTGGCTTGGTGTGAGCTTAGCCAGTCCATCCCCAAAATAATATCAAAGTCGTGCATGGTCATAGGTAGTAGCTCGGCCATAAAAACAGCATCTCCGATCGATATTGGACATTCACAAAACACATCAGTAATAGTTACCGAGTTCCCCATTGGTGTAGCAATAGACATAGGTGGGTGTAGTAAGGAAGGAGATAGGCCGACACGTTGCACGAAAGATAGAGAAATAATTTAATGCGTAGAACCCGTATCAAATAACACAGATGCTTTAGTACCATTTAAAATAAGAGTTCCTGATACAGTACCTAAAGTATATAACAAAATAATTGAATGCTAGGGCGTGTAATAAATAAATAAAATAATAAAAATTGATTGAATCACTGATTTATTTATTTATTTTTATACTATTAAGTAAGAGATCCTTGTACGCTACCTGGAGCCTCAGCCGCCTGATGAGCAGTCATAGCAAACACCCTACCTCCAGTGGTACGTTGATTATTGCCACCATTACGCTGATTCGTATTACCCTTCACAGTGCAATCCCTAGCTTTATGACCTGTCTGACCGCAAGTGAAACATGCTCCAGTCTCTCGATAACAAGGCCTACCCGGATGATTACCTCCACATTTAGCGCATGGTGTGATAGGAATTCTGTTTGGATTACCTCCTCCATTCCTTCCTTGATTCCCATAATTGTTTCCTCTATTTTGGTACGTCCTCTGACCCTGCCACTGACCGTGACCATTATTACCCCCATTACGATATGATCCATGACCTTGCCATCCTCTTGACTGAGTGCCTCGAGAACGATCGCCGAAACCACGTTGATTTGCAGAATGGAATTTTGCCCGACGATCTGAATTTGACCCATCTTCTTCATCTCTGCCTCTTTTCCTATTACCATCAGACCTGAAAGAGTTAAAGTCCACTCTTTCCAATTCCAGATTTCTAGCTGCATTCGCCACCTCCGCCACAGTGGTAAATTTATCATTAATGAGGGGTCTCCTGTACTCGAATAATAATCCCCACTTGAATCGTTCAGCCTGATCAGCTGCTGACCCTGCCACAGCACCAGCAATTCCAGCTACTCGAATAAAACGAATCATGTAGGCAGTGATAGTCTCATTAGGCTTCTGTCGCATACTAAAATACTCCCGACGATATGCATCTCTTTCAGACTCAGGAAAATACTGCTCATAAAACACATCCAGAAAGTCACGCCATGCGAGAGCCTCCACATAACCCTCTCCTTGAGCATTTTTCAAAGCCTTCCACCACCTTTGAGCATCTCCTTCCATCTTATAAGCTGCCAAACGTACCTTCTGATTATCAGTAGTCTCAAGAACATCAAAAATTTTCTCCAGATGTGCAATCCAATTTTCCGCATCTATAGGTGTTGGAGCATCACGAAAAGAATCTGGTTTCTGCTTTTGGAATCTCTCAAGTAACACTGGAGTAAGAGCAGCATTTGCATTGGCACCGCCATCCCCTTCGCCATTAGCATCACCTTCAGCATTACCATTACCATTATTCTGAACCGGATTATTTTGAAGGGCAGTAGCAACAGCTTGAGGAACACTTTGAGCAACTGCATTTGCAACAGCCTGATTAAGTGCTGCTAGTAGAACTGTGTCGATATTTCCCGTATTTTCATTGTTGTTAGTCGTACGTCTGCCACGGGTACCCCTAGTTGAAGGTCGTGCCATCTAAATAAGGTGGATACAGACAAGTAATTGAATGTTAGAATCAAAAGAAATACGGAAGAGTACAAAATAAAAGATGAAGAATCCTATCGGATGTTCTACCCAATCCTATATTTTGTTCTACCCAAACTCACAGGTCAAGCTTATGCTTACTACAATAATCATATAACTTCAATAATCGTGTTCACAACTAAGGTAAACCGATACCCTTGCTCGTCCTGTGATGTTTTCTGTTTTGGTTCCACTCTTATTACTCCCAAATCTCCTCACAAATATGGTTCTCACAATTGTGTTACAGCCCTTGGTTTGAAGAACCTGACAGCAGGTCATCAATCTGAACTAAACGCTCGCGAACACCAAAGGTAAGCACCCGGAACTTGCCCTTGTTGTTGTGTTCTTAGCCTTTACATCCCACTCAGAAACCAACGTGAAAGCTCCTGAACAATTAATGTAAATAGAGATCAAGCTCCTTTTTAAAGGCATATCATGAATATAATAATTAACATAATAGGCCTGTATATGTTCTGAATTTTGAAGTAGTTAAAACTATTAATCATACATTATAATATGCAAATAAGTCGAATGACTCCTACCGATTACTTTCATCTATTTGGTTATATGACCTTCCTTTTCATTATTCTTAAATTTGTATTTGATTTAGACAACATTAATATGCAGCTTCACATAAATAGCTTTAAATCAAGAACTAATACTTATTGCATAACAAAAAGACTTGATGGGATTACGTTGATCAGTTAGTTTTACCCTTATTCTTATAAAGATACATAATGGGTCAGAGGATTGATTAAAGGTTAATTGGGTTTTGTTGCTCGTTCACCTGTTGGGTCAAGCTCTAGTTGGTTCTTAGTTTTCTTAATTTTCCCTGTGGGTCGGTTTGGGTTATTGCCACCTGTTGTGACTTGCACAAACCTTCTGGTAGTTCTCAGTATTAAAAAGCAATCAAAAATTTTCAAACTAACTAGTATCCAGGTCCTTCCAATTAATAGTGGACATCTCATGAAATAATTTATATATGTGGTAGGATCTGTAATAACAAAAAGAATAACCAACTAATTGAGACCATATTACTTCTACTCATACTTTAATGGCATAGTTCTAATTAATTTGATTTTTGTCTGTTGCTTCGTTCTTTCTTTTCACAGGTGCAACACTTCTTTTGACCCATAATATATACAAAACGACACAGTACATGAGTTTCAAAAAAAAAAAGGGATAACAGTAAGCTTGTTATTATTAATAAGAACAATGACGTTAAAGAATAAAAATTCTATTCGGGGTTAAGATGTTAGAGGATGATGAATTGAATTAATATGAAAATAATTCTAATTTAGAGGTCGAATTACTCGTTGTAGGTTCATTGAGCACGTCGGTGGAACTTTGAGACATTAAGAAAATTAGACACTTATTGAGGTACGGATGTTCTTTCTTATTTTTATACGCTCGATCTACTAAAAATTATGCAACGTTTAAAATCATTCTGGTTGGTCTATGACTCTCTCATATGATCCGCTTCCTTCTTTGAGCTACTCTGATTGTGTTGTTGAGCTATTTTTTTAAGACCATTGAGAAAAATATATTTTTATGATATGCTTGTGAACGTATCGTTTGTGTGCCATTGCTTGATTTCATCTAAATTAGGATCTTTACGCATGATGGATATATTTGATGGCGGTTGGATTATTGTTCACTCATGCGGCCATAGAACCCTAGATTTGTAGACAGGAGATAGGGATACCGAGTTAACTACCTATGGAGGTACCATAGGCTTGTCGTTGTGGCTACCGACGACTTGACACTATCCGTGACGGTGTGATCGGTTCACGGCGTCTCCACTTTGTTTATATGATTATGCTCGTGGGAGAGCTCTTGGATTATTTGGGAGGCGTATGGATGCATCCTAGGATTTTGATGATATGTTTAGTTCGCGGTCGAGTTGTGTAGTGCCATACACGCCTTCCGATTTAGGGGTGCATTGGAGTCGCGACCAGTGTGCCATTGTGATTATGATATATGATATGTTGGCATAATGGATGTGCATTTTTATATATATTTGTTTGTAGGCTACTCGGTATCAACAACCCTAACCCCTCGTTGCTTCAGCCTTTATTTTCTTGTTTATTCTGGTGTAAAGGGTGGATTCGATGGAGATGTTTTAAACTTAAGAGTTTGGTTTCTTTTCAAATTCCCTAACATCATGCTTCAATATATATATTATTTTGTTTATTGTGATCTACGTCCGCGCACTGAGCTTGTAGCTCAGCCGCTTTCTTGTTTTCGCGGCAGGTAATCAGGGTTGATCGGGGCTGTGTGATGAGAGCTAGTAGGAGTTGGAACACATGCTTGGAGAATTATTTATTTTATTTCATAAGACTTGAATTTTTGATTTAGTATTTATTTGGTGGATATTTTAGACTTTATAAGTTGACATTTTAATTTGGCGTTCGTAATTTAAGTGTTATTTTGGATTTATAATGTTCTGTTAACATTTGAAGTGACCTCCTGTTCCACGTTGGGGCGGGGGTGTTACATTCTAACTTTAAATTGATTGAGGGCTTTGAATCATAAACACCCTTTGAAGCTTCATATCAAATTAATTTGATTATAATCATCATTCACATCGAGAAGTTGATTCATCACGGTCGCGACTTGTTCTAGTATCGGTGATTACCAAATCCATCTTAATCAAGTATGTTACTCACATAATCATACTCGGTTTTACATGGGGAAACAAAGCCCCATGTTTAATTCGGTAAACTGCATCGTTTGGGTGCTCAATTTGATTAAAATCAAAGTTAGGGTTCTTGGCAATTTGGGGATTTATATAACTAATGGATTTATGAATTTGGTTTGGACATTGAACAGATTCGGGCTATAGCCCAACTGGTAACTTGCAACCACCATAAGCAGGAGGTCCCGGGTTCGAACCGGGCCTCTGCCACTTTTTATTTAATTAATTATTTTACATTTTATAATTCAGAAAATTATTATCATATTATTAAATCAAAATAAAAATTATTTTGTTAATTAAAACGTTTCAGAAATTATTTTTTTAAAGATTTTAAAACTTATAATTTTTAAATTTAATTATTTTTTTGGAATAATAAAGATTATAAAAACATTATTAATTTTTTATGTGATTTAAATGTTATAAGTCTATTAGGGCTCAAACTTAGATTATCTTAAAACATTTTAAATCTACATGTTACAACTACTTTAAATAATTAATTATTCAAATAATTATTTAAATAATTAATTATTCAATTATCTATTTAACCATGTTGTCATAAATAGTTATTAAATTAATTATTTCTTTTCACACATTTTACTTCATCTTTATTAAATAAACTATTATAAATTAAATTATTTAATCATTCATTATCGTTCTCAATCTTAATTGATTTATTATATTTTTTTAGTCGATTGCATTATTTTATTTGACTTAATTATTAAAACCCCCAAATTCCAATTGAAACCCTAATCCATGTTTAGTCGTTAATCACATCTTTATTCTAATCCTAAGACATCAAACCTTAGGTTGAATCATGAAAGAATCATTGGTGAATCTTATTTTCTTATTATTATTCAAAAGTGCATCTTATATATCATGTGAGTTTTCCATACCCAGTTTTTACTTTTATTTCACACCTTTTGGGGTGAAGCATGTTAACCGTATAAGTGCACACTTGTAAAATATCTTAATACCTGTAATGCACGTGCAATTCATCTTATAAACTTTGTCGTGGTTATTTGAAATAATGGTGAGCATTATATGATAGTCATCTTGTAAAAACAATCATTAACTATTGCTAGCCTAGCGACGTCATAGATCTATGGGCTTGACAAGCCTATTTGGTGCTAAAGCCGAGGTTATTGCCGGCTCCTGATGACGTATGCTTGTTCATCATGAAAACCAAGTACACTTAGCTAATCGTTATAACTTGTAATGGTCATCTTTTGTCAAGGTTTGATTGTATCATTATGCTATCTATATTCTTGTAACATTTCTTAACCTATGACATGAATTGTCTCTTAAAAGTTACTTTTATACGTATGTACAAATTCATGGGAACTCACCAACATTATATGTTGATCTTATTTTTAACATGTTTCAGGATGCTACTTTGAGGACTTCTTCATGCACATATAGAACTTGGACTTAGTTTAATTAAATACTTTTAATTTGTAGTTTGAATCTTTATTGTATTGTAATGATTTATTTGTTTAGTATTATTCAATGAAAATGACATTTAATATTATTTCAACTTATTTAATTCCATGAGCTATGAACAATCGTTTCACATTCGTCCGCCCCGATAATTCCGCCGTCAGTCGGGGTGTGACAACACATATTAGGTAATCTGATTTAATATCTTTTTCTCAATGATGTGTGCTTCAAAACATCATGAGTGTCTACGTCAAATGTCCACGTTTACACATCTAGTTAATTTATACGATGACTTAGATATTTCTTTTTTGTATACACCCATATAAAATTTTTAAATAATATGTTCTTCAGGAATCTAATATTGGTTCACCAAACTAGAAACATCCTTCTGTTGGGTCTACTACTAACAAACATGTTTCTAGTAGTTCTACTGGTCAATTACTTGTTTCTAAAATTGGTAGTGAGTGGTTTTCATTTGATTTAAATATTTCACTAGATAAGTCGGTTCCTGAGCCCGTATTGTATAAACAAGCCTGACTTTATAGATAGGAATTCAGAAAAGAGTTCTAACTTACCTTCCTGACTGTGCTTCCTGCCTTTGAACCTATTTTCTATTATAGTGGTAAGATTGTAGTCTACTGCAACAGGAGAAAGGAAAGCAGGCCAATATTCATGATAAGACCCTCTTTACGCTCTCTCTTTCTACTCACTCTTGTCAACGAATGAATTTACTACTTGTGTCACTGACATTCCATTAGCATGGTGGACTATAGACCGGCTTTCATGTTCATTCTATAGGAAGGGGACTTAGATTAATCGATTCAATAGGCGAACTGCTTTCCTTTAAAGGTAGCAAGTGATTGAAATGACAAGCTTCTAACTGATATGAAATCGGAAGACAGTAAGTTGGACGAGGAGCTCATGTACCACAGAGTGGGCAAATGCTCCCTTCTTTCAAGAGACTGTTTCTGTTCTTGTTTCTTTAGTCTCTTTACCTGCGAACATGAATTCCTGAACCCAATACTAGAAAAGAGCTTCATACCCTATAGAACTGACATATCGGCTAGCGAAGATGGCTCAGCCAACACCTAATAAAGCTTCATATCAACATAAAGTTTTTGATAGTAATATGTATTCAATTCAATATATTGTCATTACCTAAAGAGATACCATAGGCGATACCTACTTTTTCACCTACAAAAACTAAAAACACTAGAAAAAATCAAAAGCCTTTAAAAGATATTTGTTTTTAAGATAAGGAAGTTTTAAAGTTTGACTCGAGAAACTGTATATGGTTGAAGAGTTTGAATACAAAGTTGATGTGTAAAAATAATCCATTTGAAGCATCATGTAGAGCTACCAATTATGAGTGGCGTATCAGAGCTTATAGTTATGTTGATTCAATTATGTTTCATGTTAGGTACTTCCATGATCAACACACTTGTTCAAGAACGCAGACTTATCCTCATTTACGTCAAGCAAACAAAAAGGTTATTGGTCATGAACTTGTACATGCATTTAAAATATAGTGGACGTGTACACCACGGAAAGTAAATCATGTGAGATCTTGGTTTGAAATATAAGGTAGATATATCTTACATGTAAGCTTCGTATGGTAAGCTTATACGTTGGAGATGTGACGAGATCTGCCAACGATTCATTTAGGTTATTAGCAGTTTATTACCACAATCTAGAAAGGTCAACTAAGCTTATGCTTTGCAGATGTGATGAAATCGGCCAACTATTCATATAAGTTGTTAGCTGTTTATTGCCACATTCTAAAAAGACCAACTCGAAATGATGATAACAATAGCTTTGAAATGTTTCTTTTTTGTTGCCATTGTAGTATAATTTTTTTAATATTTCAATCATAGTTTAATTATCAGTTTTGACAGTACATATTCTCGTATTTCATGTGCAAAGTTTCACGAATTATTTGCGGCCACCTGAGATGGCATTTTAAGGGAATAATGTTTTTAGCAGGTGGCATGGATGAAAACAGTCTGATATATCTTGTTGTACATGGTCTTTGCAAATTAGAGAGTGGTGAATATTAGACATGGTTCTTATCAAAACAAAAAAAAATTGTTTCAAAGTTAATACAGAGTTGGTGGTTTCATTGTCCTGTCGTTTAGGATTGTGTTTCCGGATGCACAATGGACTTGATGATGAACTTACGTTTATAGTCACTGAGGGCCAAGAAACATGAGTACCTCTGGTCGAGAACTTGTAAAGCGTATATGCAATATGATTTTAAACATTGTTTTAATGCACTTTGTCAAGTTGTTCCTAACATTCAGGTTAACGTCATTAGATAACGACATCAATAGTGCTGCTGGAATTTTTCATGAATCGGTTTAGAAAAGCTATTTTGAACGAAGCCTATGCCATCCCAAGTATCATCAAAATCAAAAGCGAAAGAAACTAGTAAATAAGTAAAATTGGTAACATAGATGTAGAAAATTTTAGGGATACAACAGTTCTCATATGATTTAAGCAAATTTAGTCATTGGTTATTTATATATTTATTTATATATCTATTTTGTATAATGTATTTTATATTATGTTTATTTCTTATATTTTAGATTTCACAAATAAACAACCCACGATCACAAGTACAATAAAAACCCATTGTTTTGATTCAAAACACTATTTCCCGAGTTGATCATCTGGTACCATATGATCATAACAAATATGCGCAAACTATTGGCGCCACTTCTTCGTCGTCTTCCTAGTGTTTTCCTTTTCAACATACAATGACTGATTCTTAATAAGCCTCTAAATAAGTTTACATGTCCAAGTTCTACAATTCGAATATTCGACTTGTTGCGGCACATTGCTTGGATATCGCCTTGTAAAAGGATTGCGATCGAGCATATTGAAAATTGCATTCTCGAAATAACCATGTACCACCAAACATACGCCAAAAGCATGCTAGATATACTCCACCAAACGATATGCTTCGACCTCTTGCCCTTATCCATCAATAGGTTCATGCTAAATATAAGTTCACACGTATTGGGAAAAAATATAGGAATTTTATGTGCTAAGCCGAAATGGTGTAAGCCTGTAATATGGGATTTTAATGCATTGGCTAAGTCTGAATGAAATGGGCTTAGGACTAGCGGCAAAGTCTGAAATGAAATGGGCTTAAGATTACAGCTTAGCGGCTAAGCCTGAAATGAAATGTGCTTAAGTATACCGGCTTAGCGGCTAAGAGTGAAATTAAATGAGCTTAAGACTACCGGGTAAGCCCAAACTCTTTCTCCGCAACTTAATGAGGACAGCCTATAGGCTTAGCCCATGTCTTTTAAAAATTAATATATATTACTTGTTGCACACACACGCTCTTTAGATGGATTTGTTGTTTTTGACAAAGGATTGTAGTGATAATCTTTAGCAAGATGATCATCTTCACTACACACCAAGCAGACGAGATACATATTCTTTTACTTAGCAAACTATATCTTTATTTGAAGATCCGTTAGCTCGTTCTTCATCTGCTCTTTTTTCACTATAGCTATCAGTTCATGATCAATGAAGTCATCAAGAGTCACATTCTTTCTTGAATATTTCACTTGCTGATATCCTTTTTCTCGCTTCAACTTCCTAGATATCCCCCTTTTGAGTTTCTAGTTAGCATGTGTGGTTAGATCATTTTTCTTCCTTGGAAATTTCTTTCTATGCACTTTTAAACTTCACCAATTGATTTTCAAATGTAGGGTTAAAGTCTTTCTTTTAAGTTACTTGAAGATCCAGCACAATAGCTTATGTCATACATCTTCTTATGATAGATGTTCTATGATTGAACCTTTGACTTCCTGGGTGAAACTAACCTAGATGAATAGCTATGATATTCTTTTAATGATGATGATTGAAGTGGTTTTATTTGTTTAATTCCATTAACAATCTTTATCTACTAAGAACTTTTCTTCTTTATTTTGATTGACAGTTCTTTTGTCTCTATTCTTCTTGATTCATGGCGTATCTTCTCCTTCTCCTGAATATTGAACTCCTTTAGCAGATACTTCTTATTTCACTTCCAAGTTGTATACAACATTATATGTTAGAGTGTCTACCATCGGAGGTTCCATAGCATTATACCTAAACCTGTCTTGGTTTGATACAACTTTTGGGGGTTATTAGTGAAAGTAAGTAATTTTTCAAACTTTATAGTTTGAACGTTGTATTTGTCTTAACTATTGCTAAATCACATTATGCAAATTTTAATTTAAATAGAAGATCATCAATCTGGGTCTCCAAATTAGTTTTTTCATGTTTTAGTAGTGAAACAATCTTCTCAAGCTCTTTTATTTTTTTCTTTTTGAGCCTGATTTTTTTTAGAATCGGTTTTAAGAATGTTAATTGACTCCATGATCCAGATTATGATTTCTATGCATGTTTACTTTTGCAATACACTCAGGTGTACAACAAGGTTTAGAGATTACCTGGGATGAAGGAGTGGAACTACGACCATTAAAGCATTATTGATAGGTGAGATATCTTTCACTTGAAAACTTCAATCAATTAACTCTTCACCATATGCTACAGTAGCAACATGTCTTTGTATAGCTAAAGGGGGAGAGATTCTTATCTGCATCCATCTCCATCTGATAGGCACTTAAAATGCCATATAGCTCTTCAAGAGTGTTGGATCAGGTGGTTTAGACTAACAAGAACTTTGTCTTTCATCAGTAACTACCGAATGCAGAATCTAAGTTAGATACTTACTATCACAACAAAAGTACTTTGAGTAAATGTAAACGCACAAGTTGTTCTTTCAAAGTATTTACTTGATTAATCTGGTGTATATAAAATGTTACAATCAGTAGACAGAATCAAATGAATAAAAAGCTTGCCTCTACTATATAAGTGTGAGGACTTTTATACTAAGAAATCTAAACAATAAGACTAAATTATTCTATGTTCATAGTCTACATCAAACAGATAATTTGTGTATCAGAGTTGGTAGGCTTCTGTACTATGTTGTCTTCAAAAGGTGAAACACAGCAGCCGTCGGCACAAACAATCTTGATCTGAGTAGCAGTCAATTACCAGATCATGGAGTTCCCTGCTGATTGGCAGTTGATCTGCATATGTTGATCGACAGTCATTCAACATATGTAGTTTGGCAGTTGCTCGGCATATGATAATCGGCAGTCATTCAGCATATATAGTTCGACAATGGATTCAGCACTTGGCTTAATTCGGCAGTTGGCGGCCAGTGCTGAAATCCTGAGTTTTTGGTAGATTCATTCTTCATGATTAAACAAAGAGTCATGGTCTTCAAGTTCTCAGTTTTCTTATAGACATAATGTAGATTGTCCATGTTTTAGGCAAGGATCTCAATAACTTTCTAAGAACATCATTATTTTCCATCTTCACTCTCGCTTTATTAAGAGAGTCTTGCAGCTTTACATATCTATGATATGTAGCTGTCATGGTTTTCCTTTTGATGAAACTAAAATTTTCAAACTTCTGCTTTAGAACATCTCTTTTATTTTTCTTCATATCTTCTATTCCTTTATATTTTGCTTTTAATACTTCTCATAATTTCTAAGCAGTTGTGAATTTTTTGAAGCTATGAATGACGTTGTTTAGTATACTCATCCTGATCAATCACAAAGCTTTAGATTCTACATCCATCTTTTTATATCTTCTTTAGAATACTTTATGGGATCTATTGGAATCATCCCACCTCCTTCACCTGGAACCTGAACCAATAGAATATACGGTCCATTTGGTATTGGCAACTAGAGTTTTAGATATTGATTTAACAGGAAATCTTCCATCTGAATCTTCCATGTGTCATAGTCATTTGATGTGCACTTTAGAGGTTTGGTTTTTAGTAGCAATCATTCTAAAAGAAATAAGGAGTATGAAGTTTTTAAATGTTTGAAAGTATGATTAAAAGAGAAAAAAAATGATTTAATGAAAAAGAAATTCAAACGAATCAAGAGTTAAATGCTTTGATACCACTTGATGGATCGATAGGAATTGAACAAGACTTTTTTAACGACCAACATATAGCACATGTGGAATCTTTGCTTACTAGTTACTAACCAACAACATATAATACTTGAATGAAAACAACACAAAAAGTTCTTTCAAAGTATTCACTAATTACAGAATATAATAACAGAAAACACAAGTGGGCAAATAAGCTAACCTTAAAACAATACAAGTGTAAGATATTTATACTATAAAAGTTAAATACTAGAACAAATCTTGTTCATCTATTCTAGGTTTAGGATTAATGCCATGTTCCAACCATTGATCTACACATTATGACATTCCACGAATATGTACATAGTGTTTACAAAGTTTTATCTTCTTCATGTCTCAATAGTCACACACTAGGCGTGTGAGCCAAATCAGTTGGTATCATGTAAAAGGTTCTCAAATTGTTTGTTTGAAAAAAATAAGAGTTACATTTAGCGAAATTATTTTTGTATGCTTTTTGAATTTAAAATTAATTAACATTATCAATTGATTCATGCATTGAACAATTTGATGTCTTAAAATTAAAAGAATTAACAAATTTGGTTGATTACACAATCAAATCCTCACATAGGAGGTACTTTAACATTTGAGGTTGATTTAAACATTTCTATATTTAAAATAAGGATCTAAGAAAAATCCTTATAGTTTCCATTGTGTTTAAAACATCAAACCTTATAGGATGAAGCCATGGAGGTTTATCTAATGAGTCTTCAAGTCCTCCAGATGATGAAACAAAGCTATAAGGTTTAACCCAACATACAAACCTTACCTAGATATAATCAGCTTATTTACATGATAACATTTTAAAATGAAATGTCAGCATAAAGCTGGTGAATTATGTTTCATGACATTTTTAAAAAACATGATTAGTATTAAAATCATCATCACAAGTTGTTTTATATTTGTCCCATTTGTTGATGAGGCTCATACCGGATATTTATGTATACATTAAAAACATTCAATTCGTATGACATGTTGTAATGATTTCAGCCACATTATGTCATAACACAAAAGCATTCATAATATATGCATGTTTGATCAAATATACATATACTTTGTCATGACCACTTAAACATTTATTTGATTGATTTAATATAACCACGGTTGGTTTTAAACATAAACATTTGTAAATGAGCATTTCATAAACATCTTTTAAATCATTTAATGAACGTTTGTACATATACGACAATAGCACGCAAATGAAGTTTTGTAAACATGTTCACCTTATTGACGAACTTAAATCTTGACATAAAGTTTCTAGAATTCCGAATCGCACCTCCATCAAAGTTCCTCGAGCTTATTAGGGTAATTACTAGACTAGACTAAGTTTTATAGTGGTATAAATGCCTTAGCAGTGAAGATAGATTCATAAAACTTTGTAAAATTCATCTTACAAAAGCATGCTTTTATAGCCCATTCGACCCCACCATTACGAACAGCTAAGAAACTTTCTCGCGGTCTACAACTGAACATTTGAGACACGTGTCAAAAGCATGCTTTTATGCGTTGACACCGGAGGCCTAGTCATTGAACACGTTTCATTCAAGGATGACACGTGTCATCCTAATATTAGGAAGATGTGGATAAGATACACCTTTCATTATATGTTGCTATTGTACTTGATCCTCACTACAAGTTAACATATGTTGATTGAAGCTTAGATGATATGTACATTATTGGTAATAATACAATCAACTTGAAGAAGAAAGTAAAAGATACTTTGATTGATTTTATGACTTTTAATGTGTAAAAGTAATAAGGATGCTAAAAAGCATTCCTCAAATAAGAGTCATTATTTGAATGAATTCGTTGATGTTCTTAGCATACAAGAGTGTATATGTGAAAAGTACAAGTCATACTTAGAAAATGAGTCAATGGGTGAATTAATTGAGCTAGATAGATCGTTAAGAAAGAAGAAGAGCGAATGTGTGCGTAGTTTGACTTGCTACATTGGTGGAAGATGAATGGAAAAAATATTTAGATTTTAGCAAAAATTGTAAGGAATATTCATTTGTTTGCTTCAATTCTTCATCTAGCATGGGAGGTAGA
The DNA here is from genome assembly GCA_025215565.1 of Flaveria ramosissima. Taxonomy (NCBI): domain Eukaryota; kingdom Viridiplantae; phylum Streptophyta; class Magnoliopsida; order Asterales; family Asteraceae; genus Flaveria; species Flaveria ramosissima. The sequence goes on from CM046035.1 coordinate 26,039,409, forward strand.
ATTTTGGATCCATTCACTAAGACCATGTGTAATGGTTCAAACCATTTGGAAGTATTTTTTGACAAGTGGCTGCCATGTCACGATTGGTTTTTTAGACTTACAAATGGTGTAATGGTTCAAGCCCTTATAATACCCCTTCAGTCATTACCTAATTATTTATAAATCAGTGTTTATTTAATTATTAAAAATAGAACATAAAATTCATTTTCATTATAGAAAAAATACGTAAACAGATATAGCCTAAAAATAAAATAAAAACTTCATTTTCATTAAAAAAAAGATACGTAAGATAATAAAAATTATAATAGTTCACTCGATGCCATATTTTTTCTTGATACGTTCATGCAATTTGACGGCTAGCTCGCCTTGCGGTTGTGGAGATTCCGGAATGTGTTTCGACACATTATCTAAATCAATTGCTATTTGTCCATCTTTTTTTAGCTCCAAACGTCCATGCAAATTTATTTCACTATTTTTAAGTAAAAGAGAACAAAATAAAAAATTAACACCATACTATTTTTGCTTTAACTCTAGATGTTTTTTTTCAGTGTCGGTTGAATCTCCTCATCTTTGAGTATTTTTTGAAACCTTTCATTATGATCGAAATTCTCTATTTGTGTGTTTGGTGTGGGTTAGCAGATCAGGTTGTATGGTTGTTCTCATGGAATTATTTAGTTACAACTTGAATCAATGTTCAATTTAACTACTTTGTAACAAAATAAACAAAAATAATTAGCCATATATAGTTGCTACGGGCAGTCTAATAGTCTTTCTCTACGGGCAGTCTAATAGTCTTTCTCTTAAAACTATACAAGCACTCATATGTACACAAAATTGGATTAAAGGCAGGATTTTATTAAGAAACTAGCGTTGATTACAAAGCTATGTTAAAGATATTCAAGAGCTTGAAGAAGTTGAATGTGATATGTTTTATTAGTTTTAATTATTATAACATTTTCTCTATTATGTGTTCTAACAAAATATGTTTTATATTTCAGATTATGCAAGCAAACGTAATATTTGCACGGACCACTTTGCTTCTCATGTTAGTTATATTAGTTTTTGAAAAAAAAACTTTATATTAGTTTTGAAAAAGAAATTTTAACTGTTTTTTGTTGTTTTTTTAATATTAAATTGTTTTCAATTAGTTTGGATAACCAGAAGTGAAATAATGGACAACTTCTTTAAAGCTTACTTGGAAATCCTTGATGTGATGGACTATTCTGGACAACCTATTATTTTAATGTTTTATGTAATAGAATTATTTTAGGTTCCTAATAATGAGACATCCCACTTTATAAATCGACACCCACCTATACGCCGCGTATGGGTCCATACGCGGTGTATAGGGTCGATACACTAAAAACGAGAAAAATCAGGGGGGCTGTCAGAGAGTTATACGCCCCATATAGCCCTATACGACCCCCATATACGACACATATAACCCTATACGACGCGTATAGCAAATTTCGATACTGACTACGAGGAAAAATTCAGGAGGGCTGTCAGAGAGCTATACGCCCCATATAGCCCTATACGACCCCCTATACGACACATACAGCCTTATACGACCCCCCTCTATACGACGCGTATGGGGCTATACGATACGTATAGAAAATTTAGGGTGTTGATTTAAAATATTGGGGTGTCTATTTAAAAGAGCCCTTATTTTAAGCTTATTTAGGAGTTTGGATAGCTTGTATTTAACTTTTTTTAACACCATGTTAGTTAATTATTTTAGAGTTTGGACAAATTTTTTTATGTAGTTTTAACAGCTTGTTAGCTTGTGTTTTGTTAGTTTCTTGGGTAGGTTTTTAATCAGTTTGGTCAAGTTTTATATATGTTTTTTGACAAGTAAATGGTTGCATTTTGACAGGTTTGTAGACTGTATATTAGCAAGTTTTTGAGCTGTTTTTGTCTTTTTGACAATCATGAACTTAACCTAAATGGACATAAAAATCTCAAACCGTGAAACCAAACTAAAATAATTGTTCACTTTGGTTTGGTTTTTACTTTTGAACGGTTTGGTTTTTGTTTTTAGTGATAAAAAACCGTTAGTAACGGATTTAACCTAAAAATCATGAAAACCGAAATTATATGGCAGTGCTTGCGATAGTAAAGGAAGGGGCTGTTTGGTAATTTCTGAATGATTAAGGGGTTGTTTGGCAGTTTCTTAATCAGTCTTTTAATGATTCAAATGTCTAAATGGTTCAGCACTTAATGGTTTAGACTGTTTGTTTGACGAGTAAATGTCTGAATGATTCAAACATTTGCCTCTGAACGGTTAAACATTATACTAATGCTGAATGGTTAAGACCTCTTATCTGAATTAGTCAGACATTTGCATCTGAATAGTTAATCGATATACTAGCTCTGTGGTTCAGACCTCTTAATGGTTCAACACTTAATGGTTCAGACCTCTTATTGGTTCATCAATTAATCATTTAGAAGTTGCTAAACAGTCTTTAAGTGCTGAACTAATAAAATGCATGAACCATTAAGTGTTGAACCATTAAAATGTTTAAACCATTAAGAGTTAGTATATCGCTTAACTATTTAAAGACATATGTCTGATCAATTAAGATAAAAGGTCTTAACCATTTAGCGTTAGATATTTTAATCATTCAACATTAGTATAATGCTTAACCATTCAGAGGTAAATGTCTAAATCATTCAGATATTTGTTCGCGAAACAAACAGTCTGTACCATTAAGAGCTGAATCATTAGACATCTGAATCATTCAGAGGCTGATTCAGATGCTGCCAAACAACCCCAAAATAAACTCATAAAAGCACAAATGCATAATTTACAAGCACAAATGCACAACGTACAACAAGCACATAGGACCAACGCATACAGTCGAACCCCTATCTCCTTCATCGCCCCTGCTTAAACCCTAGTCAAGAACCCTAAATCAGTTTCTCTCAGATCGCTTCGAATCAAATGGCTCTTTCAAAACCCCTCTTCTTCACTCACCTCAAATTGCTCCTAACAACCCACCGCCACCACCACCCCCTCCGGCCGGCTGTCATATCCCTCCGCCACCTGTCATTCGCCACCCCAGAAGACGCCGCCGCCGAACGCCGTCGCCGGAAACGTCGCCTTCGCATTGAACCACCACTCAACGCCCTCCGATCCACCACCCAGTCTCCACCTAGAAACCCAAACCCTAATTCAAACCCTAACGCCCCCAAAATCCCCGAACATGTATCTGTTCTCACCGGCAATCGACTCAATCTACACAATCGAATCCTCAAGTTGATTCGAGAAAATGATTTGCAAGAAGCTGTGTTGTTAACTCGTCACTCTGTTTATTCCAACTGTAAACCCACCATTTTCACCTGCAACGCTGTCATGGCGGCATGTCTTCGACAGTCTAAATACGCTGAGCTTCTTAATCTTCATCGGTTCATAACACAAGCAGCTATCGCGGCGAATATCGTCACGTATAACCTTGTTATCAATACGTATATGGATTGTGGTAAGATCGATACCGCTTTGGAACATTACAAGCAGTTGATTGAGAATGCCCCTTTTGATCCCAACACGACGACTTATCGGATTGTAGTCAAAGGGCTTGTTGATAATGATAAGTTGGAGAGGGCTTTGGAAATCAAAGATGAGATGCTGTCAAAAGGGTTTGAAGCTGATCCGATTGTTTATGGTTATTTGATGTCTGGACACGCGAAGAACGCGAACCATGATGGGATCTTTGATCTTTATGATGAGTTGAAGGGGAAATTAGGTGGATTTGTGCAGAATGGGGTTGTTTATGGCAGTGTTATGAAAGGGTATTTCTTGAAGGGAATGGAGAAAGAAGCTATGGAATGTTATGAGGAAGCTTTAGGTGCGGATTCGAAGGTTAAAATGAGTGCGATGGCTTATAATTCGATGTTGGATGCGCTGTTTAAACATGGGAAGTTTGATGATGCACTGAAGCTGTTCGATAAAATGCTTGAGGAGCATAATCCACCGAAACTGCTGACTGTTAATGTGGGAAGCTATAATGTGATGGTGGATGGGTACTGTGCGCACCAGAGGTTTGATGATGCGATTAATGTGTTCAATAGCATGGGGGAGAAACGGTGTCACCCTGACACGCTTTCGTATAATAATCTGATCCAACAGTTGTGTGACAATGGGATGTTGGCTAAAGCGGAAGAACTTTATAAGGGTATGAGTGAGAAAGGGGTGACTCCAGATGAATACACTTTTGTTGTGTTAATGGATACTTGTTTCAAAGAAAACCGTCCTGATGATGCAGCTGCGTATTACAAGACAATGATCGAGTCCAAATTGAGGCCAAATTTGGGGGTTTATAACAGGTTAATGAAGGGGTTAGTAGAAGTTGGGAAGGTTGATGAAGCAAAATCGTTCTTTGATATGATGGTGCCGAAGCTGAGAATGGATGATGATAGCTATAAGTTTATAATGAAAGCTTTATTTGAAATCAAGAAACATGATGAAGTTCTTGAAATCATTGGTAGAATGTTGAGGGAGGATCCTTTGGATTTTTCAGATGAAGTGCAGGAGTTTGTAAGGGAGGAGTTGAGGAACGAACAGAGAGAAGATGATTTGGTGAAGCTGATGGCGGATGTTGAGAGAGAGAAAGCGGAGGCAGCTGCTAAAGAAGCCGAAGAAGCAGAGAAAGCAAAAGCTAGTGCAAGAGCTGCTGTTTCTTCGTTGTTACCATCGAAGTTGTTTGGTGATAAGATCAATGCAGAGAATGAAAACGAGGCTGATAATGAGTCGGGTGGTGGGGTTGTGGCGGAAATGGGTGATGGTAAGGTGCAGGTGCAAGAGGGTGATGCAGCCAGTGGGCAGGTAACTGCATGAAGATGCTAATGTTGTTATTGATTAAGCAATCTATCAAGGTGTTATAAACTAAATGAAATGTTTATTGAGTTTGCATGTGGTGCTAGAAGATGAAATAATGAAAATTATGATGATTTCTTCATGGGAAATCTATTGGTATTACTTGATGTTGCATATGCACTATATTTTGGTTTTAGGAACCAGGTATCTCTGCATTCAATTAATAGGTTTATACTCTCATCGAATAAATGATACATGCAATTGTGTTTTTGTAAACGGACTATTACCATATGTAACAAAAATGTTAAGAGTGGCCAAGAGAATACACTCCTAAAAACTGTAGTTCTCTGGTAGTGTGAACTGTGAACCTTTTAAGGGCTGGGCTGGGCTGGGCTGGGCTGGGCTGGGCTGGGCTGGGCTGGGCTGGGCTGGGCTGGGCTGGGCTGGGCTGGGCTGGGCTGGGCTGGGCTGGGCTGGGCTGGGCTGGGCTGGGCTGGGCTGGGCTGGGCTGGGCTGGGCTGGGCTGGGCTGGGCTGGGCTGGATGGTTGTGTTAAAATGGGTTGCGTCGTAGCGACTACGAGTTCGGCTGCTATATTTATTTATTCTTTTTAGTTATGACATATTTGTTAAGATAAGGGTATGCTAAAAATTATATTTAATCTGAAAAGTCTGATAAGTATTTTGGTTTTATACGTGTCATTTTATTGTTCTAAAGTGGAGTACATTTTGGTTATGGTTTTAAATACGTTAAATTATTGTGTTTATTATGTCTACTAGTGATGTCAAATATCAATTCATTGTATTGAATCTTTTTCAACATTAATTATTTATATTTATCATTGTGTTTTACATTTATATTATTTCATGTTATTTTTATCATTGTTTTTATATATTATATAAACTTGTGAATAATGGTACTTTACCAATGTGTTTTTTAAAACTCATTACGTTCAGAATAACATAATGACAAGAAAAACACTCAATGAGACATTTTGTTTGCGTGTTTTACATTTTAAATCATTTTATTTTATATCATTTTATGTTGTGTTGACATTGTTTTTTATATATTTATATTAACTAGACTAAAGACCCGTGTAATATGCGGATTCGATCATTAAAAAATGTTTTAATTAAAAAGGTTCGTAAGTCATAATATTATTGTTAATACTTTGTATATCGATTTTTATGTTTAATTTGTTAAAATCATCTATATTTAATATTAGTAGCTTTTCTATATCAATGCTTATAAATTTAAATAATATATAATTTTCCGTTTTAATAACATTATTTAAGTAAAGTTAAAAGGACAAGAAAAACATAATGATTAAAGAAAAACATAATGACAAGATATTCAGAATAACATAATGACATAAAGTTTCAATAAAGTAAAAACCAACTTAGCATCTGTCAACATTTTAAAAAATGTTTTATAGTTTTTTATGAAGATTTTCTTGAAACATTTTCAATAATGTTTTATCATACAAAAACATTAATACTCTTTCATTATTATTTTTTAACGTCTATTTATAAATTATGTGTTCTTATATAGAAAAGATCCTTTTTTAGAAATTAAATGGTTTATGTAACTTTTTTAAATTAACAATATATATATTGTATAACTGTTTTAAACATAAATTTATATATAGTAATAATCACTTATATATCTATATACATAAAAGATAAAATAAACATCATATACATACAACGCTAGTTTCGTTTTGTGAGCCGGCTCGATCTCGACATATGAAGCTCGGGCTCAAAACCATTTATTAAATGAGTCGTAAAATGAGTTCGAGCTTGTTTAAGCTCAACTTAGTTAGAGTTTTTAGCGAGTCGGTCACGAGTGGCTCACGAGACGGTGTGACTCGTTTCTCCCCTAATTGATGTTGGGAGTTTCTTAGCAACATACATACCCTCCGTAATTGGGGATAATATTTATAATTTGTAAAAATAATAATAAACCATTAACTTTTTTTGTTTCATCGTGATATTAAATATTTTTAAAGAATTCATTTTTTGTGAAATAGTTTTTCTTATTAAATCTTTTAAGCTACTTAAAAACATTTTCAAAAAATACATATTTTTAAATAAAGAATAAAAAAATTAATGTGCCTACTTTGAAATTAAAACAAATTTATAATGAAAATTTCAACTATTCTATATGAAAAATGATTTAAAATAAAGTTTGCGTGAATTAAAATCAAAAATAAGTTTTAGAAAAACTTTCTGTTTTAATTACAACAAATGAACCAAATAGTTTTACAATTTTATTAACCTTTTTACTTAACCCTTTATAAATAATATTATTTTATAGTGAAATAAATTTCACCTAACAATATAGTGAGAAAAAGAAACAATTTTTAAACATCTATTTTGGTAAATAAATTTTCTACATACACCATTTAAGGGGAAAAAAATATCCCTTTGTAATTATAGCAAAATAGTTGATTTTATTGAAATGAACTATTACTAAGAATAAGGATAAATGCATTTTTAGGGGGGAAATCAAATAAATAGATGTTTAAGAAAAAAAACACGTGCCACTAAATATATTGCTTCATTTATAAGTATAGATTAGTTATTACTTCATCATTATGTTTAATTTAGAATAAATATTATTAGAAAAACTTAATAACTAACAAAAATAAACAATGAGTTGCATTAAATAAACAATGACGAGTAGATTTATAAGTTTAAAAACATAACTAAATATATAATCATTTTATATAAATATATTGTACTTGTTTTATATATAGAAAAACGTTTGTTTTATTGTGTAATTAAAAAAATATTGTATATAGAAGCTATGATTTAAAAAAGTGGGAGAAGTTGTAAAAATTAAACAATAGTGACTATACTTAAAATATCTTTTTAACAAACTTCTTTTCATCCAATTAATATCAACTATTTATTAAATTATTGATAGCCGAGATTTCTTTTTACACTTTTTAGATTTTTTATATTTTTTATTTGAATTATTTTCTATGTATTAAATCAGAAAAACTTCATAGAGTAAAACTTGTTTTCCTGCTTCCTATTAAGTTTTTTAATTTTTTTTTCTAATTTTTTTCATTCAATTAGGTGACTTAAATTTCATCTAACGTTTTAAGCTATGTTTTTTAATCAATATGACAATATAATAGGGTACCTTTCTTACATGTTACTTTTTCTTTATGTTCTTTTTTAAGGTTTTTTCTTTATTATTATATTTTTAAACAAACTTTAGTAAACCCGTGTAACACATGAGTTGAATAAATTAAATTAATATAATAAAATTTATTAATTATAAATTAATATTATAAGATATGATATGCCTGAATTTATGTACGAGAAATTATTATAAGTAATAAAACAGTTATATCAACTTTTTAAAAATTTGTTTTTAAATTTTTTTCCAAAAAATATAAATATTTTATTCAAAAACAAACTGTATAAAAATATTATTTTTAAATATTTTCTTATCATAACTCTCAAATCTAAATATTTTTGGTTTTAAAAAATAACTTTTAAAAAATACCAATTTTAAAATATTTCATATTTTTAAAAAAGTTTTATGCTTTATAAAAATTTATTAAATTTTATAATTTTTATTTATATAGAAATAACATTAATTAATAGATCTTTTCTTAATTTATTAAATTTTAAAAAAGTATTAATAATATTATTAGTAATTAAGGTAATTATTTAACAAGAGAGAGATGCGGGAAAATTTTGATAAGGATGATTGTGGTGTTAACACGTGTCATCCTAAAATACTTTTATTAGAGTAGGAATATATAATAGTTTGGTATTTATTAAATTTCAAAAAATAAAAATACCTATTGGAAACTAAACGACCGATCAAATTTAAACTATGATGAGGGCTATGGAATTTATATTTAGTGACATGAATTTTTTTTAACTATTTAAACATCAAAATACAATTTTTTAAATTCCAAAATAACACGTTTTAAGAAAATATCTTATAACAATTTTGAATACAAGAGAACCATAAAATTTGTCTACAATATTAACTATAAGAAATATGTTTTAAATTTATTGGATGCAAATGATGATGATGGTTGGATGGAGTGACGTTGATAATAAAACTTTAAAGGAAACTATTTGAAGTCATCTACAAGTCTAGAAAACACTAAAATTTTTGAAGGCAATTACATTTTGTCAAACGTTTAGAGTGTGCGTAGTGGCATCGTGGCCCTGAGCGTGGTTGTCCCAGGTGACCATTGGACTTGGGCAACACCACGCCTGGCCTCTGTGAGAGAACACGTGGGTATTTGCTCTGTAAGTGTGGTCATGATAGATGCCCCCACACCAAAACTAGTTTTTAGGCATTTTTTCTTAAAAAAAAACTAATGTTTAACTAGAATGTCTCTGTTATTCATTTATCAATAAATAATACCAGTTATCTACTATTGTTTTTAACAACTCACATATTTATTTTCTTAACCTACAATGTCTCTGTTTTTCGTCTTTTACCTAGAACATGTATCCTTATAATTAAAACAACACTTGGCCGAAAAGACGAAAACAACCTGAAGCAAACGAAACTTGTTTTGTTCAAATTGTTATACAAACAACATTCTACTCCCGATCTTGAGTTTATAGCCGCAACCAACCTGGGACCGATGTTGTATGCGAAATGCAATACTAAACGAAAACATTAGAAAAAGCTAAACTTCAACCTTAACTGGGTATATCAGGTTTGTAAGAACCCAACACTAAAGTGGACCTCAGATGAAGAGCTCGCATTGACTAGTGCTTGTGAGGACATGTCAGAGAGTCCAAAGATTGGTAATGACACTTTATTTTCTATGTTTTTATTTATTTATGTAACTTTTTATTTATTAACGGACTACTTTGTAATTAAACTAGTAAGCACCCCTGCATTCAGTGGGAGGCTTTGCGTTGTGAAGATTTCTGTCGGTTGTGCTACATTTTGTCCCAAGAAAATCAAACATAATAATAATAGTATGGAAACTTTAATTATTAACAGTAACTTAGCCTAAAACATCAAACAACAATCAAAATGGTCAAAAGTCTTTACTGGTCATAAATAAACAACAAAATGATCAAGGAGGGAAAGCAAAAATCGACACAGTTGAAGGAACTTGAATGAGTAAGAGAATGAGCAGATAAATTTAACATACAAGAAAAGAACTAAATTACTATGAGAATCAGCAGTGAAAGGGTCACAAAAAGTAAAAACTATACTCTAATTTATCTCAAACGAAGTTTTACAACCAGAAGATGAAAGATACAATCTAACAAAAAAAAAAAAAAGATCTAAAACAAACTATCAAAAGAGATAAAAAGAATAGTAAAAAAATAAGGATAGCGGAAAAAGAATTTATTTTCTTTATAGTAATAAATGAAAAAAAGTTTAGCCATAGGTATATAGGATGTATATATATATAGATATATAGAGATATAGATATCTATATATATATATATATATAGATATAGATATATAGAGAGAGAGAGATATAGATATATATATATATAGAGAATATATATATAGGATATATATATATATATTATAGTATATATAATTATAATAGATATATATCTATATAGATATATTATCTATCTATATATATATATATATAGTGAACTGATTAACTTGTTAATGAAAGATGCTAAGAAACAAGTAAAAGTGAGACAGAACAAGATTGCAAACAACACAAGTATTGGTTTTCAAGAATGCTGTATATTGCTTCTCAAGTTCTATTACAAGTTACAAAGCATCGATAGAAAGTTACAAGTACTTGAGATACTTTATACTACATCCTACAGCCGGCCATACTTTGAAGGCCAGCTGGATACAATTGACTAGACAACTACAAAATCAAATGTAGAGTCAAAAGGCAGATCTGCCTTTTGACTTGTGACTATGACATGCCATAGCTCACATCCTAATATATTACAAAAATGATAAAAGTACAAAAGTAGAAAGCATGGACTCAAGACCTCAATGTACAGTTACCAAAAGCATGGACCTTTCACCAACTCATGTAATTGGGACTTTACAGAGTAGAAGCGGAAAGGTGGTCCAGCTTTATGATAAAGTACATCAGATAAAGGCATATGTAAAGTCTTCGAAAGAAATCTGTCTTCACTCTTTGGCTTCGGAAGACTTGTCTTTGAAGCTTCGGAAGACTTCACTTTTGGCTTGGAAGATATTGGTCTTGGCTTCGGAAGATTTTACACTAGAATATTTCTAGTGCAGGTTGTAAAACTCCGAAGCAAAAATTACTTCAGTTCTTTAATGCTGCTTGCAGAAGAGACTGTGGAGGATTGTTTGGCTGCATCAGACTTTTATACGAATCCTTACAAAACTCTCCCTAGGCTGATGCTACCAAAACATTGAGAAGATCTTCAGATGTTTGTAGTCTTCAGCACCATGATGACCATACCCTTTCTTCATTAGATGGTCAGGTCATTCAGATCTCATAATATTTTCATCTCAAGATCATCAAGAGGTAAGTTGATTATGTCTTGCCATGATAGACATTCTCAACACCTTTGACAGGATCAACGATCACAAGTTTGAAGTATAAGAGTGTAATGCAGCGGAATGAAGAGATGAATTAGTCAAATTATAGCAGAGAAGTTATTTGTAACAAATGCGAGAGAATATTTTCTGTGATTTGGAATGTTTCAATAATGCTCAATATTATTGCTAAATCATTCATAGTTACAATAAGGTTGGCACTCCTTATATAGAGTGCAATCACTGCTGTAATCACGGGATGGTGATTACTAGCAGATCTAGTACAAAAATAACTACTTCTTAACAAACTACTGAAATGTTCACAACTACTGAGAACATGTCAGAGTGCTAAGTATAAAACATGAAACAACTGAAAAGAAAACTACTGATACTACAACGACTGAAGAACAAACTCTTCAGTCGTTTTACAAAACTACTGAAAATAGAAAATATAAAACTACTGAAAGCAAACCGTCACAACTACTGAAGAAGTCCTCTTCAGCTGTTGTGACAACATCTTCAGACTTTGTCTTCAGCACTTGTGTCTTCAGACTTTGTCTTCAGCACTTGTGTCTTCAGACTTTGTCTTCAGCACTTGTGTCTTCAGACTTTGTCTTCAGCACTTGTGTCTTCAGACTTTGTCTTCAGCACTTGTGTCTTCAGACTTTGTCTTCAGCACTTGTGTCTTCAGACTTTGTAATCAGTTGTTGTCTTCAGCTGTTGTGGACTTCAGTAGTTGTTGTGACGTCTGTGGGACTTAAAGGTTTTTCTGATCCGGCTCATTGGTTCTTTTGGTCCAACAAACTCCCCCTGAACCAATGCAGCCAAAACCTTTAACTTTATTGAGGTCCCACTTATTGTTGGCAAAATGGATGGTCTTTTTCCTTCTTGATCAGTTGAGAAGATGACCCATATAAGCACCGGCCTGGAAGTAAGTCTCTGATGATTTGGTTGGCAAAGTATGGATGGGAGCTCTGTATTGGGGAATTGGACACTGAGCTGTTCCCCCATCCATGAAACTCACTTCCCATGTATAAGCCTGTAGGATTCTCTGGTGTATGCTCTGAGAAACATGATTTGTTCTTCCATAGAGATTCTCTGGTTCACCATCGAATAATCCTTCACGCCCATACAGCTCTGAGATGTATTTGGCCTGTTTGCCATTTTTGAGCTCAACAGTTGTGATCTGTCTGTAGGCAAACTCATCAGGATGATTACCTTCAAGTAACAGACTGAGCTCATTCTGTTTGAAGTTCTCAAGCTTCTTGTAGACTAACCCCTTCTTGATCACTCTGTTTCTAACATCTTTTGGGGAGGCTGTTTAGTCTCATAAGCTTTCTTGAAGTCTTCTACAATCTCCCAGGGTGATACTACAAGGACCACTGTGATCTCTTCATCTACGATCCTTTATCTGGCCCTTGTATCGTGCAGGAATGTCCTTCTTCACAATTCTGTGAGCCACCCTAGGATCAGGCCACATCCTCACCTTTTCTTTTGATATTGAAATGTGTTGGCGAGGGTGTACAGTCTCAGAGCTTCTTTCTTCATACTTATTATTGATGAGGAGGCAGCATAAGTTTTATCTATACTTTTTAGCATCTCCTCATCATGAAGCCTTTGCAGTTGCTCTTCTTCAATCTTTACTCTCACAGTTTCCATCTGTGAGGTGGGAGTGATGGGCATAGATTTGGCTTTAGGCAAAGTTAGGACTGCAGAAAGAGGCAGCCTATCTTCCTCCTCATCATCCTCTTCTTCTTCTTCTTCTAGCCTCAACATCCTTCTCTTCTTCTTCTTGGATGCATCATCGGCTGTTGGTTTTGAGGGTAAAGGAGTTGGTTTAATGGGTTGTGGTAGTGGTGATTTTGAAGTGGTAGGTTTTGCAGGTTGTTCTAGCATTTTTGTAATGAGTGAGGCTTTGGAGTATTTTGCTAGTTCGTTTCTTTTTCCAGCACCTGCTTCATTTAAAGCTTCAATCACTAATCCCTTTGTATATGCTTCAGACGTACAGATCTTGGTGGTTATAGCCAAGATACTGTCCCTGGTCCATGACTTAATCTCTATCAATGATCTTCCAAGATACTTAGCAATAAATCTGATCATGATCTCCAGTCTTTCTCTTTCTAGCACATCATAGCTTGCCCATCTTGAGTTAATTTCTTCAACTTCAAGTCTTCTAATCTCTGAGTCAAGCTGTGCAGTATCGAACCCTTGTCTGTATAGTTGGTCAATAATGGAGTCCATAGATTTACTATGTGTAGCATCCGCCATTTTGACCATCTCATCAAGTTGGAGTTCTTTTTCTTTTCTTTCAATCTTCCTCTTCTTATATGTGATGTGAAAGTCTTTGTGACTTTCACTCACTTGATCAGTTTCAGCTCCCTTCACATACTCTTCCTCCTTCTCAGTCTCTTTCTCAACAACCTCTTCTTCCTCCTGTTCTCTCTCTATCAGTATGCGCTTCCCTTTGTCTTTCACTGACTGACTCTCCCCCTTTTTGGTTGCATTGGTTGCAAGGGTTTGAGTAGTAGAAAGCCTTGTGCTCATAATCTCCTCCACCAGTGGCTGTAGGATTGAGGGAAGTTTGTCATCCAAGGTTTTGATCACAATGTCGGTGATCATTGGGGTGATGAGAGGTAGGGATTTTGGAATATAGCAGCTGTTTGCTCAGAGGGGTTCTGTCCCTGAGAAACAGTGCCAGAAGTAGAGGCTGGTGGATTGAATGTTTGTAGTGGCTGAGTGTTTAGGAGACCTTCAGGTGAAGGTGCCATCTGTGGGTGTATTGTGGTATCAGATGGACTTGCTTCTTGAGAGAATTGGTCAAGTAGTCTTTGTAGTCTACTGACTTCTTCCTCAAGAATTGTGTTCTGGGCTAGAACATCATAAAAGAAGCCCAGGTCATCATCAGCAGATGCTGAATCACCTGACCTCTTGCTAGTAGCAAGATGTACATGCTCTGGGTGTAGACCAGATGTAGCATGTGCCCCTTTTTCTTGGAACTGGGGACTTCCAGCCTCAGGACGATGTCCTTCATCAGCTGTTGCCTCTGATGAGGTCTTAGCCATGTTACCAGCCTCAGTCTGATCATGTGCTGATGCAGAAGAGGTGGCAGCCTCACCAGATATTCTTGTCTCCGTATCTACACTAGGAGACTGAACATTTAAACCCCTGTGCTGTGGGTTGTCAGAAGCATGTTGATCCTCTTCCTCAATATCTGTGGTTTTCCCTTTAGGTGGTTGTCTGGGAGGAGGAGAGGCATGCAGCTGAGTCAGCACATTTGCAATTATAAGTGTTGGACTTTGGGGGGCATTTTCATTGGGAGAGGGTATTATGCACCTGGGGAGAATGGTGAGTTTCAATGGCAATCTCCTCAAATGAGGAAGATTCCAGATTTGTGGGTACCCCTTCTTTGGTTGCTTCAGGTTCCTTTTGAGAGGAATCCTGAGCGGCTGTGGCTGGGTGAGTCTCTGATACTACTGGGGGGTTTACACCAGTAAGTATATCCTGTCTTGGTGGTACAGGAGCATCTTCAGGGGACTCATCTTCCTGAATAGCTGTTTTGGTTCGTTTTGTTTTTGGTTTGGTGGGGACTTTGGATTTTGTGGTGGTGGCTGTGGGTTCCAGCTGCGTGGGTTTGCGCAGCTTGGCAGCCATTTTGAGTGATTGGTCAGAGTTGTGCCGGGAGTATACTTCAGGCAATACAGCCATAGCAGGGACTCCCAGGCCAACAAGTCCCTCAGCTTGAAGCTGGTTTTCAATTATGGCCATTATAAACCGAGGATATAGTATCCAACGGTTAGAAAGTTGTTTTTGGGCCATATCCTTGAGCTCTAAGAATAATATTTCAGAAAAATTTAAAGGTTGTTGCTCAAGGATAGAGTACAATACCTGTTGCCACCTTGTGGACATTTGATCCCATGATGAAGTCTTGGAGCCAGGCAGACATTTACCATATGAAAGATAAGCCGTTCAGCATCCTGGAAATGTTTCTTCAATATGGTAGAGGCACTCAGGTTGCCTTCGTATCCATGGTGGGCAAATGATAGATCAGTGGTGCCCTTTGGATAGCTAGTCGGGAAAGTGGCATCATCCAGATTGAGGGTTTGGCGAAGAATCTCTGGATTGATGACCACCTTTTGGCTATGGACAAACGAATGAAGTGACTCTGTGTCATTCTCCTCAGAGACAAGAGTGACGTTTGTCCAGAATTGGCTAAGGGATTCGGCATATATGGTGGGGTTTATCAGGAAGGCTGTTTGGTAAGGTGACTGGACCATTAAATCAATGGCGTTGTGAAACTTGGTCCAGAATGGTGATTTAGTAAGGTGAGCGACACAGTTGTGTCGAGGTTTTAGTTGCATGGTCGCCATGGATGAAGAGAGGGTACAGAGTTTTTGAACGTTAGGTTTGAGAGGAAAGGTGAGAAAAACTCTGGTGAGATAAGGGATTTATAGGGTAGGGTTATGAACCGACTGAAGGTTTTGGTGAGTCATCATTTGCTGAAACTGATGACGTGGCATTAACTTTAGAGGTTGAAATGACTGACCGTATTGGTGTGATCATCAGTTGTTATAAAACAACTGAAGACTTGGTTTTAACCGTCAGACATTGAAACAGCTGAAGTCTTTGATTTAGTTCAGTAGTTATAAAACTACTGAGGACAATTCCGACTTCAGGTGGTGAAACAACTGAGGACATGGTGTTTGTCATCAGTAGTTGTGTAACTACTGAAGACAGTGGTTTTGTCATCAGTTGATGTAAACAGCTGAAGACTTAGCGGTAGTCTTCAGTAGTTGTAAACTACTGAAGACATAGCTGTGGCTTCAGTTGTTTAGAAACAGCAGTTGGAAAAACAACTGAAGAGAAATTGCTCATCAGCTGTTGTCGTCAATTCTTAGCTTTTCAGCTGTTTCAGTCTGACCTCCACATTAAAATGTTTCATTGGTCATCAGTACTTATCTGCATTTCTGACATCAGCATTTGTAGTTACATCAGCTGTTGTGATTTCATCAGCTGTGTTATAACTACATCAGCTGTTTAAAAAATGAAGTACTTATATATGACATGGTTACCAATGATCATCAGTATTTATTACTGAGATTATCGGTAGTTGTCACTTATTCTAGCTGCAGCATACCAAGCCTTAACACCAGGTTGTGGAAAGTTGAACTATCCAAAGGCTTAGTAAAAATGTCTGCAAGCTCATCAGCACTAGGAACAAATTTTGGATCAATCAGACCTTTTTCAAAACAATCTCTAATAAAGTGATGTCTGATTTCAATATGTTTAGTCCTAGAGTGCTGGACAGGATTCTTGACAATACAAAGAGCTGAAGAACTGTCCATTAACAATGGAGTCTTAGTCTCAGTTATGCCATAATCCAATAATTGGTTTTGAAGCCATAATACCTGAGATGTACAACTTGCAGCAGCAATGTACTCGGCTTCAGCAGTTGATGTAGCAACTGAAGTTTGTTTCTTACTCTGCCAAGAAATCAAACAGTTGCCTAGGAATTGGCATCCACCAGAAGTTGATTTCCTGGTCAACTTACACCCTGCATAGTCACTGTCAGAAAAGCAACTAATTTACCAGAATGTCTAGTAGAATACCATAAACCTAGAGATGGAGTGCCTTGCAAATATCTAAAGATCCTCTTGACTGCAATCAAATGAGACTCCTTAGGTGCAGCCTGAAATCTAGCACAAACACATGTAGCAAACATAATATCTGGTCTAGAAGCTGTTAGGTACATCAAGGACCCAATCATACATCTGTAAAGTGTTTCATCAACCACTTTACCTTTCTGATCTGTATCCAGTTGTGTGGTGTTGCACATGGGAGTAGAACAGGGTTTACAATTTTGTAAATCAAATTTTTCCAAAAGATTTTTTGTATATTTGGACTGATGAATGAAAATTCCATCAGCCTTTTGTTTGATTTGCAAACCCAAAAGAATTGTAATTCCCCCATTGCACTCATTTCAAACTTTTGTTGCATCAGCTTTGTAAAGTCATCACACAACTGTGGATCAGAGGATGCAAAAATAATATCATCTACATAAATTTGAACAAGTAGATTATGCTGCCCTGCTTTCTTAATGAACAAAGTTTTATCTATGGTGCCTCTAGTAAAATTATTTTCAAGAAGAAAGTTTGATAATGTCTCATACCAGGCCCTAGGAGCTTGTTTCAACCCATAAAGAGCCTTATCAAGCTTATACACCCAATTAGGATGTTGTTGTCCTCAAAACCTGGTGGTTGACATACATAAACCTCTTCTTTAATTTTCCCATACAGAAAAGCACTTTTGACATCCATTTGAAAAACTTTAAGATTTTGATAAGCAGCATAAGCTAAAAACAATCGAATTGCTTCCAGTCTGGCTACAGGAGCAAAGGTTTCATCATAATCAATACCTTCTTCTTGTGCAAACCCCTGAACCACCAGTCTGGCCTTGTTCTTAACAATAAGCCCATTTTCATCAGTCTTATTCCTAAACACCCATTTAGTGCCTATTGCACACTTACCTGGAGGTAGAGGAACAAGTTCCCACACTTGTTGTTTCTTGAACTGAAGAAGCTCAAGCTGCATGGCATCAACCCATCCATTGTCCTTTAATGCAATGTGATAATTCTTTGGCTCTTGCTGACTAATGAAGAGAGCATAGAAGCAGAAATTTGACAATTGACTTCTTGTTGATACCAGCAGTGATATCACCAATGATTTGAGACATAGGGTGATTCTTCAGATCTTGATACACAATGAGATCAGTGCAAGTGTTTGTAGCAGGCTCAGCAGCAACAGATGGTGATGGTGAAGAATTTCCTTGAAACCAATCAGTTGATGGTAGTTCAAAGGAAGTTGAAGTTGTAGAAATCTCATCAGCATTTGTTGTGGATTGTGCTGCTGGAGCTAGCAGGAACATCAGGTCTAGCTGAATCAGGCAGTTGATCAGTAAATCTGAAGAGGTGAGTACTACTATCATCATCATCAGCACCAGCAGTACCACCAGGTGGAGAACTGTTGACATGAGCAACAGCAGGAGTTTGATGAGGAGCATATTGCAGTATGTCCAAATCAAATATCTCCACAGGATTTTGTGGAATCTTGTCCTTTGGAGATTCATTAAACTTAACATGTAGAGTCTCTTCAACCATCTTTGTTCTACAGTTGAAGACTCTGTATGCTTTGCAAGTTGATGAATAACCAACAAAATATCCTGCATCCACCTTAGAATCAAATTTTGGAGTTGATCCCTTGTGTTGAGAATGAAACAAGGACATCCAAAAGCTCTAAAGAATGAAATTAGAGGGGCCAAATGATGAAGAACTTCATATGGAGTTTTCATCAACCTCTTATTCACTAGAGCTCTATTTTGTACATAACAAGCAGTATTGATAGCTTCAGCCCAAAAAGTCATTGGCAATCCAGAGTCAGCCAACATGGACCTTGCAGCTTCAATAAGGGTCCTGTTCTTTCTCTCCACTACTCCATTTTGTTCAGGAGTTCTTGGAATGCTAAAATGCCTCTTGATTCCCTTTGAGAGGTAGAACTCATCAAGTGTATTGTTTCTAAATTCAGTTCCATTATCACTTCTAATACACTTGACTGAGAGGGAATACTGCTTCTCAACATACAACACAAAGTTGATAATCTTCTGAGGTGCTTCATCCTTTGAATGCAAGAAGAAAGTCCATACAAATCTGGAGTAATCATCCACAATTACTAGACAGTATTTCTTCTTAGCCATACTCATCACTCTCACAGGACCAAAGAGATCCATGTGAAGAAGCTGTAAGCAGGCTGTGGACTTAGGTTCTTCTATGGAAGGAAATGAAACTTTGTGCTGTTTTCCTTTTAGACAAGCAGTGCAGTCATCTTCACATTTGAACTCCTTCATAGGCAATCCCCTTACTAAACCATGGTTAATCAGCTGATTTATGTTTTTGAGATTAACATGACCCAGCCTTCTATGCCATAGTGTAGATTCTTGAGGGGAAGCCTTGGAAAATAGGCAAGGATGGCCTTTGAGATCTATTTTCTTAGAAAGATCTAAGGCATACACTCTTCCTGTCCTGTTGGCCTTAAGGAGAGTGTGTTTATCCAACACCTTGTCAATCAAACTCAGAACTTTGGATGACAGAATCCGGCAGTTCTGACTTGTGAAAAGAGCAACATGGCCTTTGTCACACATTTGACTGACACTCAAGAGGTTGTACTTGAGATTTTCCACATGGTTAACATCATCAAACTTTATTTCCCCATTGGAAACAAAGCCTTTGCCGATGATGTAACCCTTTGCATCATTGCCAAAAGATACAAATCCCTTCCTTCCTTGAGAGTAGTCATTAAGAAGTGATCTGTTTCCTGTCATATGCATGGATCCTCCACTGTCTACATACCAGATGCCTCTGTGGCATGTTGAAGAACCCTGCAGAACAAAGCAAATTAGTTAGATTTTGAGACCCAAACCTTTTTGGTTTTGGGCCTATTCACATCAACAGATGGTGGACTAACAAGTTTGCTAGAAATAACAGCTTGAGAGGAAGAAGATGGTGGAAAAGAGGAATCCTTTGGCTTGGACCTCCTTTTCTGTGGATTCAACATAGGAACATCTAATTGGTTGACTCTTCCCAATAGATGTTGAACCATCATAACCAGCTGTGTCTGATTTTGTGATAGAGCTTTCAGCTCTTCAGACACATTAGGACTGGAGTTTGATAAGTTCTTATGTTGCACCTTCTTCTTTTGAGCAACCTCAGCTGTTACCTGTTTAACCCCTTCCTTTTTGGATTTCTTTTTGGACTTAGGGATTACAGGATTTGATGTTGCTGGTACAAATGTGGCTTTAAACTCATTTTTCATTTTTACCATTTTCTCTTTAATTTCATCTTTATGTTTGAGTTTGGATCCTCTTTTGTACCAACAATCATCAGTGAGATGATTAAACAAACCACATACTTCACATGGTTTCTTTTCATCTTTTGTTGATCATCAACTAAAGAGGATGAAACTACTGAAGACTTGCTCTTCAGTACTTTGGAAGCACTATTTGCTTTCTTGGCTTCCTCTTTAGTAGTCTTCAAACTCTTTCTACTGACAGTTTTCTTCTTTCAGTGCTGTCAGTAGTTGGAGCTTGAACTTCAGGAGTTAAATCTTGCTCTCCAGTCCTTTCAGGACTTTCAGACAACTCCTGAGTTGACCAACTCTTTGATCATGTGAGTGTCAGCAATTGAACTATCAATATTAGCTGATAAGTTCTGAGAGGGCTTATTGCTGACTTCAACTTTTGATGATGCTTTATCAGAAAGTGAATCACATGATGAGGTGGATTGGTTATTGCTTTCTCCATCAGATTTCACCTCTACTCTTGGAGCAAAATCTGTAGGAGGAGCAGTGTGATTATAACCAATGCCAAACTTCACATTGGAAGCTGATTGCTTACTAAGAAGCATCTCAAAACCTTTGCATGATTTCACCCATCGATCACACTCTACTTGGGTGACTGCAAGGGTTTCTTTAAGACTTTTCTGGTCCTCCAGAATAACCTCTAGCTTAGCCTTTTCATCATTTAATTGGCATTTAAGCTTATAAATCTCATCATTTTTACTATTAAGAACAGACTCATACTCAGCTTGTCTTTTGGAAATAGTTTTCTCAAACTCAAGTTTTTCATTTATTAATGCTACATTTGCCTCTCTAATAGAGACAAAAGCAGCAATGCAAGATTCAGAACATAACTTGGCTTTGGCCTCTGAAGATACCTGAGTTACCTGTGAAGATGATGCAGTTGAGCAGGAACCCTCAGTTGATTCCAGAGCCATAAGTGCCAGATTTCCAAAAGGACTATCACCACCATGTTGATCAGCACTTGTGAACAGTTGTTCATGACCAGACATGTCATCTGGCAAGCTGCTCCAATCAACAACTTCTGGGGTGAAGAAGCTATGTTGTTGAGGTTGAGGGGGTTGATGAGATGGTTGAGGTTCTGGAAGTGCATGAGGTTGTGGTACCATAGGAGCTTGAACTTGACTGGTTTGTGGCATGTAATAACACGGGTAAGGATAAGGCATTTGACCCTGAGGAACAAAGTATGCAGGAGATTGTAGTTGAGACTGATGACTAGAATTGACAGGATGTTGCCCTTTGTTTTGTTGACTATTGCTAGGAAAAGTCACAAAAGGTGCAGAGGAATTAGATCCAGATGATCTACATTCTCTAGCAAAGTGTCCAAGCCTTTGGCATCTGTGACACCTCAACTTACTCTTGTCAAAACCAACTTTGGTTTTGCCAGAGAGTCCTGGGAACTTTCTTCCAGTTCTTTTATAGAACTTCTGAGATCTGATATTTATCAAGGCCATTTGGCTCAAAATATCCATCTCTTCTAAGTCATCATCAGCAATCCCCTTGAGATCATCCATGATGAAGCATAGATTGTCATTATTACACCCAGAAAATTGACTATCAACACTCACAAATGCTGAATCAGAAATATTTGAAGAGAAATCAATATGCTCATCATACTGGCATTCAGATGAAGCATATTCTGACTCATGACTAACCAGAGCAGTATTGCCTGGTACAAAGTCCTCAGTGAGCTTACCAGATGAAGACAGTTTTCTCTTTTGTTCTATCTCTCTCAAATGTGAGCAATTTCCCATGAAGTTGGGTGAGAGATAGTTTGTCCAAATTTGCACTGGAGCGTAGGACAATGGTATATGTATCCCATCTCTCAGGCAGTGATCTGAGAAATCTGTTATTCATCTGAACATTAGTATACTCATGTTTGACCATTTTCAATTCAGAGATCAAACAAGAGAACCGCTCAAACTGTTGAGTCAGTGTCTCACCCTTCCTATGAGAGAATGTCTCATATTGTTGGGCAAGGATCTCTCTATTATTTGCCAAGACCTCATCTGTTCCTCCAAATTGTTCTTTCAAGGCATTCCAGAGGTCATGGGCAGATTCATAATGCATTAACCCAGAATAAATTTCATTTGGTAGCGCCATGGCTAGAATTCCATGAGCTTTTGCATCTATCTCAAATAATTTCTTATCTTCATCTGAGTATTGATCCTTCCTCTTCGGAACCATTTGATTGGTTTCCGGGTTATTCACCATAGGCTTATGTGGACCATGTACCACTGATGTCCAACAACCTGAACTGTTAACAGACAGGTGATGGAGCATACGACGTTGCCATATGTTATACTCATTCCTAACCAGCATTGGAGGCTTGGTTGAGGAACCAGTATTGTGAGGATCATTGGAAGGAGTAGTCATTTTGAACCAAAAACAATTTTATTCAAGCAAAAATTGACACACCACAACAAACTCAATGAAAACCGAGAATAAGTCTCAGGATGAATGATTAAAAACACAGAAAATTCAATCTCTATAACAGTTTCTTGCAAAAGGATACTAATTCACTCAAACTTGGATCTTGAAGAGCAGTTTCAATGATCAATTATTAGATCGATCAATGATTAACCTGCTCTGATACCATTTGACAGGATCAACGATCACAAGTTTGAAGTATAAGAGTGTAATGCAGCGGAATGAAGAAGAGATGAATTAGTCAAATTATAGCAAGAGAATGTTATTTGTAAACAAATGCGAGAGAATATTTTTCTGTGATTTGGAATGTTTCAATAATGCTCAATATTATTGCTAAATCATTCATAGTTACAATAAGGTTGGCACTCCTTATATAGAGTGCAATCACTGCTGTAATCACGGGATGGTGATTACTAGCAGATCTAGTACAAAAATAACTACTTCTTAACAAACTACTGAAATGTTCACAACTACTGAGAACATGTCAGAGTGCTAAGTATAAAACATGAAACAACTGAAAAGAAAACTACTGATACTACAACGACTGAAGAACAAACTCTTCAGTCGTTTTACAAAACTACTGAAAATAGAAAATATAAAACTACTGAAAGCAAACCGTCACAACTACTGAAGAAGTCCTCTTCAGCTGTTGTGACAACATCTTCAGACTTTGTCTTCAGCACTTGTGTCTTCAGACTTTGTCTTCAGCACTTGTGTCTTCAGACTTTGTCTTCAGCACTTGTGTCTTCAGACTTTGTCTTCAGCACTTGTGTCTTCAGACTTTGTCTTCAGCACTTGTGTCTTCAGACTTTGTCTTCAGCACTGTGTCTTCAGACTTTGTAATCAGTTGTTGTCTTCAGCTGTTGTGGACTTCAGTAGTTGTTGTGACGTTGTGGGACTTAAAGTTTTTCTGATCCGGCTCATTGGTTCTTTTGGTCCACAATGATTTGGACTTTCAAGAATTGCAGCCATGATGATTGTCAGTATACTTGTCTGCAGGACCGTTTAAGGGCTTAAGCACAATTACAACACAACAACACAATGAGGAGAATAACTAAGCTCTAATCAAACAGTGAACTGGGTAACCAAAGTGATACAAAGAACACAAGTAAAGTAAGAGACAGAACAAGAGAGTATGGGTTTCAAGGAGGCAGTATATTGCTTTCTCAAGTTCTCTTACAAGTGTTATAAAGCATGAAGAAAAGATACAAGAACTTGAAATACTTATACTACAACCTACAGCCGGCCATACTTTGAAAGCCAGCTGGATACAATTGACTAGACACTAACAAATCAATTGTAGGATCAAAAGGCATATCTGCCTTTTGACCTTGTGACTATGACATGCCATAGCTCACATCCTTATACAATACAAAAAGGATAAAGTACATAAAGTAGAAAGTTGAATACTCAAGACCTCAATGTACAGTTACCAAAAGCAAGGCCCTTTTCACCAACTCATGTAAGTTGGTGACTTTACAGAGATGCAGCGGAAAAGGTGCTTTATGGAACAGTACATCAGATAAAGCATGTGTACTAAAAGTCTTCGGAAGAAATCTGTCTTCATAGGATGAGGCTTCGGAAGACTTTGTCTCTGAAGCTTCGGAAGACTTCATGTTTGGCTTCGGAAGATATTGGTCTTGGCTTCGGAAGATTTTACACTTAGAGTATTTTCTAATGCTTTGTGTAAAACTTCCGAAGCATTCTTCACTTCAGTACTTAGTGCATGTTGCTGAGACACTTAGGCTGTTTTGGGTTGCATCAGACTTCAGGAATCCTTACAAACTCCCCCTAGGCTGATGCTACCAAAACACTTAGAAGATCTTCAAATGTTGGTAGTCTTCAGTACAATCAGGACCATTCCTTTCTTCATGAGATGGTCAGGATCATCAAGACTTTCATAATGTCTTCTCATCTCAAAGAGATCATGCAGAGGTAAGTTGATTATGTCTTGCCATGAGTAGACATTCTCAACACCTTGATCTCTATAACAGTCCATCTCTCTGGATTGGTAGAGTATGTCCAGGACAAGATGGGTGTCTCACTAGTTAGAGGAGCCACTTGAATAGGAGTTGATTGGGCTGCCTCATCATGCACTTCCTCAGGTTGATCTGATTCAGCCTGAGGTGCAGAGGTAGATGACTTTGGCTTCTTCTTCTTTGTCTTTGGTTTAGAAGCCATCCTCTTCTTCCTCTTGGTTGTCTTTAACTGAGAAGACTGGTCTGCAGCACCATGTTGATCATCAGTGTCTTTCTCAGTTGGGTGTTCCTCCCTCACAGGTTCAGAAGGAGAGGGAGTTTGACCCTGCCTAGGATCAGAAGATGAAGCTTGCTGGGGCTCAGCTGGAGGTGCTGTTTGAGGTGTCTGTGGTTGTTCAAACTTGACCTCCACTTCAGGTGGGACTTGACTTGGAAGAGAGTGCAAGTCAATAAGTTCTCCACTCTTAATCTTCTGCTTGATTCACCCTAATATGCTCATCCATAGTGGATAGAGACATGGGGCCAAGTCTCCTTCCGGAGAATCCATACAGCTTCAAGAAACTCACCATTCTTTGTCTGTCAGCAGACTTCTTTGCATTCTTTTGAATGGTGGCCCTTGACTTTGCAGCTTCTTCCCTTAGTTTCCTTTTGGTTGTCTTTCTTTCCTTGACTAGCTCAAGTTCAAGTTGCTTTAGATACTCGAACTCAATGAAGTCATAGGACAAAGGGAGAAGTGCATCTGCCTGATAGAAGCCTGTGGCACTCAGGTAGTTGATCATTTTGATCCTATCTTCCTCTTTATCTACCTGAGGTTCTTGTGGAGCCACATCTTCCTGTGCAGGACTTTCTTGAACTGGTGAGAGAGTAGGAGCATGCTTGTAAAGTCTTTTCTGTCTCTTCTCCTCTTTGAGTTGGAGAAGTATCATTGCATCCTCTTTCTCCTTCAACTCTCTTGACACTTCTCTGTCAGCCAGTTCATTTAGTTCTTCTAAGGGGAGGGAGATGATCTCATCAATGTCATAGTTCCTGGTCTGTAAGTAGGTAATCCTGACTGCCCTTAACTCATCATCCTGAGTATTTGGTCTGGGGGCAGCCCTGATTGCAGCTTGCATGAAGCTAGATGACCCAGTGGAACTTTCTCCCCTTAGTCTCCTTTTCCTCTCTCTCTCTTCCTCCTCAATTTCCTCAGGAGTCATTATCCTTTTCCCTTTGTCACCAACAGACCTTTGTGACTCAGGGTGGATTGAAGCTTGGCCTTCATTGCTTGGAGTAGCTTCCATGCTCTGGCCAGAGAGAGGCTGAGAAACACCTTCACCAGCAGGTGTCTCAGATGGAGTTTGGACCTCAGCAGCAGTTGTTGATGATGAGACAGGGGTCTCAGGTTCTGTCACTGGGCCTTCAGTCAAGGTTTCCCCTATGAAACTAATCTTAGGGTCCACCTCAACATCCAGTTGACCGATGACATTGCCTGATTCCCTAAGTCTCCTTCTTAGAGAGAACTCTGCCATGATCCTGTCTTGGATTCTTTGAGCCAGCCTGTCAGCTTGTCTTGAATTGCTTGGATTGACAAGTGGCAGGGTTGACTAAATCCAGTCTTTCATAAAAGCTCAGGCTTTGGAATTGAAAAACTTCTTGTTGGCCTTGAACTCTTTGAAGTATGAGGGCTCTCCTGTCATCATCATACCTCCACCTTATGATTTGATTGCTAGTTCCCAGTGGTGGAGATGAGACAGCCCTTGGTATGCCTTCCTCAAAGAGACTCCTGATGAGAGAGTCTATAGAGTCCACATTAATGTGAACTTGAGGAAGTTGCTGAGAATGCACAACAGCAAGTGAGGATGGTGAGTCCTCTATGTCCATTCTCTCTGAGAACTCCCAGGTTCTGTGGTTGTAACAACTTTCTCCCCCTTTTTGGTAGCATCACCCACTTGCATAGGTGAGCTGGAGGATAAGTCAATCACTTCCACAGGTTCTTGTGTTCCTGGTTGAGCTCTCCTTAAAGGTCTCCCAGCTAGTTTTTCCTGCAGATATGAAATCTGGAGTTGCTGATCATTGACCCTGTTTTGTAAGGTAGTCACCTGAGATTCCAAGTGACTAACCTTAGAGACTAAGTAGGTGCATGTTTTTGACAGTTTTGCACCTTTAGTCTCAAGTTCCCCTCATCTTCATCAGAAGATTCATTGGGGGATGAGATGATTGGACCAAAGTCCTCTCTCTCACCACCAGCTTGAGTTTCTTGGCTGCTGGTTTTCCTCTGCTCACTGGCAGCCTCAGTTGAGATGCCAATGGGCTGAGTTGCCATGGTTGAGGTCTTAATGATGTAATCACTTTCAAAAGTGAGAGCCTCTTCCATATGGACATCCTGAACAGGTTCAGAAGTGTCCACCTCAGTAACAGGTGACTGATGGGGGATAGACTGAGGAGAGTCAGAGGTACTCATCTCTCTTTGAGTAGGGGAGGAGAAGAGAGACACATGGTACTCACTGAATCCTAAGTCTTCATCAGTGTAAAAGGATAGGTTGGGAATTGGTTGGTTGAGATCCAAAGGCTGGGGATGGTAGCTGTCCCCTGAAGGTTGTCCACTTGAGTGTTGAGACTCAGAGTGAAGGCTTAAGGTTGTTGGGCTATTGAGCTCATCAGGGTGAGCTTGAGGAACCTCAGCCCTGATAGGTGAAACAATGGGAGTGGTTTGCTCCTCAGGAGAAGTGGGAGCTCCAGTGTCCACTTCTTCCTGTAAGGTTGAGTATTTGGGGGCCTGCACAGACTCAATAGTCTGAGCAGGGGTTCGTTTGGATTTTCTTTGGTAGGTGAGGGTGATTTCTGGTCTTTTTAATGGTAGGGACAAAAGAGGTGTGGGTTCAACACTAGCTTGTGTTGCTAGGTTGTCACCTTGAGCAATGAGCTCTAACATTTTTGGGACTAGGGCTGTTTCTACCCCAGAGAAGCCTACAGTTGGCTTCTTCATTATTTTAAAGATGCCGGGCTTCATCTGTCCCAATTTAAGAATATTACCTGTTTCCCTCAACTGTGAGCCCAGTTCACAGTTGAGAATGTGTTGAACATATCTAGGAAACATGTAATACTCTAAGGAGTCTAAGTTTGCAAGTAAATTAGTATAAACAAATTGTGAATACCTGAACTTGACCCCTTGAACCATTCCATGAACTATGAAGGAGAGATCCTCAGGAATCTGGTCCCATCCACCATGCTTGTTTGACAAGCTGTGGATAACCACATGGAGCAGGAATTTCCATTGGGATGAGACCTTCCCTTTCCTAAAGGTCTTTACAGAGAAATCTCCCTCATAGCCCATCTGCTCAAAAGAATGATTAACAGCTTCTTTTGGGAAGGACACCTCACCTTCTTCATCATCCAGCTGTAGATGTTGGTTAATGATGGCCGGAGTGATGAAGACTGTCCTCCCTTGCACTGTGGCAGACAGTGCCTTCTCCCCATCCATAATGACCTCTTGGCAGGTCTTCCAGAATTCAAGCAACTGATCCTCATATAGAGGAGGATCAATGGTCAGGGAGGTGAAGTAGTTTGACAGAGTCAAGAATTGGCAAATCTCTGAGAAACTTGCATCTTTCTCAGAGCTTAACAGAGCAACTTATGTTGCCTGTGTAGTTGCATGGAGAAATCAGGGTTGTTTCTGCGGTTAAGGTTGGCCATTTCAGAAGCTTAAGGGTGAAGAAAGGTAGAAAGCAAAGGCGGTTTAGAGAATTAGGTTAGAGAAACAGTAGAATTGAGGAAGATAGTGGGAAAGAGGGGGAACCGTTGGGTATTTATATGAAAAGGGATTTGAACCAAAGTTAATGAAAGAGGATAAACTTTGAAATCCGAAAGTCGGTCCCACCTCTGAAAAGGTAGTTTACTTTTGCTCAAAAAGTAGTTTTCTTGGAATTCGAAAAGCTTCCGA
Source organism: Flaveria ramosissima (assembly GCA_025215565.1). NCBI lineage: Eukaryota > Viridiplantae > Streptophyta > Magnoliopsida > Asterales > Asteraceae > Flaveria > Flaveria ramosissima. Next base: position 26,067,947 of record CM046035.1, read on the forward strand.
AGTTTATTTGTCTTCGGAAGTTTTGATTTAAAAAGCTTCCGAAGCTAAAATGGCTTCGGAAGATTTTCCTGAGAGTCTTGATAATTTATGCTTCGGAAGAGAAATAAACCCTTGAATGCTTTGTATGAAAATAAACAAAGCTTCCGAAGGTTAATTTTGCTTCGGAAGGAAAAGGTTCTTGAAAATAGATAAGTGTCTGAAATAATAATTTTAAGCTTAGCATCAAAAGTAGCCTTGATTTCTTGAGCCTTCTTTGCCTTTCTTTTGCTCTTTCTGATCAAGTTCTTTCTTTTGGACTTGGTCATCAGAGTTGATTTCTTCTCCTCAGAAGGATAGTGGCCCTTGGAAGAATCCTCTTCTTCACTCTTCTCAGAGGAATTCTTCACTATCACTTCTTCATCATCCTCACTTACAGGATCTATGAGAGGAAGCTCATCTTCACAAGTTCCACACCTAGGAGATCTTACAGACAAGATTGTGTGTGGAGGAGCTATCTCATTTGATCCTAGTCCCTGTCTATTTTGATAACAAACTTTGTTGTGCAGGGATGAGGATATCATGTTCTTGAAGGTCTCTTCTTCAAGAACACTCTTCTCTGCCTTGGCTTTGCTGATCACAAGCTCAGCCCGGCACTCAGTTAACTTAGTGATGAGATCTTGGATCTGAGTTCTGAAATCTGTATGTTCATGTTTTAGTACTGAAATGGTTTTCTCCAAGTCTTCTATCTTTAACTTGTAATCATTTTCAGACTTTCTAAAATCAGATTTTAATATGTTTAATGACTCAAGATCAGATCTCATCTCTAGGTTATAGGACCTATATCTATTTACTTTAGCAATGCATTCAGGGGAGCAAAGATGTTCCAATACCTTGGCTTCATCATGGTCAGCCATCAGTGCTTGGTTTGGAGAAGCATCCTCCACCTGAAAACTCCAGTCAAAGCCTCCTTCTTCAACAGCAACAGCAGCATGTTGCTTTGTCTTCTCAGCTTGAGGAGCTTTGTCAGTAAAGTTTGGTCTGGGTTGTGTTTGGCCCCCAGTTGCTTTAGGTGCCTTACACTCCCTGGCAAAGTGACCCATAAGGTTACAGTTGTAACACTTAACTTTGCTTTTATCCAGCCCAAACTTACTGCTGGTAGCATTGCTTGGAAATCTTCTTCCTGTCCTCTTGTAGAACTTCTTGGCTCTGTGAGTGAGGAGAGCCATCTGCTGAACTATCTCCATGTATTCCAGGTCATCTGGATGGATACAGTCCAGGTCTTCAAGAGTGAAGAGATAATTCCCACAGCTTTCATCTGCAGACACAAAGGCTTGAGAAGAACTTGTCTCTTGGAATGGGCTTCCTTGAGTAAAGTTCTCCCTTGGTGTCTCCGGGAAGGTGATGAAAGGACCCTTTTGTGAGTTGTCAGGGTAGCATAAGAGATGATGCTGAGGTTCTATGCTGTCCCTTTCAACTACATGAAGGGCTGAACCCATTTGATTGTTGGAGTTGCCAGATGAACCTTGCATGTTCATCTCCATCTGGTATCCACTGAGAATCCCATACAACTCTGTAAGAGTAAGAGTCTTAAGGTTCTCAGTCCTCTTGATCACCACACAATAGTGTGTCCATTGCCTAGGAAGTGAGGACATGAACTTCCTTACAATGTCCCTGTTCTCAAGAGGAACTCCTCCATCCACTAGGGTATCCACAATCTCAACATACCTGAAGTATTGTTGAGTCATGGTCTCACCTGCTTTGAAGGTGAAATTTTCAAACTGCTGCTTCAGAAGATCTTTCTTGTTCTCCTTGGCTTCAGAGGAGCCTTCATACATCAGCTTCAGTGCATCCCACAGCTGTTTGGCTGTCTTGCACTTCTTGAAGCCTCTGTATACAGAGTTTGGGAGAGCAGTCTGAAGAGCAGTCATGGCCTTCCTGTCAATCTCTACTCTTTTTCTATCTTCATCTGAGTAGTTGGCCACATCTTTAGGAATCATACCAGCACCAGTAGCAGAGGGGTTGCTGGGTATGAAAGGTCCATTCTCAACAGATTCCCACATTCTTGAATCAAGAGACCTGATGAAGCCTTCCATCCTCATGCACCAGGTGTCAAAGTCATCAAGAGTGATCAGTGGGGATTTGTTCATGGTTCCAGTCTCCATATCAGTCTTAGAGATGGCAGCCATTTGAAGAGTTTAGCTTTTGTGTGTGTGAGGGATCTTAAGATGGTTAGATCTTATATCAAGAGCCTGGAATGCTCTGATACCAATTGCAGGACCGTTTAAGGGCTTAAGCACAATTACAACACAACAACACAATGAGGAGAATAACTAAGCTCTAATCAAACAGTGAACTGGGTAACCAAAGTGATACAAAGAACACAAGTAAAGTAAGAGACAGAACAAGAGAGTATGGGTTTCAAGGAGGCAGTATATTGCTTTCTCAAGTTCTCTTACAAGTGTTACAAAGCATGAAGAAAAGATACAAGAACTTGAAATACGTATACTACAACCTACAGCCGGCCATACTTTGAAAGCCAGCTGGATACAATTGACTAGACACTAACAAAATCAATTGTAGGATCAAAAGGCATATCTGCCTTTTGACCTTGTGACTATGACATGCCATAGCTCACATCCTTATACAATACAAAAAGGATAAAGTACATAAAGTAGAAAGTTGAATACTCAAGACCTCAATGTACAGTTACCAAAAGCAAGGCCCTTTTCACCAACTCATGTAAGTTGGTGACTTTACAGAGATGCAGCGGAAAAGGTGCTTTATGGAACAGTACATCAGATAAAGCATGTGTACTAAAAGTCTTCGGAAGAAATCTGTCTTCATAGGATGAGGCTTCGGAAGACTTTGTCTCTGAAGCTTCGGAAGACTTCATGTTTGGCTTCGGAAGATATTGGTCTTGGCTTCGGAAGATTTTACACTTAGAGTATTTTCTAATGCTTTGTGTAAAACTTCCGAAGCATTCTTCACTTCAGTACTTAGTGCATGTTGCTGAGACACTTAGGCTGTTTTGGGTTGCATCAGACTTCAGGAATCCTTACATTGTCCACTTAAATCCATACACAGATTTTTGACACAGATTGGTGATATGTTAGGTTTAATTATTTCAACAAGCATTTGTGGATCCCACACTTATATGGTAATCAACATTCCTCAGGAGATTTTTGAGCGGTCTACGGGTATTTTGACAAGAAGAAACTATTCTAAGAGCTTTCAAAGAGATGCTAAGCCTCAGATCAGTGCCATCGCACAACAAAGAGGCGCAAACAACAATGAATTCTAGAATATTTAGGTTATGCTTATCCTCAGGTCAGTGCCATCTCACAGCAGAAAGGCACACAACCTATCTTCTTGTGAGAGCATTTTTCTTTTCTTTTTGCACGTAACGCACCAACAACATTTGTTATCAGCTTGATAGCGCTTACACATTTTTTTTTCATGCTTTGCTCTTTTTATGGTCATCCACACACATTTGTGGCGTTTATTTGCTCGTCAGCCCTTATTGGAACTACGTTGATGGTGTTAACCAGGGATAAGATGGGAACCCACAGCAAGTTGAACAATTTAGTTTGAATTTAAATCACCAATGAGGTCTACTCAGCTATTGTGTTGTATCTACCGTCACATCATATTTTTTTTTCTTTTTTTAAGTACTAAAATTAAAACACCTAATTTAATACTACTCTAACCTATTCTCCCCCTAAAATTCTAAAACCGAAAACATTTTTTGAGTTTTTGGATTTTATAGAAACAGGAAATTAAAATACGAAAAATAAAAGAAAATAAAAAAAATAAAAATAACTCTACTCGTCGGACTATGTATTGTCAACTTCTAGAATCACTTCACATTTCTTTTTCACGCCGTTGACCTCTAACAGATATAAAAATCTTGGTTTATCAAACGCTTTTGTGTTGAGGTGAGCGCGTTGAAAGTCCGTATTAATTTTAACAACGTTGATTAAATTCTTTTCAAAACAATCACGTATAAAGTGATATTTAATTCTGATGTGTTTGGTTTTATGATGTTGGACATGATTTTTAGTTACGGCTATAGCAGCAGAATTATCAACAAATATAGGAGTGTTAGAGAATTTCAAACTGTAGTCCCGCATTTGTTGTTGAATCCAGATGATTTGTGAGCAGCAGCTTGCAACATCAACGTATTCAGCTTCACAAGTTGACAGAGCAACCGATGTCTGCTTCTTACACTGCCACGTGACTAATCTTCTCCTAAAGAATTGACATCCTGCTGAAGTGGACTTGTAGTTCATTTTACAGCCGTCATAATCCAAATTGCTATACAATGTCAGCTCAAAGTCATCGTCATGAGGATACCACAACCCAAGTGTTGGTTTACCCTTCAGATAACGAAATATCCTTTTGACTCCTATGAGATGGTTGACTTTCAGTTTCGCCTGATATTTGGAACAAAGACACGTCGCATACATGATATCAGGTCGTGAGGCTGTGAGGTACATGAGGGATCCAATCATTCCTCGGTACATGGTGGCATCCACCAGATCACCATTTTCGTCGGGTGCCACGTCGTTGTTTGTAGCCAATGGAGTCCCAGCTGCCGAAGCATTCTCCATATCGAACCGACTTAGGATATCACCTACATACTTCGTCTGCTGTAGAAATATTCCCTTTGGTGTCTGATCCACCTGTAACCCGAGAAAGAACTTCATCTCTCCTATGACACTCATCTCAAATTCAGCTTTCATTACTGCTTCAAATTCTTTACATAGATCTTCGTTTTTTTAGCCGAAGATTATGTCATCAACATAAATCTGTACCAGCAGTAAGTCACCATCCTTTTCTTTGATGAACAGTGTACACTCAATCACTCCTCTGCGAAAGCCGTGTTTCACAAGATGAGTCGAGAGCTTCTCATACCATGCTCTTGGGGCTTGATAGAGCCCGTAGAGAGCCTTATCAAGCTTGTAAACTCTGTCCCGATGATACGGATCCTCAAATCCTTCGGGTTGACTGACGTACACTGTCTCCCGGATTTCACCATGAAGAAATGCACTCTTTACATCCAATTGATAAACTTTGATCTTCATGTAAGAGGCATAGGCTAGGAAGATAAGGATTGCTTCCATCCTTGCCACAGGTGCAAACACTTCATTATAATCGATTCCTTCGACTTGTCTAAAACCTTGAACGATAAGTCGAGCCTTGTTGCGAATTATGACCCCTTGATAGTCTTTCTTGCATTTCAAGACCCATTTAGTTCCAATGACTTTAGCACCTTTTGGTCTGTCCACAAGGGTCCATACTCCTAGCTTCTTGAACTGTAGGAGTTCTTCTTGCATCGCACTTACCCATGCCTCATCGTTTAATGCTTCACTAACATATTTTGTCTCAAATTGAGACACAAAACATTGATAGGCACCGTCATGAAGATATCCCTTTTTCATGACTGAGGCATAATCAGCTGAGTATAGCTGATTTCTAGTCTGAACTCCTGATCGAACATCTCCAATGACATTGTCCAAAGGATGATAAACATTTAACCTGGATCCAGGAGTGGTGGGAACAGCTACCTCATTTTCCAAATTGTGAACCACAACTTCAGTATCTAAAGCTGTTGAGGTATGAGGTTCCGAAGTGTCAGAGGCATCAGGGTTTGATGCTTATGTACTTGATGTAGCAGGAACCTATTCCTCCTGGTTCACCTGTTCAGGTTCCACTTCTTCATCGTCAGAGGAGGAGTCACTTACATCAAGTGCTCCCCCTGAAGAACAAGACGGCTCCCCGTGTGGAACTGATGTTGACGAGTCTAGAGACGGTGTGTTTAAGACATCATACATCATTCTGGTCGCTAACTCATCATCAGAAGGGGAGCGATGGATGTTGAAGGACTTAAAGAATCCATCATAATAGAAGAAGAATGCGGGTCCTTTACCAGCAGGGGGGTGGTGTATCTCTAAACGTCGACGTTGCACCACACTTCTAGTTGACCCGTTGAGTTGTTGTAAACTCTCTTATTCGGTATGTTGTATCCTAGAAAAATTCCTTCTTTAGCCTTTTCACTGAACTTCCCTGACTGATTTTTCTTCAGCGTGTACATGGTGTGCCAAACGGTCGAGGTACTCTAGATTAGGTTTACGTCGTTGGAGCAACTGGTAACACGTTTTACCATGACGTTTGACCACTAGGACTCGATTTAGGGTGTAACATGAGTTAGCTACTGCCTCGTTCCAAAATTGGATAAGTAGTTTCGAGTCTGCTAGCATCGTCCGGGCTGTCTCTATCAAGCTTCGATTCTTTCTCTCAGCAACCCCGTTCATTTGAGGAGTGTAGGCAGATGTGAACTGGTGCATAATTCCTTTTTTTTTTGCAGAATGCCTCCATCCATTGGTTCTTGAACTCGGTGCCGTTGTATGAGCGAACTTGCCTTACCTTCAGCTTGTAGAGTGACTCCAATGTAGTTACCAGGTCCTTGAATGATTCAAATGTCTCTGATTTGGATTTCAGAAACATCACCCAAGAAAATCTTGAGTAATCATCCGTAACTACATAGCAGTACAAATCACCGGCAATGCTCTTTGTACTAACTGGCCCAAACAGATCCATGTGAAGAAGCTCAAGAGGTAGGTCAATTGAGTGAACTTTCTTTTCCTTATGAGACTTCTTTGTATGTTTCCCTTTCTTACACGCGACATAAAAATCCGATAATTGGAAGTTCTTAACATTTACTCCATGCAGTAGATCATTCTGGATCAAGTGATTCATCTTCCGTGAATTAATGTGTCCTATTCTCCTATGCCAGGAAATGGAGTCTTTCTCTGTTGCCTTTGACAAGAAGCATTGAACTTGATGATCAGTTGTGGTGGCCTTTGATAAGTCCAAGGCATATAAATCGTTATATCTTGAAGCTAACATTAAGACTTGGTCCTCCGGGATTACATTCTCCTTCTTCAACACATAGCACTTCTTGTTGTCAAAGACTACCTTGAATCCTTTTTCACAGATCTCGGATACAGAAAGCAAGTTATTTTGTAGTTGTTGAACGTAGTTGACCTTGTCAAACTTGACTTTCTGGTTTCCCACTTCGCCTTGAGTCGTGATGTATCCTCCTTTATTTCCAGCAAATGATACATGTCCCCCTTTACCCAATTGAAGAGAAGTTATCAAACTCCTTCTTCAAAGCCTTTGCCTTTAGAGCTTTCAACGATGGATTCTCGTCGTATCGTTTCTCCAAGGCTTCCCATAGCTTCTTTGCCTGTATGTTCTCGGAGAACTGGTGGAATATATCCTTAGGTATCGACTGAGTCAACAGAGCATACACTTTCTTCTTAGCATTGTACTTCACCTTCTGGCTATCAGTCATGCCACCCAAGGTAACTTTAACACCATCAGCACCAACTGGCATGCTATAACCTGTCTTGATTGCTTCCCACAGATTGGGATCAACTCAATTTAGATAAATCTCAATCCTTTCCTTCCATTGTGGGTACTCATCTAACGTTATAAGTTTAGGAGGCTTATTGTGATTTCCAACCTCATTCTCCAGAAGCAGAAGGTTTTGGATTCGAGAGTCTCTACCGGCAGTAAACGCATAGTACTGATCTTCCATTTCTTTAAACTTTGAGGGTTAAAACAAAACTGTTTCAGTGGTGCGAATGGAGAGATGCGATTGGGTCAATCGTGCGGATGGACTAATGCGGATGAATCAATCGTGTGATTGAACCAATGCGGATGAGTCAATCGTGCGATTGAACAAGTGCGGATGGACACTGCAAATGGGGTGTTCAGTTGTACAAATGGATGGGCGACTGAGTTCAATCATGCGTATGGGAGGTGCGATTGAGCTAATCGTGAGACTGAGGCTGCTGGATTTGAAAATTCAAAAGTTTTTGGTACTTTGACACAAAAATACGATTTTTCACGAACCCTAATCTGTCGTAAGCCGAAAAACGTGAACTTTTAGATCTGGAGACACTGAAAACGCTGTTTTACTCAAAAAAGGTGACTCTTTTGAAAGAAAAACGTGATTTTTGCACCAAAACTAATCGAATCAACACGCAAAATCAAGAGCCAAAGCTCTGATACCACTTGTTAGGACCGTGTACGTACAGAGTACTAACTGATAATACGTGTATACCTAATCAAATAGTGCAGAATCCTATTTGATTGGCGATCCAATCAGTGAGAACGCAGTTTCGATTAATCTAGCGATTAAAGAAACGTTATGGACGATTAGAACATGATCAACTGTGATCTATGAACTTGGAACATGTTCTCTAGGGTCTCTGGACAGCTAGGGTACGTCGGTGAGTCGAAATTCTTCAAGTGTTTTGTTTTTCCACGAATTAAGTGGTATTTATAGGTTAGGGTTTGTCAATCGTGCGACTGAACCATTAGTATGGTTTTGGTCCATACGCACGACTGAAGGTTCAGTCGTGCGATTGAGCCATTCTTATGTCTCAATCGTGCGACTGATCCAGTCTCCTGGTTTAGTCGTGCGACTGGTCCATTAGCATGAAGTTTTCATGCGTATGGTCCATTAGCATGGTCCATTCACATGAATACTTCATACGATTAAGTTTAAACACATTTCTCAACCATTCTTGACTAAGAACTATGTAAACAACCACAAACCTATATAGTTAGTTCAATATGCGTCATGACACAATAAACAATGAAACATTAAACAGTATAAGCATCAAACACACATTTCAATTCATTCCACTTATTCATTACATATATGTAAGACATGAAAGACATTTTACATTAAGCTCCTAAACTAGGTACATATGTATCAACATGTGCATTCAAAGCCACCAGCAACGAAGTGGAATATGAGGCACTTATAGCAGGAATCCAGTTAGCTAGAGATATGAAAATCAGGTTCCTTCAAGTATATGTAGATTCTCTGTTACTCGCTAACCATTTCAATGGATCCTATGCAGCAAAAAGAGAAAAAATTTTATTTTATCTTGAGATAGTCAAAAGACTATCAAAACAATTCAAAAAATTCAGAATATCTCAGGTACCTAGAGAAGAGAATGCTGAAGCAGATGCCTTAGCAAATCTGACATCATCCCTCAGGATCCCGGAAGGAGTTAGGATCCCGATCACCCCCCTCCTGACACCGGCCATTGAAGAGCACAAGGTTGAAGAAATCACGGACGTTGATGAAATGCAAATTCAAAATCAAGATGCTACTCAAGATTCCTAGATATCTCCAATTATGGAATATATCAAGGATGGAAAGATCTCTGAAGGAGTAAATCCCAAGGCTTTTCGCACAATGGTAACACCATATTTTATACTAAATGACATATTATACAGGAAATCCCTTGCAAGTCCATACCTTAGGTGCTTGGAAAAGTCTGAAGCTACTGAAGTCTTGAAAGATATCAATGAAAGAGATTGCGAAAATCACACTGGGGCAGAACGTTATTCTCAAAGATCCTGAGGACAGGATATTTTTGGCCCACCATGAAGAAAGATGCGATGGCCTTCTCTCAAAGATGTGATGCCTGCCAAAGACATAGCAACATCCTGCACCAGGCAGCGGAGCCTCTTCATTCCGTCATTTCCCCTGGGCCATTTATGAAATGGGGGATGGACATTGTGGGAAAGCTGCCTAAAGCCCCTGGAGGAAAAGTTTTTATGCTAACTATGACCGACTACTTCTCGAAATGGATTGAGGCAGAGGCATTTGCCCAAGCCAGAAAAGTTGAAGTCATATCCTTTATTAAGCGCAACATCATAACAAGATTCGGGATCCTGGCAGAGATAGTTTGAGATAATGGATCCCAGTTTATCGGAAGAAGGACCACCGGGTCTGTGAGAGCTGGGGGATTAAAATGATTACCTTAACACCTGTCCACCCTCAAGCTCATAAACAGGAAGAATCAAGTAATAAGATCATCATCAACAACCTTAAGAAGAAGCTAGGATCGAAGAAGGGCAAGTTGGCTGAAAATTACCATTCGTCCTTTGGGCCGATAGAACTACACCAAAAATGCAATAGATCCTTTATCGTTGGTATTCGGAGCAGAAGCTGTGATACTAACCGAAACGACAATTCCTACAGCAAGGATCTCCAACCAGGATCCTGAAAGCAACAATCAGAATCTTACACATGATTTGGGTACCGTAGATGAGCTCAGAGATTCGGCTAAGATCCGAATGACAGTATATTATCAAAGAATGGCTAAGTCCTACAACAAAAGCATCAGGCTTCTAAGATTCCAAATTGGAGATATGGTTTTGAGGAAAGCATTTCAGAATACGACGAATCTGGCCGATGGGAAGCTTGCTCCAACAAAAGTAGGAAATGGGGCATACATATTATCTACGATGGAAGGTGATCTACTCCCAAGAGCCTGGAATGTGATCCATTTGAAGACCTATTTTGTTTGAAGATATCCTGACCCCTATGGATTCGTAGATATCTTAGATTTGGTATGTTTCCTATATCCTATTTGAATGTTAGACACTTATTTTTCGATAAGGTTACTGACTTAGTCATCGGAGGGGTGTTAGCATGGCAAACACCCACCCCTCACCAAGGTTTAAGTGTTTTGTAGTAAAGAAAGATAGAAATCCCAAGACAAGATCAGGGGTTGGCCACCTCTCTTTTCACCAGTCGCGCATGTTAAGATATTCCTATATCTTCTAAGGTTTAAAAGGTTTTCACCTTTTCACCGAATCGCCAGTTGTGCACGTTAATATATTTCGATATCTTCTAAGGTTTAAAAGATTTTCACCTTTTCTCCGAATCTCCAGTTGCACACGTTAAGATATTTCGATATCTTCTAAGGTTTAAAAGGTTTCACCTTTTCTCCGAATCGCCAGTTGCGCACGTTTAGGTCTTGTTGCCAGTATTTTGGGTATACCCCCAGTTAGGCCTAGTCGCCAATATTCTTAATCTAGTTTAATCTGCAGGATGCAATGAATAAGTACCAAGAGAGTTCGAAGTTACGCTAAGGATCTCCAAGTCCAAAAGATGAGAGGTATATGCTAATTCATCTTTGCTTTCCTAAGATTATTTAAGTTGGCTTAATATCTGGATCTGTTGAGTTATAATATTACCATAGTATCTTATTTTTTCTATAGTATGGGATCTTTTTAATATAAACCCTTAATAAACTAAGGATCCTAGTAAGACTTATCAAAACCAGTTTTTATAAGCAAAAAGGAATGCAAGCACACCAGTTAAAATAGCCAAAAGATTACTAATGTAGCATGTAGTAATGAAGGAAAAAGAGAGAGCAACCAGGGCTTCGTCCTAAAAACTTCAGGATCCCTCCACCCAAGGTTACTCAAAGTGTCTATCCCATATGCAGGATCCCTAAGCATCATAGTATTTGTTCGAATGCAAAGAAAAGTAAAATTGTTTGTCAAACCACAAGATCAACTAAATAAAGCTTCACAAATAAAACCACCCTGCAAGTCAAAAAAGCGGGCTCCGGCCTAGTCTTAACATCCTTCATTGCCCAACTCCTTTGCTGCCACCTTTGCTTCCTCTTTGCTTGCTCCATCTGCACCATCATCCTTAGCCCCAGACGTCCCAGCATCTTCCCCTGCCTCAGCATCCTCACCTTCCTCACCTCTTAGCCTCCTTAGCGCCTTCTTCCATCCCTCTGGATCCCACTCCTTGACCAGCTACCCCTGAGCGTATGCCTCGTCAGCCATCTTGACCATCGCTTCTAGCACATTGATAGTCGCCGACCTCTTAGCATCCTCAATTATCTCTTGCTTTTGTTGTTCCTAAGATGCTTTGAGATTAGCTAGCTCCTTTTTAAGGCAAAGATATTCCTTGTGCTCTTGACGGTACTTCTTGTTCCTCTCCTCAGACGCTTGGGCAATATTCTTGATTCGGTCCTGGAGATCAAGTACCTGCTCTTTGGCTTCAATGGCGCGAAGGCTCAGCAAGTTGGTACCCTAAAAAAGATAGGAGTTAGGGATAATATGGCATAAGTGGGGATATTTGATTAGAATTTTAGGCCATAAGTATGGGACTTGCCTGGTCCATCTGGGATTGAAGAGATTGGAGTTTGTTGTGGATCTCAGTGGCGGTGAGTCCATCAAAGATATCCGGTTCGACAGGAGGGGTCTTTCTTTTCTTACTTCTAAAAGTTTTGAGCCGTCTGGTGGGTGCTTTTGCTTTGGAAGATGAGGCTTTGGAATCTTCAACAGTGATCACCTTGGGTTTAGGGGAAATGATGTTCTGCAAATCAGCGAGGTCAAAAGAGGATTTTCTCTTTGGAATTCCTGCATTCGATCAAGGCAATAGAATTGTTGAGTATAATTCGGGATATTTTGGAATATTGCTATGAAAATTCCTTACCAGATGACATCTCGGAGAGGGTGAATTCTGTGTTAAAACTAGGTTCATTGATGGAGATGTTTGGCAAAAGGATCTCTCGGCTTCAGGGATTCTGAGTGCGGTTGCAAGGCGATCCTTTGAATCTTGGTGGAGAGTAACGGGCTGATCAAATCTTGAAGCTGCAAATAAAAAGAAGGCAAGGTAATTACAAAATTAAAAGTTCACGATCACGAAAAAGCCTTAAGTATCCTACCCTTCTTAACCCAAAATGCAGGAATAGTGTTTCCCCGGGATGGATTCTCTTTAAACAAAGAAAAACTCTCTTCTAGTCGGCATCATTCAGGGTGACCTTGGGGATAGGAGATTTTTTGCCTAGGCGATATTGAAGGAGAAAAGGGGAGAAACCATGAGTTCTGAGGTTATAGGCTAAAGAAATCTCGGGAACTCCAATGTTCGAATTATGGGAACGATTGATAAGCTCAATACCCATCAAGAATCTCCAGATGATTAGCATGATCTGGGAATAGCAAACTTTGGTAATTGGGAAGAACTCGGCAACCAATGGAGAGAAAGGGTAAACAAAATCGATGGTGAATGGATAATAAGGAAAGCAGAGCCATTTGTCGAAACAATGGTCAGCTTTCATGCTACCATCATAAGGACGAAAGGTCGCTGTTTCAGGAAAAACCCTGGACTCGCGAAGAGCAGAGATGTCGGCATCATTGAAGGAGCAGAGCTCATTGTCGGCCATAGGGATTATGCCCTGGTCGATGAAGTCGGAAACGGTTTCGGAAGAGGAAATCGAGGCGGTTGCTCTTGATTTTATTGCCATAGTTGGAATATTTGGAGTGAAAAAAAGATGAAGAAGAAGAGAAACTAGCCTAAATAGAAAAAAAACCATAGAAGTTAAATGAAAGAAAGAAGATGATAGAGATGAATTATAGTCTCTAAAGTCCTAGAATAACAGCTACAATATGGGGAGTTGCACCACGTCTTATCAACAGCAACCGTAGAGAAGTTATGATGACTGTTTTGAATTAATTAGACAGTTGTTGGCAACTGCTATCAAATTAGGGGCAATTGTTGGGGATAGTTTTTCTAGTCAGGATCTCGGAGTTTCACGAGAGTCATAGTCCTATCCTGAATATATCGGTATCCTTAGTTACCTTGGGAACTAACTGTTAGCAATTTTCTCTCTTTTAATTTGTTTGCAGGTTAATAGCTTACGTGTGGATCAGTTCCTTTAGACTCACTCAACCATAACGTCCACGAAGTTGAAGACGTGGATGAGTAGACGTTTGAAGGCTGCAACAACTAGTTTTACTTAGTCGATAGAATCCAGGATATTTCTGGATATTTGTTATGTAATCTCTAGTATTTATTGGAAGTAACCCGAGCATAGAAACACACAACTTACATCGTACTCTCTCAACTCTAGCATAGCAATACACATAGTGCTCTTATTACTTTCCTTTCATTTGTATTCACACTTGTTTTTATTTAATCAAAATCACTAGGCATCAGGCTGATTTAGGCCAGCTCCTGAGGTTTTTTGCCAGGATCCCCGAGGATACTCTTAGGGATTGTTGGTTTTTCCTCGTTACATCCTCGCGTTGATTTAGTTTTTCTATAACTGTCCTATTTTAATCATCAAGCGTACTACCTCACATACAAAGTTTGATCACTTAATCATTTTGTTGATTTTTGACCAAAATAGTGATGATGATATTCGTATCAAGATAAGAAGTAGAGCTCATGAAGCAAAAAACTGTTTATTTGCATCCTTCTTATTTTGAACCAAAGAAGGTTAATGAATAATTAAGAGAAAACTATTATGTGGAAGTAATGCAAGAAGAGTTTTTCAGTATGAAAGAAAAAATGTTTGAAAATTATATGCCCTTCCAAAACAGAAGACTGCAAAAGAAACCAAATAGGTTTTCAAGAATAAAAATGATGACAGAGGGACTGTGATCGAGTTTAAGACATGAATTTTTGTACAAGGGTACATACAAGAAGAATAGATTGATTATGATGAGGTCATTGCTCATGTCGCAAGACTTGAGGCCATAAGGATCTTCCTTGCTTTTGTAGCCTCAAGAATATTAAAGTTTTTCATATGGATGTAATGAGTGATTTTGTCTATGGAGAAATTAATGAAAAAGTGTTTGTATGCTAGCCATCGAGTTTTAAGGATCCAAAATTCCCAAACCATGTATGTAAACTTGATAAAGCTCTTTATGGCTACATCAAGCACATAAAGAGCTCAAGGAAATGCTATGAGACACTTTCAACTTTTCTTTTGGCTAAGGGCTAAATTAGACGAACCATATATAAGACTCTTTTATCAAGAACGTGGGAGTAGATATCATGTTGGTGCAAGTGTATCCAGATGATATCATATTTAAGTCTACAAAAGAGAAGTTGTGTAAACACTTTAAACAATTCATGAAGTCTAAATTTGAAATGAGTTCTAATTGTGAACTTATCTTCTTTTTGGGTTTATAGGTCAAGCAACTAAAGGTGGCATCTTTATCTATCACTTTAAGTATTTGAAGAGCATCTTATTAAGATTTCAAGCAACTGATGACAAAATTGTAAAAAAAACTAATGTCAAATCATGTTCTTTAACACCTTATTTGAGGGGGAAGTAGTAGATCAACAACAATACAGAGTAATCATTAGATCTTTTATTTACTTATCAGCCAACATACAAAATATCTTGTTTGCCATATGCCTCTGTGCAGGATCTTAAGTAGCTCATGTCAAAAGGATTCTAAGGTGTCTTAAAGTAGATCCTAATTTAGGTCTATATTACCCTAAGATCACTGATTTCAACCTTTATAGATATGCTGATAATGATTATGAAGGATATAACATCAATAAGAAATCTACATCAGGAATATGTCAGTTTATAGAAGGAAGCATGGTATCCTTACAATGCAAGAAGCAAACCCGTGTTTTAACATTAACTACTAAATCAAACTATATGTTGCTACTTCAGGTTGTGTCAAGTATTGTGGATTAAGGCCTAGCTTAGATACTGTGGTGTCAACTTCATGAACACTTCCATTCATATTGACAACAACGATGCTATATCCATAGTGAACAATCCAGTTCAACATTTAAAGATAAAGCACATTGATATTAGGAGCATTTCATTTATGATTATGCTAAGAAATTATCATCAAGTTAAATAAAGTACATGCAAATGAACAATATACAGATTTATGTACCAAAAGCCTTTAGTGAGGCAAGATCTAAATATTTGATTTCTTGTAACATCTCGTATTTTTGTTAACTAAAAGTTAACTTCGTTTACTCTTACAAGGGTCATTATTGTTAATTTTGAAACTCATGTGTTGTTGTGCTTATTCATTATTGTCATTGAGTTTTATGTATGAAAGTTAATAATATAAATATTAAATAATAATAATGTTAATATTAATAAAAGTAACAATAATAATAAGTAATAATAATGAATAATAATATTAGTAATAATAAGATTACTTATAATAAGGTTACTTATAATTTATAAGGGTTATTAAACTTAACCATGTATAAAACATAAACTTAAATTAAGTTTGGGGGTTTTATTTGTCAATTTGGAAACTTAAAATAGAACTTTTAAACATAAAATGATAACTATCAAACTACAGGTACCAGTTTTGTAAAATTATTAAACCCAACCCCTTTTTCCCCCTTTTGCCTGTATTTCCGGCCAAACCCACGGCCAACTCCGGCCAAGCTCCGGCGACATCCCAAACGCGCATAAAACACTAAAAATCGAACCAAAACCGTTTCCAAACGCTTCGTGAAGATGATTCGAATCATTTGCTACCCTTAATTGGGGTTTAGCGACGGTTACAAGGGCATTCGAGCTCGAGTAACCGTCGATCATCAAACGTAAACCGTTCGGTAATTAAACCCGAAGAATAACCAAATTAAATGAACCATAATCGAACGTTTAACTAGTTCTAAGCTGGTATCAATCTCAATTTCACCTGAAATCCACAAAAACACTCGGTTCAATTATCTTTTTCATTGCACCTGCAACTCGATTAAAACCTCCCTTTCGAGCATTATTAACTTCAATTGATCGAGGGCTTTGCATCAGGATCCACATCCGAAACTATCCTCAAGTTTAATTTGATTAACTTCGTCATTTGATTATCGTTTGGACACAAGACACTCGCGACTATTCCTGGTGTCTTTTGCATCGATTCGAACTCAAAACAAGTAAGTGAACACATCAATACACTCGAAATCACATGGGGAATCAAAGCCCCATGTTTATTTCAGACAAAGATATCGAATCGAACTTCAATTTGACCAAAGAAAGTTCTAGGGTTCATGTAATTTGGGGAAAACCTTTAGTTTGTGTTTAAAAGATATTAAAACCAAGATTTATCGCGGCTGGAGCCTTGGTTCACTGGTTAGAGCATTACCCCCACATACATGAGGTCCCGGGTTCGAAGCCGGGCACCCTCATATAATTTTTTAAAGCCTTTTTGGCCTTAAATTAAATATGAAACATTTATAATGTTTGTAAAAATGAATTTTATGAACTTCAAATATTTTAGAGTCGTTTAAATGTTTTTTTTAAATTTATTATTCTAAAGCATTTTAACATTGTATTATAAAAATTTTACAAATGTTATAATTGAATATTTTATGAATTTATATGATGCCTTAAGATGAATAAATTTATGTCGGACCTTATGTTATCTTTAATTAGAGACTTATCATGACGATAATAATATATATTTTATGAATAAAGATCACAAGTTAATTATAAAGGATTTAGCTTCTCTAAGATAGGTTTTGTAAAGTTCATAAAATAATATATTTTTATATAAGAATTTATTAACTTTATAAAAAAATCCTCCAAATTCTAATACCTTAGTTCATGTTAAAACGTTAAACTTATTATTAACCTAAATCTTGTAATATTGATATATTTAGGTGCCTTGTGACGTTTTATCTTGGAACGACGTATATTCTTATTAATCTTCATCATATACTTATTTGACATGTGAGTTTTCCTTGCACCCTTTTTATATTTTCACACTAATTTGGGGTGAAACATGATACTTATTCTCATACACTTGTAAACGTTTAAACTTGTAAGCACTTGCAATTCATATTTTTGTCATGGTTATTTGTGTGTTGTAAGTGTTTATATGAGATACATATTTTTGTTTGCAATCATTAACTATTGCTAGCCTGGCGACGTCTTAGATCTTTGGGCCTGACAAGCCTATTTGGTGCTAAAGCCGAGGTATTGCCGGCTCCTGATGACGTATGCTTGTTCATCATGGGAACCAAATACACTTAGCCAATCTTATATACTTGTAATCAAGTCGAGGTTTGGTTGTAACAATATGTGTTCTATAACCTTACTAACTTATGACCTATGACATGAATTGCTACTTGTAACCTTATCATATTATGTATGAAAACCTTGGAATCTCACCAACTATTTATAGTTGACCTTTTATTTTTATCATGTTTCAGGTAATCCCCAAGTTTAAAGTGGTCTTTTGAAGACTGCAATAAAACTAGGACTTGGATCTAGTTAACTAAATAAGATGTTTATGTAATGTTTTATTTTTGTTTGGAACTTATTTCGTGTTTGAGACTTATGTTTGTAATGCCTTTTGAAACTTATAATTTTAATATTTACATTTAAATATAGCGTTACGTGGCTGTGAACAATCTTAACTCTCACATCTCGACGTTTCCGCCGTCAAGGTTGGGGTGTGACATTTCTGGTATTAGGATTATGAACTTTAAATAATCTAAGTATCTTCCACTCTCATGTGTCTTCTTAATTTGTTGTTACTACAATTAAAAAAACTATGAATTTCCTTATTTACTTTACTCTTGTTAAAAAGATTTCTATCTACCAAAAAAATGATTTGGTAGTGGTTCTCTTGGAGAAATTTATTTCTGGACGGATACTCTTCTACTAATGCACTAGTTTAACAGATACCCTTCTACTGATGTACTAGTTCAACAAGTTCCAATTGTTTGACACACAAGTTGTCAGGTACATACAAACCCTCGGTAGAGGAAATACACTGCAATTCTTTTTGGGAGTAGTTCAAGGAATTCAGATTTCAAATCTTTCTTGGGACCACTCTTATCTTTTGATGAGTAGTGATGTAAGAGTTAACTTAGAGTCTCATGCAAACCAAAGTTCTCTCAGCAAGCATTCTGAAGTACAAGGAATTTACTTTTGAAGATTTGACAATTGCACAAAGAAATTATCTAAGTGTCAAATCTTCCGAAGTCAAAAATCAATTCTTCAAAAGCCAAAGATAAAGTCTTCCGAAGCTTCAAGACTAAGTCTTCCGAAGCCAAGAGACTGATTTCTTCTAAAGACAAAGAAGAGATGCCTTCTCTGACATGCTTTTGACAAAAGCTGAGCCATTTTTCTTGCCAGCCCTGAAGACTCACCAACCTATACAAGTTGGTGATATCTCCAGCCCTAAAGACTCACCAACCTATAAAAGTTGGTGATATCTTCATACTTTTGTGAACTGTAGATTAGGGTCTTTGAATTTGTAACTTTCCACTCTTATACTTTTATCCTTTTTGTAATAGATTAGGATGTGAGCTATGATATGTTATAGTCACTAGTCAAAAGGCAATCTGCCTTTTGACTTTACATTGATCTTGTTGTCTAGATTAATGTTCCAGTTGGCCTTCAAAGTATGGTTGGCTGTAGGATGTAGTATAAAGCATCTCATGTACCGAT
This sequence comes from Flaveria ramosissima, assembly GCA_025215565.1. NCBI lineage: Eukaryota > Viridiplantae > Streptophyta > Magnoliopsida > Asterales > Asteraceae > Flaveria > Flaveria ramosissima. The sequence continues at coordinate 26,086,996 of CM046035.1, forward strand.
CCTTAGGACTAAGTGTTGTAACAATTGTAAAACACTTGAGAGCAGTATACATCATCCTTGAAAACCATTCTCTTTGTTCTGCTTGTATTCTTTACTCTTGTTTTTTCCTTAACAGAATTTCAATCGTAGGTCCCCTCGTCCGGCTATCCCCTGTGTCTAAGTCGAGTTTTGTTTTATTTGTTGGTTTCCTATTTGTTCTGTTAAGTGTTTGTTCTCTTCAACCTTGTGAAACTGTTGCATCACCCTTAACTGGTCACGCAAGTGACATCCGCAATACACCAGAAAAGACTATTACATCATTGCCAACTTGCCGGATTTCAATAAATCTTATTTTTCCAATAACAAAATTTTAAAATCCAACAACATAAACTCATTTCATAACTTTCAATACACATACATCTCTCTCTCTTTCTCTCCCCTACATTTCCCTCTTTTATTTGAGATTTCAAAATCGAAAGAAATTCCAATATCTTGAACCTAAAACTTCACAAATGGCTGCTCAAAACCTAAAGTTTCGATCAAACCACAACATATCTGCATCTTTGGAACCAATAGGAGATTATGTATTGTAATTTTAACCCATTTTGTAATATAAACCCGAACCCGTCCGGGTCATATATGATAATAAAATTCATCAATTAGTCATTTATTTATTTTGATGTTTTAAATACAATAAATATGTTATTTATTCAGTTTATAATAATTTAATAAATTACAAAATAAGTTTTATAAATTTACAAGATTTTAATATTAATTATGAGATTTTAATTATTTAATTAAAATAAATAGTTAAATTGCAAAGTTTTTTATAAGATTTATAAAATTGTAAAGTTTTATAAATTAATAATTTGTTTAATTATTAAAAATAAGGTTTTATAAAGTTTGGATTAAAAATGAAATTTTTAAAACATCATTTTTAGCATAAAATGTTAAACTTGAAAATCAGAGGGAGCAAACTATAAATTTTATTTAAAACCCTTTTAAAACCTCCCCCACAACCGGACCCCGTATCTCCGGCCATTATCTGGCTTAGCTCCGGGTAAACCAAAATCCACCAAATTCATTGAAAATAACTCGATCAAACCATCCTAAGACTCTGTCGAGTATGTTTTGAACTCTTAACCCCCATGAATTCAAATTAAATCGCCTGTTTCATCAAGAATAACTTGAAACCAAATCCTTTTTCAAAAATCAAACTGTTACAAGTTGTTTACTAATAAAATTCATCAAAATCATTAACTTAAAATGACTTTCGTATCATTTCGATCATAATCAACACACCAATTGGGTCCCATATCGCATGAATTATTTATAAATCGAACTAAAACTCGCGAATCGAACATTGATCTCGTATGATATGAAACAGACTCAATTGAGACTATTTAAACGAGGATAAACATCCTACTCGGTTCCTTTCATCTCTCTTAACATCCAATTTTAACTGAAACAAACACACACATGTCGTATTCAATTCTCATCTTCATCAAGACTTGTAACTTAGTCAAGATATACATTTTGAGCATCCTCAATCACAATTTGTTGAGGGGTAATAATCATTAATACTCTCAGAAGCTTCACACGTGAACGACTAGATTATCATCATCATCCTCGTTCTTGAATTGATCCTATCATCTGTTACGACTGTTATTTTCTTGATATCCATCCATTCGATCGAACCATGCAAATTAAACACACACCCAAAAACTCGTTTTCATGTGTAGATCAAAGCCTTAACCTTATTTGAGTTAACACGATCGATTTGGGTTTCAATTTGAATCGATTGAAATTAGGGTTCTTATGAATTATGGATTATATAAAAATAGTTTTTTAAATTTTGCAAAAAAGTTCAAATCAGATTTGGGGCTTCGGCCCACTAGTTAACACACTAACATTTCTCATGGGAGACCCGGTTCGAATCGGGCACTCCACATATTGTTTTAAAACTCATTTTTTAGTCATATAAAATTCCTGAAAATATTAATATATTATTGTATCAATATAAAACTTATTTTCTTAATTAATATTAATCTAGAATTTGTTAATTAAAATCAGAAAGTTTTATAAACTAATAATTTTAAAGGTTTTTAATGTTATAAAAATAATATAAATTTATTTATAAGTTTTAAACATCCTAAATTTTACTCTAAATCAAAAATAAATTATTTTAAATCAATATTTTGCAACTCTTTTAAAAAATTATTATAAATTAAATATTTAATTATATTTATTTATTATATTTCATTTATTATTAGTTATTAATTTCGAAATGCAATTACTTTGTTTATTTCATTTTATTTAATTAAATTATATAATAAAAACAAGGATATTATTTAAAACTATTTGTTAAACTCCGATTCCCAAATGAAACCCTAATTAATACTCATATCTTATTTTTTATGTTTATTATTTTGGGAACATCATGTGACACTTATACAGTCAATTTTTATTCATTGTTATTCTATGCACAGTTTAATTCTTATCATGCTATGTTATTACTTGTAATTATTTGTTCGTAGTTAGATAAACTAGTGTTAACACAATTAGTAATTTATACAAACCAGGCCAACAATGGTAGATCTATTGGTTTGACAAACCAACTCCATTTGATTATTTGAGGGTGACTGAAACCGGAATTATGCTTATTCATAAGGATTCATCTACGGACCAAGTCAGATCAGTAATTAGGTTTGATTGTGTTTGGTTTGTCTTTTATGTTACAATACTATTGCATTATGAGTTTTGACATTACCATGAGAATTGAATTTGTTTCAATCATTTTTATTCGATATATCTATGTACGCAAACCAAACCTAAGATTATTCGCGGGTTAATTATTTAGCTGACTCGTTATTTTACACATGATTAAGGAAATACAGCTGAGTGGACTTCTACTTGCTCACATTAGGACATGGATTTAGAAAAATAAAAAGACAATTATTATTTTTGTTTTAAGTTTATGTTTGATTGTAATGAAATGTTTGACTAGTTATTATTAATGAACATTGCATTTAATATTATTTCAAATTATTTAATATCATGTGCTATGAGCAATAGATTCACCTTTATTTGGCCCGATGATTCCGCCATCAGTTAAGATGTGACAGATTGTTATCAAATCCATGGTTATACGGAATTTGGTTATTAGAAATGTAATGACCTAGACTATAACTAAGTACCTTACATATGAGTCCTTTTATGTGCCTTATATACTTAGATAGGATTATATGTTATATGTCTTATGTGATTATTCTTATACCTTTGATTTTCAATCAATGCACACACAAATTTCAATTCATATTCTAAGGCATTGTACCTAAATCAAATTTATTTTCAAATTTCAAATTTAAATTACTATTCATGGTTTTCAAATCCTATCAAAGTCTAAGTCACATAATTGAACACATGCAATGCTAGAGGAGTGGGTGCCTCTATTTCAAGGTGCTAGGTCTAGGAAAAGTGTTCATATAAATTTAAATCAACTTATAGATATGTTTACCTTACCTGGAAACCCTTGGGGTGAGTGTCCACTTATAGGTAAGCATGTCTTCGTTAAGGTTTGTGGTTGAGTTACTACTTTGAGAAGTCAACGTATTTGCTTTGGTTTGCGAACCGAATGTTTACACTCGGAATATCTTATTGTTATTTTGAATTACTTTATCCTTGATTTTTGATGTGTGTAAAGTATATATATTTTAAGTAAGGATTTTTTACACAATTGAGTTTTAATTTAAGAAACGATTATCACTCTTAAACCAACTATACATAATAGGCAAGTGCACCTATCGCATAATAGTATAGTTTTAGCCAAGAACCGAGTATCGATCCATGAACACAATAGCTCTCAATACTAAATAATCATCACTATTCAACCGATCAATTGAGTTTGAATTTGTGAATATTATAATTGACCAAAACGATTAGCAAATTAAACTAATAAATTAAGGAAGTAAAGATGAAGATACACAATCAATAAAAGATACCACTTGGACTTTGATTCCACTTAGCATAGAATTAACAACTAGCACAAACTCAAGGTGAGACCATTTTACACATGAAACATGGAAGTAGTCTAAACCCCCGTCAAGGATATCTAGACATATAACCATTCGGAAAGCTAGAACGATAAACACACAATAACCACCTAAAGTTATGCCATGAAGAACTAATGATACACTTATATCAATGTTAAAGATGAATTAGACTCCCGTTAGGGTTACCTAATTCCACAAATTTTTGGAAAGTTAACACGATAAACACATGACAACCACCTCAACTTGCATTTAATAGACAAAACTATAACCGCCTTTCAACTCATGAACATCAAACCATGATTACAAAATCAATTCATAACCAATGACAAAAGAGATTTATGACATACACCATGGTTTTCTCAAATATAACATAAGGATGTATATTTACCTAATTTTACTAAACCCTCAACCTTCATTCACCATTTCTAGTCAAATGTCACAAAATTACATACAAAAGATGCAATCATATGCATAAATCTTGTAAGAACATGAGGTTTTTCAACTTTCATGCTTACAACACCGACAAGGTTGAACATTTCATCAAACTAGAACAAATACACATAATCATTGAAGAATAGTCAAGTTTCATCATGACATTAACATAGACAACACCAAGAATCATGTACAAGTTGGTCATATCAGAAGCATATTTCCTCTTGAACTTCTTCAAATCTTGGGTTTTCTTCACAAAAAACACCAAGCTTCATCCAAAAACTACAAAATCCAAATAAAACATAAATAAGTGTCTAAATTATGAATTTTATATAAAAAATGACTTACAATGCAAAGAAATATATATTGTAAACGTGTATAATTATTATTATATCAATTTTAGTTTTCTAAAATTATAAAACATGTTATCCAATTCTCATAAAGTTTCTTAATAATCTTTTAGAATTTCTTCTTGTCAAAATTGTTCTCGTTTTGAAAACTCTGGTCGTAAGATTGTTGCCATTGTGGCATGTGAAGTTGTTGAGGTCATCCGAACACTATTGACCTGTTTGCACCAAGGCAACAATGTTGTCCCAAACCAAGGTGCACCTAACCCTCCACGAGCCTGTACTTACAAGCAGTTTAGTTCTTGTAATCCCACCAAGTTTAACGGGACCGAATGAGCCACTGGTCTTTTACAATGATTTGATAGTATTAAGAACACTTTCTCAACAATGAGTGTCCCAAGCATCTAAAGGTTCATTATGCTACCAATGTTCTTCAAAAGACAGAAGTCACTTGGTGGAACGGGAAGAAACTAATTCATGGGACAGATGCTGCTATGGCTTTGTCTTGGGATGAAGTCAAAGAACTTATGGCTCAGTAGTTTTGCCCAAGGAATGAAATCTAGAAGCTGGAAACCGAGTCCTGGGATTTGGTTCAGGAAAGTGGTTAGAACTTAGCTTATACTAACTGCTTCCACGAGCTAAGTCTATTGGTTCCTCATCTGGTTACTCCTTTATCTTAGGCTATCGAGAAAAAAATCAGTGGCCTTCCTATGCATATCCAAGATACTATGTATGCTAGGAACCCTATAACTCTAGAGGACACTATCCGACTAGATACTCAGTTAACTGACAATCACGTGAAGTCTTGGTCGTTAACCAGAAAGGGTAGTAAGAAGCTAACCGAGAAGTCAACTACTGACTTAACCAAGAAGGATCTGCTTGGATTCCTTAAGACCAAAAAAAGGAAGGCTGAGTTCCAAAACTTCATTATGGTTACCCCTAATGTTCCAATTAACCAAGTCGCTCTGACATAAAAACTGACATTTGTTAATCAAGCCCTAGTAAAGAAACCCGATACTGGAACTTTTTCCTAGTGCAACATGTGCAAGTATCACCATCCTACCAATGCACAATTCCGTCTGTACATTGGCGGCTGCTGTGTTCTAACTTTTGAACACAACATACCACTGAAACAGTTGACTTTGAATACGATGATTGTATGTTTGTTACATGCATTTTTGTTAGGACCTGGTATTTGAACGAAATACCTAGTGATTAGCGTGTAAACCAGATCAAATAGTGCGGAATCCTATTTGATTGGCGATCCAATCAGTGAGAACACACGAAGAATCAATCAAGAATTGAATCTAACGTTAGAAATCGATTGGGAATCGATCTAATGTGTTCTGTGAACTTGGAGAACGATTTGGGAGGTCTCTAGACGGCTAGGGTACGTCTGAAATCGTAATGGTATGAATGCTTACGTTTTTCCACGAATTGGGTCTATTTATAGGTTAGTATTGTTCAATCGTGCGACTGGGCCATAAGTATGGTTCAGTCGTGCGATTGAACCATGCGGTTGATCCATCCGCACGACTGAGTGTTCAGTCGTGCGACTGAGCCAATCTTATGTGTCAATCATACGACTGATCCAGTCTCCTGGTTCAGTCGTGCGATTGAGTCAATCGTATGAAGTTATTCATGCGTATGGTCCATTCGCATGGGCCATTCGCATGAGAACTTCATTAAGTTAAGTTTGAATGTTTTAATTAATATAACATTATGTGTAACCATTCAAACAATCATAAACCCAATTAATCAACTCAATAACGACTCATTAATGAAATATTAGACATTACACATCACAAACAATCCATATCATTTCATTAATCATTACATATTACATCATAATCAGACAGACAAGATCTATTACATTACAAATCATGATCTAGGGACATACATGCATCAACAAACTCCCCCTTGGACCTAGATCTCTCTAATCTCTTATCTTCTGCATAACCTTCTTGTACTTCTTGTACTTCTCCTCTTTTGTGACTCGTGCGTGAATCTCAAATGCAAAGCAGAGT